>RPOG01000933.1:0-208821 GCA_008086565.1 Thalassoma bifasciatum
TGTTCTTTGAGTCCTCCTCAATCAACTTCAGCATGTCCTCAGCAAGCAGCTCAGAGGGCAGCTGGTTTTTCTGCTGCAGACGCAGAAGCTCCATCAGCACAGCTGTTTTAACTTTGAAGGCTGGAAGATGCCAGCAGTGTTGTTGGGATATCTCGTAGATAGGTGTCCCAAACAGCACCCTGATGGGTTCATAGAAACCTTGGCTTCCTTCAACAAACACCATCGTGAATAAAATTCTGTGCAATACAGAAAAAAAGTTGTGATACAATCGCAAAAGTTCTCCAAACACTTGGTTGTTCACTGACAAACTGAGAGTGTTACTACACAGTCAATGTTCAGGTATAAATGAACAGACTGTCATAAAGGCTGCTATGGTGTTACACAGTCTGTCATGAGTCATAAAGAGGATCATTCTATAGTTTACATTCAAACTCTATCACCACGGTAACAGCTCAGCATGACCAACAGCAGCTGGACTCAGTGTTCTAATTAAATGCAGTAAAATGGGATGCAGTCTTTCAACTACCACAGACATCTACCCCTCCAGATGCAGGAAACAGGCCTCCTGCATCATGAAAGACCCCACCCATCCCGCACATGCTCTGTTTGTCCCTCTCCCCTCAGGCAGGAGGCTGTGGAGCATCAAGAGCAGGACTACCAGACTGAGGAACAGCTTCTCTCCCGAAGCTGTGAGACTGTTGAACTCTGGTGGTCCCCTTTAGTGCTTCTGCTGCAGGCTCTGCTGCTAACCTGTCTTGTACTAAGTACTTGAAAGCAATAAGCGACCTACCAGAAAATGGTAAACAGTACAAGGTTTAATCATCTTGAGGAATATTACTTAATTCTCACAACTTTGGAAACCAACTTCTGAAAATGAAGACTTCTTTTCAGTTTCAGTGTATAGCTTAATGCCAGTTGAAAGAAACATGTAGTTTTTCCTTAAAACACAGGGAGGTCAAAATGGAGAGAGCTTATCACCACTGGTGATGGTAGAAGTTTCATTTTCAATGTTGAAAAAGTTCAAGACTCTCTCCAGCACCTGGATGTTGGAATTTTACTATGAGGATGCCGGAATAAAATTAATAGTCAAAAGATCTAAGTGCTTTTTTTTTTTTTTTTTTTTAAGTGCTTTTACTTTTACTTCTAATACTTAAGTAAATATTACAGTTGTGCCCAAAAGTTTACACCCCCTCAGAATTTCTGATACTTTGGCCTTTTCTCAGAAAATATGAAATTATAAAAAGAGTAAAAACAGTTGTTTGTTGATAAATGTATTCACCCAACCTCTAACCATGAGTGACAGAAAGGTTTTTGTGTCATCATTCATATTTTTGGAGAAAAGGCCAAAAAAATCAGAAAATTCTGCTTGAGGGGGTGACATCTTTTAGGCACAACTGTACATTAAGAAATTCCTTTTAAAACTTAATTACACTAAATATCAGGTACTTTCATACTTTTAGTCAAGCAATATTCTAAAAGGTGGCTTCAACATCTGCCAAAGTCTTTTTTTTTTTTTTTTTGTAAGATACTTGTACCTTCACCCAAGTATTGCTTGAGCTTCTTTACCCTTTTTTATTTTTTTATTTTATTTTATTTTATTTTGCTGGTAAAACCAAAAAGGTTAAAAAAGTTGAGTGTGAAACACTGTAAACTTTTTGCACTCAGTTTTCACCACATTGGCTTCACAGAGGAAGGGGCGGGAATAGATCAAACTATGGTTGATGGTTGATTAACGAAGAAGTGAAGAACACCTGAGAATAGTTGTGAAATGCATTTGCAATTTCCAGTATGTGCAAAGCAGCAGAGTTTGATATGAGACAACACCACCTTGCCTGTGGGTTCAGAGTGAACTAAGTGCACTTCACATCAGTGTACTTACAGAAGTATGTGATTTGAGACACAGCCAAGGTTTAAGTTGCGACATAGGTGGAAGTTATTTGCTGCTTCAAGATAGCAATGCACACTAATGCAACAGTAATGCACCACTTATCACACCTCATTATAAGCCGACCTTTAAGCACACAGTGTGAGGAATGGGCATGAAAATATCAAAAGACTGCATCGAACAGGAAACAGTACCAACATGTTTCCCCTGGGTACGAGTGAGAGCTTTAGACTCAGGATGAAGCCGTTCCAAGTTTTTGTTTGTGGTACTGAGCCAAATGCACACAGTTACACCTTTGTTCACTCACAGGTACAAAAATATAAATAAATAAAAACACAACAGACCCTCAGGACAGTGTTGGCGAAACTCGAATTCACCATTTCCCCCGCTCAAATCAAACCCTTCATCTGAGAGCCTGTGGATGATTTTGTTTGTCCTGTCGCGCCTCTCTGACCTTGCTCTTGTATTTATACTTTAACCTTTCAGATTAAAAGCCTGGACTGAAATACTCTCATGTGGGATGTTAGTTTTACTGAGATCCTTTTAAGCCGGGTCCTGAGCCGCTGTTCAGCCACAGCAGCCCCGGGGGAGTTCCCGTAATGTGTCAGTCCATTTCCATGTACTCACAATAACTGTGACTCAATTACTCTGCCACTTATCACCCTTCTGTGCTCGCCTGATGCATTTTACACACAGGATGTTAACGCTGAGCGAGAGGAGAGGGAAACACTCACACAACTCAAAATATGTCACACTTTGTTTGTCGTTACTGTGTTTATTGTAAAGTGTTTGTTACAAAGACTGGGCCACATCATCACCACAGAGCAGTCTGCAGAGTAAACAGATTTCTGAATCCTGTGAAGGTAAATCACAGGTTCATGGAAGGGTTGAGTTTTCCTCCTATTGTTGACTCACAAGGCCAGGAGCAGCAGTAGGTGACCATGAGAAAGAAACAGATTAAGGAGAACGTGGGAGCAAAATAGAAAGTTTCTGGGAAGCAGCTATGAAGGAGAAAGGACAGAGGAACTTTTTTTCTGCTTGAGAGATTTGTTTGGACTCACCCTTTATTGATTCTATTTAATCTTTATTTAACCATAAATGAACCCATTGAGATTAAAAATCTCTTTTGTAAGACTTTCCTGGCCAAGATTGGCAGCAGTACAGTTCACAAAGCTTCTGACAGATGAGGGATGGTCGCACAAAAAAAACAAAGAAAATAAGATTCAATGACTTTTTAGCCTCTCGTCTCTGAAGCTCCATCCTCTGATCTTCTTCATAATCTTTATCATCATTTCTAACAATTGCAACACAGACTCTGTTTGAATGTGAGGTGCCTGAACTTTTAAGGCTGGCGACGTCTCTGTGTCGTCTCCTCTCTTAATCTTTGCTGATCTCTCATCCAAAGAGAGCACTGCTGACACCTACAGGGGTCAGTATATCAGTGCACTACTTTACAAGTCAGATATTGATGGTTAAGCTCCCCCAGCCTGCTCTATTGAAAAATTATCAAAATACCAAAAACACATGATACCATTCACCTCTGTTCATGCTCTGCACTTCACTACACGCTTATATATGAAAAGTGCTACACACTTTGAGTTTCAATTGATACATTATGTTGTGGTCTGAGCACATTTCATACTTGGATTTGGGTTCATTAGTTTATTTGTCTATTGTGGTAGAAATTTTCTTTTTTTCTTCCTGTTGTAATTATGTTTACACTATAATCTGCTTTATCTACTGTAATTTCAAAGTGCCTCTTTGTGGGATGAATAAAAGGTCTCATTTTATTCTCTCTTATGTTTGCATATCTGCAGCTCCACGTGTCTGCCTCCAAACTGTTCAGCATCACCTTTACCTCACTCAGTGAGACCATTTCACTTAACTTCAGCTCTCAATCTCCGCTCTGACCTTTGGCACAGACGCAGAAAGAGATCCTGAGATCGAAGGGTGTAATATCATTCACTTTTTTCTTACCCTGTAGTAAAGGTTGAAAACTCTGCTAACTGACCAGGAGGCTCCTGTCTGCCAACTCAAACTCCTACAGACGTGGAGAATGGAGAAGAGAAAATAGCTCTGAAACACATAGTGCTACTGATGATGAAGACCACTTGTGCTTTTTTTTTTAAGGTCAGAAATATTTCTTATGCATTCTGAACAATTTTTATGCATATTTTTCTCTTAACTTCTGTATTACATGACTTTAATCTTGTGTCCTTTCATGTGTTTTTTAAACTCTCATATTTCCACATCATGATGAAAAAACATTCATTTAAAGACGTCAGCTGAAGAGTTGTTGAGTTTCTGCAGGATGCACAGAGCTTTAGCTTTATACAAGTAGCCTATGCACAGTTCAAATGTAGTTAAGTGAGACGTTACTGAATACACTTGAGTTGAGTTTGTACACCAAACAGAAAAGGTCAATGTACACATAGTTTGTAACATGATTAATTTCAGTGTCATTATAACTCATCGTAGTATGAAAGCTGTGGCACTTGTTGTAGTTAACCTCATGCTGTAGTTAAAATCAATTACTGCCTTGTGGTATATTACATGATGTAAACCAAGGCATGCTGGGATATCAAAATAAAAACATGCCAGCACATTTTTAGATTGACTATGATTTATTGGAAAACATGTTGGTGAAATGTTGGTAGATAATATTTGTAAATTTGTTTCACACAAAGTGAACCCAGAGAATGAATTTTATACTAAGTGTCTCATAAAGTCACTAGAGCGCTGTTTTTGCTTTTTGCACTTTAAGGGGAAATAATACTTTGCTATATCTTAAAAATGAACATGAAATAACTGCTTTTCTGAAAAAAGTAGCGTGAGATCTTCACAACACTTACTGAAATAATGAGGTCATTGCGTCAAGATCACCTAACTGGTTCATGACATTTTGAAAGGGCATTAAACACCAAGGTCTACCCATAGCTCCACCTCCAACAGGCCTTCAGAGGGTTGGTCCATCAAAGGGAAGGGGTATTGTGGAGCATGGAGTCTTAAAGAGACAGCAGGTCAAATTAAGCGTTTAAATAAGATAGGCTGAAATATGGGTTTCGTGGACACTACTACAAGGGCACCAGAGGTGATTAAAGTATCACAATGCCCCCTTTTTTTTCACTATAAAGACTGGCCACCTCAGTCTACATCTGGGTTGAAGAGTGAGTCATTACACACCTGCAAACCAAACCTCTGAATGTTCATTCCTGTCTTGTGTTTGTGGTGCAGAGATGATCTGCTTCTGTGAGTGGCAGCAGGACAGAAATATTTTTTTCACAGAGGAATGAACAGAAGCACAAACTGTGGCGTGAAGGTTATTTCTTTAACACAACGTTAACGTGAAGGCATCTCCTCGCCTTCATTCTGTCATTATTCTTCCCTCAACCTCGCATGAAAGCTTTCAGATACTGTTTTTTATTATTGATAAATGGCATTGGATTTTTTATGAACCCAAGAGCACAGCATAATTCGATAAAGACCTATGAAACAAAAAAAAGAAGCTACTCAGATCCTGTTTTATTTTCTGTATTCACATATCAAAAAAAAAAATTTTAAAAAGCCCCACGGTCTTTCATGGTCCATTTAAAATTTCTAGTTTCCAGTTTGTTTCTGTAGTCCACAATATCAGTATTGGCTTTGAAAGATTTGTAAAAAATAAAATCTTTTTATCTGTTTGTCTTCAGTCAGTCCTTGATCCCCTTACATCTTTTTTAAAGCCTGGGGATGTGTTGGCTCAAGGGCAGCTGGATTCTCATTTCAACACTCTTGATGGTCTAATTTTGAGAGAATCTTGTTTAAAATGGCAGAAACTCTTTTTGTAGAAAGGCAGCAGTTCACCCAGTCAACATGCAACAGATGAAAAATTTCTCTTTCACCTAAATTCCACCAGATCCCGGTTTGATCCATTACAACACCAAAGTTGGTATGTCCCCATTTTTGTCTTGGGTTTGCTTTCATTAACTATGTCTATTCAGATCCCTCTCAGATCTGGCACATCTGAACCTCAAATCTTCTATATTTTCTATTTTCTCTGTGACTGGGACAGCTTCCACTTCATTGAAACAGCATGTTCAGACTGTGATGAGGGTCTTCTCTGATTGCACTTATTAACCTTTGTGGCAGGAGCAAACCTAAGCATGCAAACTACCCATGCATGTATATTAGTCCCAGGTAAATTTAAATACAACTAACAAAGCCAAAGAGCTTTCTGTCACTCTTTGAGTTTTTCTATAGTTGACGATGTGGTCTGTGATCCTTCATTCAGCGTGAAAGGTCCTTCAAGTCAAAGACTCACATGGCTGACAGCTGCAGTACAATTTTAGAGGCAACAAATCAAAGTTGTTGCTTAACAAATGAATATGTCTGTGTCAGGTGACATCATACCCACCGAAGCCGAAGTGCATTATTGGTCAATCCGCCATTTTTGTGGGTGAAACCAGCAAAAAGAACTCAGCGCGGACCTGGTGTTATGAACCTAGTTTGGATCTCCCCCTTTTGTTTCAAAAATGGGCACCTCCTGTTGCTGTGAAAACAAAACACTTTGTGGTTGTCATGAGACAACCTTGTTTCTCTCACCATGTTCCTGATCCAAATGCTTGGTCCTCAGCACATCCAGGAAACCTGACTGTCTGGTCTCAACCTGCTTTTTTCTTTAAATGCCACATAAAATGAACTCTAATTATGACAGCCTGAATTCAAACTGACATGTAGTTAAAAGAGATCATCACTGCAGTAATCCAGCAGTAACCTTTGACCTTTAGCTTCACCCCAGAGATTACTTCCACCCACCAAAACCATTGTGGTAACCTTTGGTGCGGGAAAAGCAGGCCTCTGTTCCAGATAAACTTGTGGGTGAATGCAAATATGAGTCATTAAGATCTTCTTAACGATATGTGTGTGTGAGGCTGAGGATGAAACTTCACACACTTGAACCCTTTCATTCTCCGACTTTAATTTGCATTTTGAAATACCTCACTTTATCTTCCTCTTAAACCCTCTTATTAGCTTAAATATGGCTCTATTGGTTCTCTTCTTCCTCTCAGGATTATGTGGGCTGTTAAAAAAAGAAGATTGAAGAGGTATGTGCATCACAAACCCTAAAAGTAGGTGAGGAATGAGAATGAGGTTGGTCTAATGGAGAGGGAAAAAATCTGTATCTGAGGAGGGAAATCTGTTTCAAAAATTCTTAAGTTAATTTTTCTTTTACAAAGGAGTATATAAAGTTTGATGTCAAAGGCATATTAGACAACAAAATGTTGGAAAAGGTGTGTACATTTACCAAGATGCATTTATTCATTTGCTTTTACTGTTAGTTGCAAATACTTCAGGACATTCCCTCTGGTGCTGCTCGGAATAAATTTAAGAAATCATACTTTATCGCTTAAGTGAGGAATAATGTAACACAGTCACTCTTTATTAATAATAACAATACACACTTATTTAATAAGGTGCTAATTTAACCTACACAATTCATCCAGTAGAGATGAAACACCATAATGTTTTTCTTTGTTATGACCCTTTTGTCTTGGATTTCCATAAATATACTGTAATTCATCATGAGAATATCCAGATTGTGCCTGTTTCATGAGACTCTGACTATTTTAATTAAACTGATGCAAAAAGGAAAAAATGATTGAAGTTCAATTTCCAGTCCTAGTAGTTTTCAGAATAAGCCATAGCGCCAGCACCTGCCTCATGTGGTGAAAAATGCCCCCTGAAGACGCACTGATCAATCATCATGCCACAGACAGACTGCAGGTGACATGCTTGCCAGGTGAACCTTAAAATATACATGCAGCCATATATCACCAGCATGACAGGAACATTAGAGAGAGGTAGAGGAGTACGAAGAAGTCAGTGTGGAGTCAATCTGCACGCACACACTGTCAAAAACACACACTTTACTTCCTGCTGGCCACGAGTGCCGGGCTCACTGAGAAAATATGATAAATAGGAGCCAGAGACACACTCAGGTAGGTTAGAGATGTACATTTATACATTCATGCAGCACTGTTCNGCATCATGCCCAGGATGACTCGGAGCAAGCTGTACTGTACTTAAACCATTTAGAGCTAATTATCAGAAGAACCTTTCCATTATCTACTGACCTGTGCCTACAAGGCTGCAATTATTTTTTTATTTCAGCCCTCTCAGAGAGAGCACGCTGTAATCAGTTTAATTAGACCAAATAGACTTCCTCCATCTTCTCTCCAGGGCCCAGCACTCAGGTCTGCTCCCAGAAACACACACGAGTCTTTCTTCCTGCACTCTGATAAATGGTGTTTAAGATTATGTTGGATAAAGAATAGACTAATGTTCATGTGTGCTGCAGTGGGGCAGGTTTTACTGAATGCTAATAGATGCACTCTTTGGCATTTAGCCATGCATACTCGCTTTGTGATGCAACACGGAGCTTCAGAAGGTTTCATCTTATGCAAAGGAACCGCCTCTGCTGAGAGGCTCCCTGAGAGAGAGACCGACTTCATTTCAGGCAGGGAAACTAACCCATCATATTAGACGAACACAGACCTACCACACAGAGAGGGACTCATTGTTCTGCCTCCTCAAGATCACATCCAGAACAAGTGGTTCACAAAAACAGAGGCCAGAAAGTTTTCAACCATGAATATTTAAGTGCTAGAAGAACCGAAGGGGATAAAAGCCTGTTTACTGATGCCTCTAATGTAAGTTATCTCAATTAATAACCTTTCAAAACAGCAGAGGAGAACTAGTTTGCCATTTTGAAGAGTTTTAAAAGATCGTTTAGCCTAACAGCTCATAAAACACTCAACACACCCCCCATATACACGATGAAAGTGAAGGAATCAGAGGGATTGACCTTGCTTAAGGCTATTGTAGCCCACATAAATGGAGACAGAATTTTCTTTGTGTTTTTATTTTTTTTATTTTATTTTTTGAAATCTTTCTTTCAGCATCCTTTAACAGACCAATTTAAAATCTGACATCAACAACAGGAAGGAGTTACTGAAAGCTTGCTCGGATTCAGGACTGTGAAGGGTTAATGGCTCACTAAGAGATCATCGTGGCTGCTCCTGACCTAAGTTTTGTGTATTTCATGTGGAAAACTTTCAAAGCAATGACATATTTAGACCTTTTAATTTAACTTTTGAAACCCAGTCATTAGCCTCATCCTGGTTATAATCATCTTAATTATGATGTTTATCTGCACATTGAGAAACCTGCTTGGACATATTCCAGATGAAATCATCTTTACATGTATGAAAATTTCTGGTTTTAAATTTTCATGCAGGTTCCTGGAATGTTAACTTTTTACCACACAATCTACAGCATTTTCAACATCAAATATTAAATGTGGCCTCAGCTATGACCACTGTTACAGCAAAGATTAAAAAAATGTTGTGGTTTACAAGCTGCTCCTACTGCTTTTGAAATATTTAGTCTCTCTTTCACATCTTGTTTTGGTGTTAAATAAAGTTCAATAAATGTTCTTTATTCTACAATTGAGATCTAAGACGCTTTTTGTCATTGTGTCATTTTTAGGATGTAAATTGAGGAAGCAAAAGCAGTATCTGCCCCATATATCGGCGAAAGGACTTGGCAGCCTGTATGGATCATCAGCTAAGCGTGAGGGGAAAAAAAATCTATATTCCTTGCCAAGATACTCCAGATGCAACAGCTGTCCAGCTCATCAGATCTGGTAAGTTTCTAGTCAATTTGTCACCTTGCACGGGATTGGCTCCATTGCAGTCCCCACGTTCCAGCAGGTTGCAGGAAATCAAAGCAAAGCCTCCTATTTTGCTGGATGCCAGAGCAGTTACATGTTGATTGACAAATAAAAATAATAGGGCAGGACAGTAGGTTGTGCAACGAAACCACCTACCAATAGCCTTGTGACCTTCTAAACAAAACAAACCAGGTCAAAATCAGATTGTGTGAAGCTTGACTACAACAATAAAACAAACGTGTCATGTGCAGCCTGGCCTAAAGTCAACAGGTTTGAGGTTTTGCAGCCTAACATGAATGAGGAGAGGCTCATTGATAGGGTGGGGTCTGAAGGAACTCATCAGCCTCCTAACTCGAGCTGTCCAACAATCCTGCAACATACTAGACAAAACATGAAGGCGAAGTGATGGATGAGAGAGCATCTACGGCCACACAATGACACAACTGGTCAACGGAGCTGGGTGAAGACATTCAGCTTTGATTGGTGACAGAGATAGGAATGTGTGTACTGTCAGCTGGTGTTGTTGCTCAGAAAAACTTGTAGCTCAAGCAACAAGACTTTCTCACTGTCATCATAATTGTTTTGCTTATAAATGAGAGGCTGGTAGAAACTGAGCTAACTGCAGGTCACAGTGTCTTGTTGTTTCGTCAAAGTGAAGGTAGTGTGCTTTTTTAAAACTGTTCATTTGTTTCCGTTTCCTCCCCACTCCTGCTCCGGTCTGTCAGAGGCACAGCAATGGGCAGACCTTAGTGTTTGAGGCCCGCCCCTCTAAAATGTAATGGACCACTTAAGAGATCCTGATGTGATAACCTCATCATTTCATCAGGAATCATGATCTTGTCCTACACATTTTTATAACTGTGAATTTTGTGTAGTCTACAGATAGATTTAGTGATTTCAAGTACATATATGAATTTGTAGAGGTTTGAAAATCTGCCTGTTTAATCTGTACATCCAGCATTGTTACTTTTTCCATACTTGAAATATGAGGAAGTATAATATCCCTCTCTAGAGTCATAGAGCTTCTACTTCTAGCCACAAATGAGGAGATAAATGTGTTCTGAATGAAAACTGATTGAACTGAAAACTTCTGAGTTTTGATTTGGAGCCAATGCAGTAGAAATTGTGGGGGGTGGTTTTCATCCAAAACAGTAAGTGCTCTGACTTCTGTCTCCAAATTGCTTTTTCTCCATAGCAACAGCAGCAGATGAGATTTATGGGTACTTGAGTATTTACAACCCTGAGTTAGATTCAATGAAAAATCTAGTTTCATCATATTTAAGTTTTTTTTTTTTTTTTTTTAATGTTTTTTTTTTGTGGATATAGAAGGATGTATAACCCACGTGGAGAAGTAAAATACTCAAAAGTCAATGTGAACTGTAGCAATGTGGCTCTAATTGCTGCTGGGTATCACTTTACAATAAGAGTCCCTTAATAAACATTAGTCAGTGCATTATTAGGCATAAACTAACGGGTTAATAACGTGTCAATTATCATGATAATACATTACCTAACAATAACTAACATATTAGTTAATTCATTAATAAGTATTTACTTAATGTATAACGTTCAGAGTTGATTTATGCATTATTGAGCATTAACAAAAGTTACATATTGTAACCAGTTGTCCTTATGTATGCATTACTCTTTATGTACAAATAATACCTGGTGTTTTTTAAGAATAACCCATTAAGTAACATCTTCCTAATGCATTTACTAATTGTTCTGTAATACTGTGGCTGAAGTTCACTTCCAGTTTACAACAGAAATGGGGAACTATACATTTGTAAGATAGCTGGAGTGACACATATGGTTTGAAATCAACACGTTGTAACATAACATTACCCGCTGCAGATGGCTACTACCAAAGATAAGGTAGATTCGATTAACTGCAAAGGATACATTGGGGAAATTTACCGCAGATTCAGATAGAACGGCTTAGAGGTAACAAAGGATCAAAAATAGGATAAATATCTTAATTCTTGAAACAGTGTTGCTTTTTTTCTTCAAGAAGGTGGCAATTTTTGGATTGACTGTAGCTTTTACTGAAGCCGGCTGATGGCACTACAGTCCAAAAGACAGCAATCATAACAAAAAAAAGTCATGTGATTAAAACCCATGAAATAGCAGCAGAGGGACAAAGGGTTGACATATTAACTGCAGTAATTATTTATACAGTCTGTGTCAGTAACAGAAGCTGGAGTCAGGCTGAAGGCTCACAGAGCGCCTGCTCAATGTCCTGCAGCTACATTTTTCAAGGACCATGGAGGCATAATGAGTTAAGAGGGAACTGATGTGAGGTGGGCTCTTATCAGGAGGTCTGGTTGGTCTCTTTCTATAGATCTGCAATCAGTGCACGCTATGAAGTCTATAATTACTGGGATCATGGTGGTACGCCAATCAAAGCTTGTCTATAAATCTCCATCCCATCCCTGCACTAATACACAGCTGCCATAATATCCCATTAAGACATCAAAATGACTAAGCAGGCGGTGCACTGCTGCTTTCGACATGTGGTTCCTGAAAATAACCCAAGCTGCAGGATTATGAGTACTCAAGGAGCTGATCAAAGTCAGTTTTTCAATGGAGCGATATGTTACACTGCAGGAGTACTGTGTCCTGTGTCATGGATGAATGTGGATTATCAATGTCTCGCCTAATACACACAAGTGATTTAAGTACTATGGCATGCTGTGTTTGAAGTCATAGCTTCTGATCTCAATAAAATTATGTCCTTAACCCCTGAAAAACAGGGCATCCCTGAACTGGCCACAGGACATCAGTGTGTGTATGTATCATCATATATATTTGTATTAACATTAAATTAACTGTAGGATTTGAATACTTTGTCTGTTGATTGAGCTTAAGCACATTTAAGGGCCAATTTCAGGACAAAGGTTGTAAACACTGGTTACTGTCATTCTTTCAAGTTAGGTGTGATAGCTGTGTTTAACTAAT
This sequence comes from Thalassoma bifasciatum, assembly GCA_008086565.1. Taxonomy (NCBI): domain Eukaryota; kingdom Metazoa; phylum Chordata; class Actinopteri; order Labriformes; family Labridae; genus Thalassoma; species Thalassoma bifasciatum. The sequence goes on from RPOG01000933.1 coordinate 12,555, forward strand.
TTTTGGGTGCAGAATCCAAAACTAGTCTCAGTTTTTCCTCTATCATGTCAAGTTTTTGAACTATAGGAGCCCTGTTTTCTTAAAAAAACACTAGGACAACTTGAATTTTTTTTGTGTTGAGTTAGATTTTTATGCTGATTCAAACTAAAATTGGCATTCTGATTCCAAAATTGTAGTACGTTTTTTGCTAGAACGTCAAGTTTTTTCCCCACTGTGCTGATATATTCCACTGTGGAACAAGTCAGCAAAAAAAATAAATAAATAAAATAAAATAAAATAATATTAAGTAAAATTAAAATAATTCTAAACATTGTCCAGAAGAACAGAATACTTTGATTTAGAAAGTGATTGTAGAGGGGGACATGTACAAAGAAGAGCAGAAAATGATTGACTGCTCAGCCTTAAATAGGCTCAAATGCTTTGAAGTGAGGGGGGGGGAAAAAACAGAAATCATGGGGGAAAAAATGCAAAAATACTACTTGAATGGATCAAAGAAAAACCAAGAAAGCAGAGATTTAGCCAATGATCAGCTCCAAGGAGAGCGAAAGTCTCAAGTACTTTGAGTATTATGAGTACTTTAACAGTTTTAAGTTTTATGTGACATAAAGCTATCAGCAAGACCTCACTAAGTCCCATCGATAAAAAACAGCTTATGGTGAAGCAGTTATGTTTTACAAAAGAATACATGGGCTGGCCAAAACAGACATGCTGCAACAGTTTATGAACTTTAAAGAACTTCGTAAACTTCTTGGGGGTTTACTAAGGAATGCTAAGGGATTGAAATGAAATGTATTTGCTTTTTAGTTTATGTTTCAATGTATCGTATTGTAATGATTTCTATAAGCTGGCTTTGCACTGTATTTTTAATGCATTTCTTATCATGTAGTTCTCATGTCACCACCAGAGACTACGGCTGAGAAGTAGCCAACTTGGCTAAACTGGCATATTTACAGAAATGTTTATTAATGTACATTGTCTCAGTACATTTAAACCAATAAACTAAACAAACCTAAGCTAATTTTGGAAAGTAGTCCAATGGTCTTGGGCTAAAATACCCAGTCACAGGTAAGAGGGTAAGAAGTTGGTGGACTTATCAACCTTTCAGGAGCATGTAAGTTAACTTAAGTTTAGTTACATCCTCATTACCATACTTCATAATAGAGCTCTGTTAGCGTTTGTGATGCAGTTTCCCACTGACATCAGTTTGATTAGCTGCACCTGTATGCTTAGCATGTGGTCGCTCAAACTCAAGATATGTGATACCCATCCCATAAACAACTTTACATGCATTGAAAAAATCAACAAATTCTATTCATATTATTTCTTAATTTCTTTTAAAGCATGAGTTGATATTACAGGAACAGTTTTAAAACCCTGTAAAAAGAAAAAAGGCCATCAGGTTTGCCTGATGAATGTCTGGTACTGAAAAGTTGCAGATAAATACTTATTTTCTTTGCAAGTTGGACAGTATGCGGGTGTTAGCCTTTTAAGTGTTTGCTAGATACCATGCCTGCCGATGCTCCTGTCCTGAGAAATAGATGTGCAAAGTAACATTTCCACAGCAACATTTTTGACATCACATTGTCCATTGTTTACTTTCAGTTCCAAACAGGGAAGCTGAGCCCTGCATGCTGCAAACAGATCAAACAGAACAGTCACCTATAAATGCAGTGTGCAGTATATACTGTATACTGCAGTGGGTGTCAGACAGTTATAAATACAGCCAGAGTTGGAGACTATGGAGTTCGCCGTCTTTGGGCTTCTTAACATTTCCACTGGGATGAAGGTTATACTTAGTTCAATTTTTGTTTCATGGTCACTGCTGGATGGACACAATTCATGCTTAAACCTGCACAGAGTGTTTAAAGTCTCTTCTGTATGTGCTGCAAACTGAAAACCTGAAGCTCCTGATGAGCTGACTCCTGTTTGCAGTACAGTCCACACAGCAGCCTCCCCGCACAGGGAGGATTCATGTGGTCAGTGCTGCAGCTCATTTATTACAATCCCACTCTAATAAGACTTCACAGCAGCAGGATTTTAGACGGTCCTCAGAGCCTGTTTCTCTATTGTTCCCCCGCTCATTGTTAACAGGCTCTTTTGTCGAGCGGTGCGATCAGCCACAGTCGGCGTCCTCCCAGTTCATCCCTCATCATTAGTCCTGAACAGCCTGCGTACACTAACCTGCTTTATGTCTCCGGCCCACACCTCCGTTAGCCCTCACTGCTCTACACTCCTGCTTCCTCGTTATTCCTCGAGCTGGTGGGTCAGCAGGTCAGGTTTGTTTACTTCTCTATCACAGGAAGTAGCATATGTTAGTGAGCGTCGACCTCACCAGGCCATTGCAAGCTGGCTGCTCTCTGTATATGATAAAGGTTAAATGAGAGACAGAGAGGGGTGTGGTGGCTCTTTAGAAATGAGAATGTTTCTATAGTAGTGATCAAGGGGGGACAAGGACGCTAAAGGTCTTTATAAACCTTTCCACAGTAACCCAATGACAATAACAACCTGACATCGGTGCATTTTTAGTTTCTCTAAGATACAAGCTTGGTGAGGGTAATGATCTGTTTTTCTAGAGCAACGAGAAGATTTTGCATCCAGTTAGGACAAATAGAGATTACAGGAGCATTAAAGTTTAATATGTTTTTGCTGATCATGTAAGAAGAAGAGTGAAATCCTCTTGTGGCTCTAAGACCCTTTGAGGGGCTGTTTTGGTTGCTCCTTGAGTCATCAGATATGAGATCATAGCAAAACAAACAGGAGCTTCATTGAAAAAAAAAAATAGGTTAATCAAAATAGATGGATTTATCAATAACTGTTTCTCAACATCTTAAAAAGCCTTTTGGAAAAACATAGTACATACTGTTGAAAATGGAGACAGGTTAGGGAAGGAAGGTCTCAGGGAAAAAAACAAGGAAATCTGTTTATACTGTCACTAGAGGTGGGCCTTTAGGCAGAGAGCGATAACATACGGTTGACATGGACGTAAAGAAACAGTCAGCTTTTGATCATGATTTGTATGTTATTTCTTGATAGAAGTAGGTGGACAAACCACTGGATGTTTTCAGAGCATTGGAAGATTCATAAGAGCTCAGATTATCACTAATAGAAAATGGTTAAAGAAGTTGAATGTGCTGATTATTGCTCACTATCTGAACTCTGTGGGGGCTTTGCAACAACATGATCAACGTGCGAATATGAACCATGAAGTTATGTTTTTCTTTCTTTCCAGTCTTGTTTGCATGGTTCATGAGGAAAAAATCAAGCATTCCTTTGATGCAAGTGTCTGTAACTGTGCAGCATTTTGCCATTGTGTTGGTTTTATGTTGCAGTGAGTTTGTTCCCCTCTGCCTTTGATACGGATTTCAGCATGTCCTCTAGAAAACCAGATCACCACTGAGGATCAAAATCTGTCTTCTGACCATCAGTCAGAAGTGTCTGTGCACCATCAGTCAGCAGTTTCCTCACTGTTGCAGCCTTGGAGAAAGACATGTTGCATGGTCAGGGTCTTAGGTTCACATAACTCTTCATAGGTATAATAAAACACATCGAAACATATTACAACCACTAATAGCTCTCCATGAGTGTTCCTCATACACTGAGTGCACACTTACTGCTCTCGTTCAGACCTTCAAAGTGTTTGATTTTGTGTCCCTCCCCTCTTTGCTGACCTATAAAACTGATAAATCTAAGCTAATTAATTCATACGCCCTGGTTACTCCAATCTCAGTTTTCTTTGTTAGACTTGTTAGAGGCATAAAAGATGTTTTCTGCTCCAAGGGTGGGGATTTTAAGGTCATTTGACACAGAGTTATCACAGGCACTAACAACACTTGCACATTCACATGAGGTGAGAATGAATGCAGACCTGAAACACCTTGAACTTATCCCATGAGGTTGGATATCAGAATGCGAGCCGCCTCTATCTGTCTCAGCTGGTATATAAGAACGTCTGTGCTCCAGGTAGCTTTGTTTGTGCTGACCAGTGATTGATCACTGATGACTTTTTCAATTTGTGCCTTAAATCTTCTCGGCCCTACAATCTGCTCAGACGTTATTCCCAAACATTTGGTCTGCTCGCTCAAACATATTTATCCCACAGTGAAGCTCACAGCACCAACTCCTGATTTCACTGATCCATGTTATTAGCTTCCCCTCACTCTGACAGGCTATTAATCTCAAATGTTTCTTTCATTGTGTTTTTCTCCCTTTTCCAAACTGCACTCTTCTATCAGGCCCAAATTAGCAGTCTGCCCAGCTTTGTGTCTGCACTTCACTATGAAATTGAGAGTTAGTGTTGAATTTATCAACCTGTTATCTTCTGCTCGGAACGTCTCTTTCGGGAACACATTTTGTCTGCGGCAAAAGTGGAAAAATGTCTTTGGAAAAACAAAAATAAAAGGACTGTAGTTGTTTTCTGTGTCACTTTGATTCTGCTACTCTCAACTGTGTGGGCTCTATCTTACACCCCATCCTCACATTGGGTTAAAGGCCAATTAACTCAGTCCTGCTGGTCCAAAAAAAGCTCATTTGATCTGACACTGTGTATTACAGTAAAACTCCCTCTGAGGAAATCATTAGTGATCCTCAAAGTCTCACTTTTCGATGTGTATCTGATCATACTCTACAACTTGAAATGAGATTATCTGCACCAAAATGGGTTATTTTCTAAATGCTGAATACTATTTACAGCACCTTTACAGAAAGTCACTTTGATATCACCATGCCAGCCGGCAAAGATTTACTGTCATATTTGTCCTTTTCTCCTAGAAAATGATCACTTGAATTTATTTGTAGTAGTGGTGGACACTGGAGCAGATGAAAGCTAAACAGGAGAGTGATAGAGCACAGGGGCTCATTAACAGCGTGGGTAGTGAGGAAACTCCTCATTTTAGACTCCTGCTGACTAGAGGTGCTGCAACATGCTGGACTGAACATTCAGCCAGTGTGAGATGATGGATGAGAGAGTCAACATGCAAAGGAGGGGACCAGACCAGCGATGCATGTGGTGTATTTTCGACATACAAGTCTTCATGTCAGGATCCTGAATTTGTGTTTTTGGTTTTTAGATTGTTTCCAGGGTTTGGCTTTCTGTTCTTTATTTCCTGGGTTTGTTCTTGGTTTTTGCTTCATGTTTCTTGGGTTATTAGTCATTTCTGGGTTTCCCTTGTGTTTCTTGTTGTACCTGATCCTTGTGTCTCACTTCCTGGTCCTGGGTTTCCCTCCCCTGTGATTGCCCTCATGTGCTTCACCTGTGTCTTGTGCCACACCTGGGTTTGATTAGTTTCTGTGTAATTAATCCCTGTCTTAAGTTCAGTCTTTGTCCATTCATTGTCGTGTTTAGTTTCATGTGTGGCGTCAACCGGTCTCAAGCTCTTTGTTTTTTCCTGTGTCTTCCCCTGGGTTTTTTGAGGTTTGGATTTTTGTATTTTGATCCTTTTTGTTTGTACTCGGCCTTTTGAGTTTTTGGACCTTTTTTAAGTTAAGAATAAAGATTTTTGAGTTAAATCTGCTTTAGAGTCCGTTCCCCTGTTTTCCTGGGTTTCACCACTTGACACGTCAAGGATTCTAAGAGCTGGAGAAAACAAAATGAGTTAAAATGAATGGAGGAAGATGCTGAATTGTCCCTTTTACTTTCAAGAAGGCATGTAATGATACATTTCTGTCTAATATTGGAGCGTTGAATAGTGTTTTAATACAGTGATTGTTGGTAGTTAAGATGACTGTTATCTACATTACTTACTCTTTGGTCTTATACATTGAGCAAAGCAAGCACCATTAAGCTGTTAGTGATAAAGTTCATTCAAACCCACATGGAGCAGTTATTTTGCAGTGGTCTGTTCAAACCAAAGAGTCAATCTATCTGCTTGGTGAAAAAAAAAATCCAGATTTGAGTCAAAGGTGTCACTGCAGTCAACACTGAAACTGACATTCCTCACAGAGACTTTAAACAATGCTTGTCAAATAACCAGTAAGTTTCCCTTTTACCTTGAAATGTTCCTGCTGAAATCTTCAGAAAAGACTTGAGGTGTTGCTGTGGTTGTGATCAATGAAGGTGTGGTAATCCTACCTGAAGCAGCAGTATGATCACATTCCCTGTTGTCTGCACTTTTTGGACTGCATGCTAGCTATTTAACAGCATGTAGGCCCTCTCATCCTAGTTCACCATGCATCCTTATCTCCACAGCCTCCCTTATCTATGAGCAGACGGCTTTGGCCGTTTCCTATTCTGTCCTGTGATTTCCTCTTGAGTCTGGGTCTGCAAAGAGAAAATCACATCATGGACTGAGCTGGCACATATCTGAGCTGCTGTCTTCAGATTTTCAGACAATGGTCCTGCTGCTTCAGGTAGGACAACCAAACCTTTATAAACCAGCTGATAGAAAAATCACAACATCATGTGACTCTTCTAAAGAAAGCCACAGGATGTCGATATGAATAACGCCCATTAAAAATGCAATGCAGAACACAGAAATGTGATCCAGTAGCCCAGGTAAATAAAATCCAACCGACATTCAGAAAATAAATATGTTGTGAAGCTTTACAAAGAAACAGAGATACAAAGCCTATAAAAGCCATTCACAGCAAACTGCTGAATGAAATTGAAGTTGATGTTATGTAAATGCTTGTTTGGCACAAAGCAACCTGATTGGCTGCTTCTGCTTGCATCTTTTTAGTGCAATGTTTACCATCAGCAGTCATTAAAATAAGAATAATTATTGGAAAATGATGCTATTCAGTCAAAGGAAGCCCTTAGTCTGAACATAAACATGCTCAAGAGCAGCTTTCTTCCACTCAATTAGTGAAACTTCGGTTTAATTTCTTATTGAGGATTGTGCTTATGGGATACATTCAGAAGCTTATTCATTTGAGTTTGACAGAAGAAGATACTGTCCTTTGGTATCCTTGACATCCAGCCTTAGCTGCTGACAACTGGTTCAAGCTCAAGGGTGTGGACAGCCAGTCAATGCAAGGGCAAAGGCAGCCTGTTTGACCTACATGATACACCCATGTACAGCAAGGTCTCATGTCCACTGCTTGCCCTCCTCACTCATGGTCACAAGGTGATGAACAGTAAAATGCTGTAAATTTCTCTTGTATTAAAAAAAAATGTTTATTTTACAGTAATATAATCACAACCCTGCTGCCAGTTGTTTTCTGTTTTTTCACACAGTAGGACACAGACAGAGAGTGGGTGGGGCTGATGTTGTGAGGCTGAGTCGCCTTGAACTTTGCATAGAAGCAGTTCAGCTCCTCTTGATGCTGCCCCAAAGGTTTTCAGCTGTACTGCAATATTTGGTGACTATAGGAGCTTTTAGATTTATGTAAAAATAAAGACTGAGTGTGGACAGAAGTCGGTACATGTGTGAGTATCAAACATATATTATGAGTGAGCCCGTATTCATAGACTCATGAAATACACAAACAAAGCCATTTTTTCTCTTTTCTCACATCTTTCTGCACATGTGCCTGCAAACCTGTATTTCATTTCCATATTATGTTTATAAAATACACATTGAGAAAAATGACGTAGTTCTTTTTTCCTCTTCATACCACAGCAGACATTTAGGGTGCCTCCAGGATCAACACCACAAATCACATCTGCACATGGAGGTGGAGGTTATTCAGGGGGATTTGTGTATGTGCAGAGTGTCCATAAATCTAAGCGCAGGTGAAAGCAGTTAAACATGAATAAAGTCCCTGCTGATGACAGATAAGGCGTCTCTGCTCTGTGACAGATTGGCTCCTGGAGAATCACCTACAAACCCGCCACTGAAATCCCATTTCATCACTCCGATAAGAGACGAGTGATAGCAGATAAACATCTGTGTCAACACCAACTAAATTAAAAATGTAGAGACTTAAGAACTGATACCATCTCAAAACATAATGCAATTTATTCTGCTAACATTACATGTTTAACTTCAGAGGTGACGGGCAGGGAGGAGAAGTAATGACTGCTGATTGATGCTTGTTGGTTAGAAAATGTATTCAGAGGGATAAAGACCTCCTTCAGCTGACCGCACACACACACACACACACACACACACACCCACACACACATTTAGTTGAATGAGTCGAGCAATAATATATAAAGTTATGTTTTTTGAGTGTATTTATTTTTCTTTTGCCTATTGATTGACTTGATAATCTTCTTCTTCTATAATTATCGGTTTATTTCATATATGTTAATCTTAAAATGATTTATATTTTTATTAACTTGTTAGTATTTTTCAATTTCATTTTGTCTTTCCTCAACATTTTAAAAATTAAGATTCATTATGAGTTGTTATATGTGTGTAAGTGTATAAATGTAAGTACATGGGACTTTCATGAGTCAGGTTTAAGGTGGTGTGTGTCATGTTAGCTGCTGATTTTACTTTTACTCGTTCTCAAATTTGTATTCCAACTCGTATTGATCTTCTCTTCAATTGACCTGTTAATCTCATTAATTTTAAACATTTCTATGTTGAATAAACAAATTTTAAGATTGGTCAGATTAAATTCAGCTGACATCACTTTTTGTCTATCAAGATCAATTAAGTGGTTTTATAAATTGTTATTGATAAGCAATTTGTGTTTGTTGTTCTTCGGTTGTAAATTTATTTAGAGCTATGAACTGAGCTACTTCTCACAACATGATTACAGTGTTTGGCCCTCTGATTTTTTTATTTTTATTTATTTATTTTTTTCATTTTACAAATATCAGATTTTTTCATTTAGTCACGAACATGTTGACTCCATTGGACCACAGAGCATTCAACATTCAGGAAAAGTCTGGACTTTGGTGTGAAAAAAGATTAAACTGTTTTTAGTAATTCTATGAATATCCATTTTTTCATGCTTTGGACACATGGTTTATCATAATTCACTGTAAGTGTTTAACATTAATACTATTATTTAGATGTTGCTTTAAATCATCATACTTTGCTTACCCCTTCAGCTCTTTTGAAGGATATGTCAGCAGAGGTCTCTATGTGTGTCTGTCTGGTCTTCATCTTGGAGAGAGAGACACACTCAGAGAAAATGTACCTGCAGTTACACTGACTGACCACTGAATGAAGCTCATACTAATTTGGCAGCAGAGAGCTCTCCAGAGGCTGATCTACAGTTCCACTATGTACCATTGACTTGAGGAAAAAAGGACTTTAAACAGCTGAACACCAGAGGGTTGAATTAGTGAATAGTTGATTGGGCTGATAATCTCGTTGAAAGACTTGACCCATACTGTTAATGTACTGCAAATTTCAAGCCATGCTGTGTAGTCTCACACCACCATCAATTGTGATCTGTACTAAAAAACACTTTTACATGCATCTTGCTGTTTGCACAAGAATTTGATGTTCAAAAATCTGGACTAACTTTGGCTTTTCAAATTTTCTGTTTCTATTTAATGTGTACATTTTACTTGATATTTTACTTAATGTTACATTTCAAATGTTCTTTCTATTCTTAGTATTTTTGTATCTTTACCAATTTTGCTATGCTCTATTACTGTGTATTATCATGCATTTAGGCTTTAAAAACCAGGACCCAAATACTAATTTCATACCACTTACATGCAAATGTGAGCTGGCATGACAATAAAATTCCTTGAATCCTTGAAAATGCCTCGGGCCCCTATATTTCATACTCTTTCTGACTGTACACTTCAAAACTCCAAACCTCTTTGCGACTTCATTATAACTGCTTTATAATAGCAATAATGCTATGTAAAAGCCAGGGGCCCTGGTCTGTGTGTGTGTTGCAGCTCAGTACATGAGACATTTAGTGGAGCTGTCCATGGTGCTGAAAGTCTTAAAGTTATGCTCCACTCCTCCCTCAATCACAACCTTATATTCTCTTGTTGATGATCTCCACTAAGTGTTACTGAAACAGATGTGATTGTCAGTCAAAGGTTTAACAAGACACAACAACAAAGCATTAATCACAGCCTCCAAATATGTATAAGTGAGAAGAAAGGAAGAAACAAAGAAGAATGCATGGAAAAGCTGTTTTTTTTTCTTTCATTCATGACTGCAACCCGAGGAATCTAAATCCATCTGCTGGGAAAGACAAACAAGCAGCTCAAAGGTGAAGACTGACAGGTTGTTTCCATGTGTTTAATGCTGTAAGGTTGATGCTCTTTATGCAGGGTTTATGGTTTTTTTTCTTACCCAGCTCTACTGAGAGATGTTTTGCAGCAGGATTCTTTGTGCTCTGTGTTTTAGCCGCACTGCTGTGACAAGCTATCCTCTGTTCAATATGTAGATCTCAGGAAGCTCTGTTCTCCAGCTTGATCTCCAGGGTCCTCAACTTATGCTTTAACATGAGGCTCTGCAACATCCAGGCACACATTATGCAAACTAACAGACACAAAATGAAGCAGTAAACAAACAAAACAACACAAATACGGACGAGATGCATGCATTTTCACTGCAATAGCTCTGACAACGTTATTCTGAAGAAACATGTCGAAACGAATGCAGTCACAAGAAACGGTCCGATAAGTCATTGATGAATGCAAAGCAGAAGCACTGCAGATCCAGTCATCACGTCAGAGGTGCTCCAGGCCTCCAGGCGGGTTCGAAGTCACATGTTTGTTATTGACAGGAGAGAGGGGGAAATAACTGACCTCAGAAAGCAGTCTGTTTCCCCTTGAAGGATGTGTTCTACATGATGCAGCACACTTCAGCACAGATAAGAGGGTTTACAAGCTGAGATTTATTGCAAAAATATATTTTGAGATTTGAATCTAGTGGTTTGTAATAGCCACCCAATCCAAAACATGTCTCATCTATAAATGCACATTTTTCTTTTAGTCTTACGCTTTGAAATACTTTTAAAGACTGATATAAATGCATTAAACAGGTCCTCTGTTTGATTTCATAACATTACCAAAACAATGAATACATTTGTAGCCTACTTTAAAACTCAACAATCACAAAATAAGGTGCCTATACACTAGGGGGTTTAACAAAGTAGCTTTCTTACTTCAACATTAGAGAAATACTAATATTCACTGATATTAAAAACAACCTGCTTTTGTCAAATTAATAACTATTACCTAGCTTGAGAACAATTACAGCTCATTCAGTAAAACATCAAACAACAAAGAACTAACAATCCATTCAACTTCACGTCTGATCCACATCAAATTACTTTAGTCCATTTTGAATTATCTCTCTTGGCCCACTACATATATATTATTGCCGGTTTTTTAGAGTTTTAATTACTTTTTCAGTGTGACAGGTCAGCCTACTGGCTTTTGAGAAGCGTGCCCTTGTCAGTTGTACAATATGAGAGGGGAATGTACACATCTGGCGCAATGTCCGCGCTGTTTCTGTATTTGTGTCACACCAGAATCCCATTCTGCATTAGTTTGTGGTTGAGACGATTGCTAATGCTAGCATGGTTAACGTTTATGCTGGACACACACTGGTCCTTACTTGGTTCTGCTATGTTTACAAGCCTCAAAGGGGTCACTACACTATTTCTACTATAAAAACATAAAAAAATCTCTGGTGACCCACCCATGGATGGGGACCCAGACTTTTGGAATGATTGCTCTGAATAACCCTTGTATGTTATAAATTATTAAAACACAAGGCAGAAACAGGAACATTTCAGTAACTGGACTGATCCAGTGCAGGAACAAACACTTGTTCTGTACACCAGGTTTGTCATTTTTATTGTTTCACATAAGTACAAATGGTTCCCCTGACCATTGAGCAGCATTCAGACGTAATGAGCCTGCTGGAGGCTGCAGGGAGCTTTGGGCAGAGTGAAGTTGTGTTTTTTGTCCTGGCAGACCTGTAATTAGGTCGACCTTCACCTCACACTGCAGGAAACAGTTCTCAGCTTGTCCTTTTTCGTTCTTTAAAAAACACCATCTCCAGCTCTCAGACCTCTTTTTTTTTTCAGTGGTGTGTTGCTGCAGTGTGGTCACTCCCAACACCTCGCTGAATGTATGCTGCTGCTGCTTTTAATGAGCCTGTTCAGCTGATAAGTGTTGGAGCTCTGGTCCTTTGAGACATGAAGACTCGACATTTCAGAGCCGATTGATCTCAGGTGTGATCCTGTGCTCTGCCTCACTGTACCTCCTCCTTTTCCTCTCCTCTCTCCACCTCTGCAGCCAGCGACCATTCAGAGTGATCAATACTTGTTTAGAGCAGCCTCGTACTTTTATGAAAGGCTGTGGCCTCTGATTTCTATCAGCACACCTTCACACACAGTTATTGATTGCTGTCACGTTCTCTCAGCAGACCTCCAGATTGCCTCTTTTCGTTCCACATCCTTGGAGGTGTGTGGAGAGATGCTGACGTTTCCCAGAAGCCTCTCTGGCTCTGCAGCAGTTTGATTTGCTGTAGGCATGCCGGAGGATGAATAGATAATGGGACGCTTCTGATTGACTTGCCTGTGCTGGCACAAAGTAGTCCAACGCAACAACAAACTCAAATGCAGACTAATAAGTGGGAGTGTGAGGAGTGTGTGCGGGCTCGCAGCGCCGCGCCGGCGTGTTTGTGTGTGCGTAAATGTGACTGTGTGGTAAATCCTCCAATTTGGATGACAGAGAGGCAGGGCTGCTTTACTCTAAATGAGCTCCCAGGAGTGAAGAGTCCTCCAGTTTTTATCCCTCCCTGTAGGAACGCAACGCTGAGGAGCTGCCAGACACACATGCACTCATGTTCCCATCCAGACACACACACATTTACACACCTTGAGCACTGACACCTTGTTCCAGCAAACAAACAAGGTCCAACACACAGGAAAGTATGCGGATACATCACCGTGCTCCCATCTGTGATAGCTGAGCAGGGATTCGAGGACTGTGGATATTAATCTGCGGTTAGAAAAGCTTAAAGTCCTCTGGCAGATTTTCAACCAGGATTTGAATGGTGCAGAAAAATGTTCACATTCAGTGAGGGAAAAAGAATGAAACAGCCTACACACTGAGAAGGATCCAAAAACATCAGCAAGGAGCCATAAATATTTCCTTACCTGCAGGGTTTGGCTGAGTTCACCAAACTGTGCATCCGGCCCATCTGATAACCAGCTAAAGCAAAGACAATGGTGCAGAGAAAATACAATACTCCTTGCATTTCTAATGAGCACAAGTGTAGCCAGTCCAGTGTAGCCATTAGCTGCTCAGCTTCTTTCTTATCATGAGTCAAACCATGCATCGTTATGAGATATTTTGATTATCGAACCACACAGGTTACTTCAATGATAAGTTGCTGTATCTGTATTTGGATTCACCCTATTCCATTTGAGCAAAGACAAAGGGTGTCTGAGTGTTTGAAATATTGTTTCAATACCATGTGCTTCAAATTTTTTTACAATGTGTAGGCTTTAAAAAAAAACCCAAACAAAAAAAAAGAAAGAAAGAAAAAAAATGCTCACAGTGAACATCCCAACCAGCACAAAGCTCCACATACAATGGTTTACATACAAAACAACTGGGAAATCTTTTTTATATGGCTACAGTAAAAACAAACAAACAAAAGACTATGCTATTCCTTCTCTTCTGTTTCTTTCTGGCCACATCACCTCATCCACATCCCAAGCAATGTTTTCCGTGGCCAAGCATAGAGGGGAAATAGCGCCTAGCATGGCGACTCCAGACGTGAAAAGCATCATATGCTGTATCCCTACATGGGCCTTCCATAGCTTGGGGAAGAGGTATACACACATTTGTGGATTTGGTCATACACTTTCCATCTCCGGGCAGACAAGAAATCTTCAATAGGACTGAGGAAAACAGAAAAGCTCACTTGTTCCTCTTTTGTGCTAAAGCTTTGATTGCTGATTAAAAACTGTGTTACAGGTGTTTCCTCATATGATGAGTCAGTGTGGATAGTGTGGAAATTTCTGAGTTGTGAATGAGCCACATAAAGGGAATTGTGTGTAGTTGTTTTGGAAAAAAAAGTGTGTTTTAGAAATGACATTTATGTGTAAAGAAGGAATTGTGTTTGTAGTTTAGCAGAATTGGTTCAGGGGTTGGTGCATGGATTACATGTTGTGTCTAAAGAAACAGAAAATATGCGTAAACAATTGAGAAAAACTGTAAATGAAAAGACGGGCGGTCTTTAAATTCTGATCCACCTCTGCTCAAACAAACCAACTGTTTACGAAATGGACAATTAACTCATCAGCCTTCATTAGAAGAGATTTACAGCAGAGGAGGAACAATTGGTGGACCTAATGTATACATAACAAGACCTAATGTTTGTCATGACAGAGGGGGCTCAAGGGTTAATTATGTTTGTCCACACAACACAACAAACACACTCACAAGAGCAAACACAGGAAGGATAACAGCACTAAACAGCTTTTATTGTGAATGTCAATCACTCCTCGTACATGTCTCTGACTCTTCACATCCCTGCTGACGCACGCACACACACACACACACTCACACACTCACTGAGTAACAAGCTGGCTCACTTATACAGTGATTGTTATTCAACTGATGGCTGTGTGGTATGAATGCATTCATTCAGATCAGAGCCAGAGGAGAGTGCGAGAGGTGCTTGTTTCCTACAAATGGACCGGCTCATAAGTGTCTGAGCGGAGCAATAAAAGCAGTGGTTCAGAGCTGACAGGATGAAGCCAAACACACACACACACACACACACACACATACGCACACACACACACACCAATGACAGTCAATTGTACCCCTGCCCTTGACAATGATGGGGGCAGGTCTAAAGGAGACACCAGATTAAAGTCGAACTAATTTGACTCACCTAAACCCTCCACGGTCTCATGAATGTGAATGCTGGATTATTTGCTACTGCATCATTGTGTGTGTGTGTGTGTGTGTGTGTGTGTGTGTGTGTGTGTGTTTGATCCCATGTTCCTTCCTAAGGTCTCCCTTTCTTTAATCGCTCTGTCATAGGCACTTCCCATCCAGCCGACTGATGGTTCAGCTTCTTTCAGTCAGTTGGGCATAAATAAAATAAAAATCAACCCTCAATGCTATTTATGCAACAAAAGATAAGTAACAAGCTATTTATGCAACAAAAGAGAACAAGGCATCTCTCAAAATTAGTTAATTTTTCTCCTGGCAGCAACCACACCAACCGCATCAACCATTAACCACATCAACCACATCAACCACACCCAATGAGTTAAAGTGCCCCCTATGGATGTTACAGTCATTGCAGTGGTCACTACTTAACCTCTCACCACCACTACATATCTATCCCCACACTCCCACTCCCTTGGTTTCCCGTCCCTCTTAAAGTGTCCAATCCCAAAGTCTCTGACCTGATGACTTTTTAATTAAAGTCAATATGTGAACTCACACTGACGAAAAACTGTTTTCCAGGTGCCATTGGTTAATTAGCCAATTTTTTGTCATTCGCACATACAGCCAACACTATGGTGAAATGGGCCAAGGCAAGGGTATATCGCCCAGGGTTCAACAGGTTTGAGATGAATTGCACTTACCAGCACTAGTAAATTGATGATGTCATTTTTTATTTAATGCATTTAGAGTTATAGGCTGTTCTATGTCACATGGCTGCAAGCAGGGTTACACATCGATATTTCACTGTCCCGTTTGAAATCAAGACATACAGTACAAGCCAAAAGTTTGGGCACACCCTCCCATTCAAATTGCGTTTTCTTTATTTTCATGACTATTTACTGGACTGACTGACTTTCATTTCTTAAGGTAATGATGGCCGCTCGTTTTTCTTTAGTTAGCTGATTGGCTCTTGCCATGATATGAATTTTAACAGTTGTCCAACCTGACTTCTGCACAACACAACTGATGGTCCCAACCCCATTGATAAAGCCAGAAATTCCACTAGTTAACCCTGATAAGGCACAGCTGTGAGGTGAAAACCATTTCAGGTGACAACCTCTTGAAAAATGCCAAGAGTGGGCAAAGCAGTAATCAGAGCAAAGGGTGGATATTTTTAAGAAACTATAATTTAAAACATGTTTTCAGTTATTTCACCTTTTTTGTTAAGTACATAACTCCATATGTGTTCATTCATAGTTTTGATGCCTTCAGTGAGAATCTACAATGTAAATAGTCATGAAAATGAAGGAAACACATTGAATCAGAAGGTGAGTCCAAACTTTTGGCCTGTACTGTACATACAGTCTAATCGTGATTGTGATGTTAGTCACAATCAAGTTTAGAACTGATCTGTGACATACAAGTAAATAAGGTATTTGACAAACCTTCAGTGTCAAAAAGAAAATTAGCCTCATGTTCTTTGGCTTTGACGATGATATAAGAGACAGACGCTCTTCAGAGCATCAAGAAATGATGAGTGATCACAAGTTTCCTCCGCACCCTCCATGTCTATAAATGTCTCATGGAGGACACCTTGCTGTGCGCTATCTCTTACCTTCAGTTTACAGAGTATCTGAACATTGTGTTTCTATCACAAAGCCTCATGTTCTCCAAGAAAGACGATCTATCACCTGTGATGACAAAAAGTGAACCGTCTGTTTACCTGAATGATCCTGTTTCCTTCAGTCAGAGGAGTTTTCAAGTTTGAAACTTTTGATGTGTCTTTTGATGTCTCCTGATCCCTTTTGAACAAAGAGCTGCTGCTCCTGTTGTTTTGTGTGTCTGTGTGGTTACCTGCGTGTGAAAGGTTGAGAGCTAGCAGTCATTCAAGGTGAAAATGTCTCCTCAGCATGAGATGATTTCAGCACCCTCCTGCAGACTCCATTCTGCTGCAAAGTTCAGATGAGCTGCAATAAAAAAGCTCTGCGGAGGCTCATCAGGAGCAGCCGAGCAGGCAGGAAGCAGGAGCCTATTGTATGAACAGAAACACTATTCTGAAACATTAATGATTCCTGCAGCAATATAGATGCTTGTGGTTTTTGTGAGCTGGAACGCTTGCAGGGAGATGCCCCCGCTTTGACTCCAGCTGCACAGTCAGGTGCAGTCAGGAGGTCAGAGGTCACAGCGCCTGCTGCAGGAAAGCACACAGCACCGAGCAGAGGAGAGATAGGAAACGACAGAGGAGGAGTATAAATAATACTGCAATATGCTTTAAAGGTATGAGGAAGGCCTGTTTTGCTCAGGATGTCAGAAAGCTTCTTGATTTTGAGGGATACACCTAAGAGACAAGGTGGAGTAATTTTCTGAAATTAAAGGAGAGAGGTCCAGTCAAAAGTCTATGGAAGCAGAGAGTGGTCAGAGCCGACCGTGATGGGACATTCTTTTTTTTATTTTAGAAAAGCAATTGTTTTACATTCATGCAACATCATTGTATCAAGTTTTCTATAAGTGGAACATGTTTTTATCCAAATAGATGTACATATGTTCGCACATGCATGCATAAATCCACACAAATAGATTAATGTATATACACTCGTACATACACACCATCATACATTAGATCATCTATAGTGACCACTTTACAGCCCAGCTTTTCCAGTTTTTTTTTTAAAATACAGAATTGAACTTACTAATATCTCTCATTTAAACATTAATTTTAACACTTGAACATGGGGAGCCTTCCATTGAGTTGCATTGTATAGTCAAAGGGGTAATAAGAGAAAGTGAACGTAGGTATAGGAGTAACAAAATGATGTAAAAAAAAACAACAACAAACAAACATGGGGAATCAAGTGCAATGAAACAAATCTAAAACATTCTTGCCCTTTTATTCAATGAGTTCAGCTTAAATCTGATTTTACAGTCTTAATGTACTCAGTCCATTTTGTCCAAATCTGAAAAAAAAAAAAAAAAACATTTTTTTTTTTTATTCTGAGGGAGTGATGGGACATTCCGTGTGACACAGAAATATTCGTCTGACACTAGCAATATTCACAGTGAACTCGGTAGAACATTTAATGCTTAAGTCTGGTTCAAATGATCCATGTGACTGTGCCATAAAAGAACATCATCACTGCTTCCCGTTTTTTCCTGTCTTGGCATCTACATATGTAGACCTCCCCCCAAACACACACATACACACACACACACACGCACGCACACACAGTGGTTTGTAGCTGAAAGTGAAACATCTTAAATTAGGGTCAGGATTTTTTACCCCATGACCATGGTTTTCCATTTATGTAGGTTTGCTCTCTCGAGATGACTTAATCTTAGCTTATCTTACAAAAAAAGTAATGTTAAACAAATAGAAATCAGTCAAGTCACTTTTGTTAAGTATTGTTTTTTGATTTATCCTGCCAACAAGTTCACATCTTAAAGACACGTGAGAGAAAACTTAGTGGTAAGATAAAGATAAAGAAAACTTAAATGATACCTGAGTGGTTGCTGTTAAAGAAAGTGTATGTGAGTAAAGTCATCCACAGTAGCTGTGGATTACAGTTCTGGCCTGAAGTGCTGTGCTGCTCTTGTGATGCTTCAAGGAGCCAGAAACCCTGAGGCTCTGCTGGGCGCTGCCATATTTTGTGCCTGTGCCCAGCTGGTTCACAGATTGGTGAGCGTGATTATTGCTTTTCAGTGAGTGAGTGTATTAATTTGTTTCACATTTTATTATTTAGCAGTGGACTCCATGACTCAGCCAATCATCAGTGGTTATGAATATAAATCGTCTCACCCCCACATAAAGAAGTGTGTGTGTGTGATATAGAGGTAGAGGCAGTCATGGCTGTGTGTTTGATGTTGTTTGTTGGCGTCTCTGTGGAGAGATGTGAGGAGACGTGTCAGTGCTCTGCTTCTCCTGCAGCGTCTGTGAGAGAGCTGAAGCTGCCACACAGGGAGATAGATCCAATACATTCAGAGGTAATCTCTACCACAACCAGTTTGACTGCAGGAGCCAACATAAGTACAGTCAGCATGATGAAACCCAAGCAGGGACAAAAATGCACATTTGACAAATCCAAGCTTTGACCATATTATATCCAGGTCACACCCGAGTGATTCCACAATTCTCTTTACAACATTGAACCGTTAAGTCCTGCATCCACGGGTCAATACGTTTTCATAAATTGTGGTTATTTAGCCGACCTGTGGTATATTTCCTGGTTTGCTTGTGTGTGGCTATGAGTCAATGCCCCGGGATGAGGGAATACCTCTTCACAAGTAAATAGAGCACATTCATTATTATAGAGCACATCATTTCATATAATGATTTATACTTTCCAAATTGTATTACAGCACAGAAATCAGTACAGAGTCACTAATGAAATTAATGAGCCGGAAAACTAACAATAAAGTCATATCTCCTGTTCAGCCCCTCAAATTAAACTAAACACCTTCAAACAAACAAACACTTGTTAAAAAACAACAATCACACAACACTGTGAAGCTATATTAACAGTTTAGACTTGCAGGTTGGCTTGCTGTAATTTTGACTAAATGTGACTCACGTTAGGCAAAGTTGTCAAGTCAAGATGATGCGTGTCAACTGAAGTTGTGTACCATGGTCTTTTAAGAGTCACCTCCTGTATTCCAGTACACAGGGTATATGCATGGGAGAGGGAGAGAAGTACAGCAAGGCTAACACCAACATGACTAACATTTGCTGTGTGTTATACAGAGCCATTTAATGAATATGTATTTTACATAATGGGAGTTTTCCCACATTATCAGTGCTAGACTTGCAGGCATTTTTTTTTCTTTTTTTTTTGTGTGCAGGATACCTTAAATCCCACACCAAAACTCAAGCGCTCAATCAGTGTTATTCTCTAAATATGTGCGTTGGTTGATCTGAGCTTTAAAGGATTTACAATTAAATTCTTTATTATTTATGTTTTACACACCCCACCCCTTTGTTTTGGGCTTGGAGCAACACACTGTAACCTCTTTTTAGATTTGAATTTAAATAATAAAATTATTAGGATGAAAGTTTTTTTTATTTTTTTTTGTTAGTGTTCGAAAATGAATACACAGTTAAGCATCTTAATGAACTAACGTACAGCTCAGCAATCAGAGCCTGTGTTCATGAAAAGGCAACAGGCTGATTTGTTTATTTATATCAACGTTTGTTAGCGTTTTACAGGAGCTAAAGTGCACCTGGTGACCTTATCTAATTGATGTGGTGATCTTTTTGTGTGTGTGTGTGCATTTCTTCCAACAGTTTACATTTTAAAATCACAGGGTTTTTGTCAAAACAGCGACAAATGTGAGAGAAGAAACACATTTCACCAAAGAGTAGGAGTCATTTGCTGTTGATTGGTTCTGACATGTCAGAATTTAGCACAATGTTCCTTCTATTTATGTATGATTGTTTCCTGCTTATTCAGTCTGCCCACAGAGTCTTTGTGTTGTTATACCTGCTGGAAGGACTCAATTCTGTCTTCTATTTTCATTTATTTATTTGTATGAATAACTGTCTGCACCTCAGGGCCGACATTCAGTCTGTGTCTGTCTGTGGGAAGCTTTTCACCTGAATCCCTGTGTGTCACAGAAAAACCCACCTCGTATAGAAATCAAACACCAGACTGTGAAGACACACTGTAACAGCTTTTATAACCTCAAAGGCTTGATATGTTAATATTTAACAGCATTCCCAGAGTTATTGTAAATGAGGAGTTGATTTTTCAGCTCTTTGTTTGAAATGTTAAGAAGCAGCCCATGGATGAAGAGTCTGCTGAATATTTCATGAGAATTAACATCCATTAACATCTTTTTATCCACAGCAAACCCTGTACTGAGTGCTGAGCTGGGCACAGTTTGTACTGAGGACAAGCTGTTATTCCTAAACATCTTCTCAAAGTATTAAAAAAGTACAAGTCATCATCAGGAGGCATGCTGAATTTAAACCTCCCTCCCTCACAAGTTTAGATACATGATTTTTTACCCTTTATTATATCTAAAAATAATCTTCAAACTGCTTTACTACATTTATGCGGTAACATTTGTTAATTTTGCAACATTTTAATGGTTCAATGGCTTTAACTACTCATCCTTTGTTTTATTTTTTCCCATTTATTTACTTGTATATCTTTTAATAACATTTTCTCTTTGATTCTTTTTAACAGATCTTACACAGGTGATTGGAAAGAGTGTTGAGGAAATGTTTGATATGATCTGACGCTAGTTAAAAGTAGATTGATTGATTGATTGATTCAGCTCTTTAAAATTGCTTGAGTCTCAAAATTTCCTTGAATACATTATTTCGCTTAATTTTTCTTTTACTAGGGTGTCTGTCTGATTAACATAGCCCCCTGAAGTAAGAGTATTACTACTGTAGAATAATATAACTCAAGTAAAAGTAAAAAGTAATCTTCCAAATAATTACCTGAGTAAGTTTTCAGTGAAAAAAAAAACTACTTGAGTGCTGAGTAACTGGTGAGTAACTTCTGATGTGTTATTTCTTTTTAATCAGAGCATGAATGTCTATTAGATAAAAATATGAAATAAGAGTGTGCTATTTGGATATCGCCAACCAATGTCACTTAGAGAAAAAATAACAGTAAATCAGATATTGCTAAAGTAACTTAAATTAAGGCAAATTCAACCACAAGAAAATGGTCTTGATGGTAAAAGTGTGTTTTTACATGTTCACTCCGTAAATGTACCAGAGTAAATGTAGCTTGTTACTACCCACCTCTGGTTCTTTCTTGCATTTTTATTTACTAATATTTGCTTTTATATAAAAAAAAAATAATAATAATAATAATGTATAGCGCACTCTTCATATGCAATAGGGTAACAAAGGCTTAACAAAAGTTAATGATAACAATAAAAAAATCAAATAAAGAGACCAGATCCCAGACCCAGCAAACACACATTAACATACAACCCACCACCCTCCACCCTCCACTCTCACCCCCCAACACATTAACCCACACCCCCAGTGTATAAAAAGTACACAATACAATTAAAATGTGTGCTGACCAACTGGGGATCTTAATGAGGAAACACTGAAGGTAGAATAATATGTTATTGTCAAGATGAGAAAATTAAACAACTAAATTAAGAGAAATACATATTTATCTTTCTTTTACCTGTCTAATTTCTTTTCTCTCTTTCGCTTATCTAAACATGTTTTTGCAACACTTCACAAACCTTTGTTTGTAATAGAGTCACATGAATAAAGTTCACTTAACTTCAACAGTGTTCAACACTGACGCAGCTGCCTGCAGTTTCTGCAGATGATGCTCAATACTTCAAAATGAAAATCAGTTCAGTACGTTTCTAATTTCCAACATCCTTTTCAATGGAAACAAGGCTAATTTAGCATTTTCAAACATTAGCCAACATTTTCAGCCCAACAACCATGAAGTTTAACCACATCTTTATCATTTTGATGTTAAAATATATATTTAATTAACCTTCTGGTGCCTCATGGTAACAGCAGTCAGCAGCGATTTAAAAGTCATTTTTCCATCTCCCTTTTACTTCCCATCATCACCTTATCACATGCTCATGTTTTATATCATATGTTCCCCTTTCTGACTGACATTTTCATTCCCAGCATGTCAGTGAACTCATCATTCCCAAACAAATTGACAGGTTTGTGCAGCTTATTCCATAGTACTTAATATGAGGTCATGTTTCTGTATTTCATCAATGCAACTCCTAACATCTCCTCTGAGACCACTGATGTATTATTTAACAAAAAATACAAATTAGTCCCCTTTTTTTTTGCTGCCTCAGAATCAAACAGTAACAACACATGTAGCCCACTGATTGAACAGAATGAACTGCATATTCAGGAATCTGTTTCTGTCAGTTTATCTGCAGGCGAGAAACTAATAATGAGCTTATCTTACCCCAGGCAACCAAATGTGACACCTCATTCCACGGCCAAAGAGCTGAGCAGGCGTGACAGCGAGCATGTGTGTGTTAGTGTGCGTGTGTTGGTGTGCATGCATATATGTGTGTGTGCTAGAGAGAGATTAGTTGGAGAGTTACAGGGAGGCTGTTCTCTATCTAAAGCTGACCTTGACTTTGTCCGCTACTCTCCACCACTCGGCCTGCTTTCAAAGAACCCTTCTCTTTCTCTCTCTCCCTATGTTAATACTCACACAACCAGTTTGGTAAAAAAGAGAAAAAAAGCAATCTTTTCTGCCCCTGCCTCTACACTTGATCATTCTGGAATGGCTGCGCAGCATCAAGAGGCATATATTCATTATCTGTCATCATATTCATTTCTATGCTAATGAGAAACCCGTTCCCGATGAAAATCTGTTTTCAGCCCCTCAAATAGAAGTAAGTGGCAATCACGTATTGTTTGTTTTCGAGGTTTGCCTTTAAATGAGAGAAGACATTTCCAACACTGTGCCGTGCAGGCTATATTCCATAAATCATATTGTAGCCCCAGCAGCTCAATGCAAATACTAACCTGTTTCATCTGCAGCTCCCGGTGCAGCGTGCGGTGCCCGGCTCTCTGACGTTACATTGATTAAAGAATATTTGAGGCGAGGGGGGAGAAAACGCCGGTTTGATAACCACTGATTGATGGGGACAGCAAAAGCAATATCATTCTAAAAATGTTGTTTCTTTTTTTGAAAGTTTTTTGAAAATGAATAATGAGCCTGCTGAGAGAAGAAATCCCTCCACTCCTCCCTCAGGTCCATTAGATGTGGTGTCTGCTGAGAGGGATCATTCACAGCTCACAGAAACATGTTTTGTTCATGATGGACTGATTTGAATTTTGACAGCTGAAGCACGAGAAGAAATTAACATATTGGGGAAAACAAGTTTGGTTAATCCAAGACCCTGAGAGCTGAGGTCAGTCAACCGAGGAAATCTCCAGAAAAAGCAGATACACTGACACTATGGCAGAAATGAGCTACAACAAAAGAAAAGTATCAGAATGATGATTTAAATGAGCAGTGTTGGGAACAACTAGGTTTCTAATGAGGTTATTGTCTTGCAGTAACACTTAATGGAATTAATTACTTTTTCAAACATTAACTCAGCCACTGTGAGAGTGAAATGTGGTGTGGAAGGTGACAGACACTTAAGTAATAATGATTGACTAAAGCGCCTAAAACAACCACACAAGACACAACAATGGTGAGTGTGTGTAACAGCTAAAATACACCACATCCAACTGTGTTCAGTCTCCACTCTTTCACGGCGCAAAATCAATTAGGATTCATCCAAATCATTTTGTCAACTCACACTGAATCCATCCTGGTGAGGGAGGACACAAGTGCACTGATAAGAAATTCTGGTAGATCTACTTAAGAAAATGCAACTTTTTGCATAATTTATGAATGCTGCTGAAGCAAGACTGCTTTTTGTCTAAATCACACCTTTTTTCTTTTACGTGAAAAAATAAATCCAAGTAAACAGGATATAATTTTGTCAACTAGATTGCGCAAAAATAAACTTTATATAAATCACTCAATTTTCTCGATTTGCTAAATGAAATTTGACAGTCAAATAAAGTTTTGAGTAATATCAGCTTAACTATATTGTTTACATGCAGCATCAGGGGTTACTGGCCTACACTGTTGGGCTTGGCTCATCTACTCCATGAAGTGTAGACAGCAGGTCCACACTGTAGTGCGAAAACAGTCAGTCCACACCGTACAGCAGACTGTCATGTCCACTGCGTGCCCTCCTCACTCATGGTTACAAGGAATCACAAGGAATTAGGTTCAGTTGCCGGTTCCAGAAATACCAAATGAAACAGTCCAGATAACAAGATGGTCTCTTGTTGTGTGGTTGATCACACAACACTTAGGAAGGAAAAAAATCCTTTACATGGTTACTAAGGAGCTTATCCTGACTAAAGTATTTACACGGCCCAATATTTGGGTTGATATGGGCATATGCCAGGGGTCTTATTCGAGTTTTTAATAGTTGGAAAAGGAGCTTTTTCTGGTTATGAAAATTGTAATAAGGTTTTTACAAGACTCCTGCACAATCAGAATATTGTCATTACTCAGGTTAAGACAGGAATATGGTGTGCATGTAAACAAAGTGATGGTCTCAAAAGATAAAATTCATAACCTCTTTTTCTTAGACATGATATTTGGTACAAAAGTCTCAAATAAGTCCAGAAAGAAAGTGATTGTATTGTTTGCATTACCGCCAAGGAAATCTTGGGACTGCATTTAAAATATGCACAGTAAAAAAAATTTAAAAAAGGCCAGGAAACTTCAATATGTAATGGCAATCACTTTTTGAGTTTTCTTAACTCAACATGCAAGTTTTGACACAACTCAAGATATCAAGTTTGGACAGACACTCTGTCAACTTCTATCTTTATGTTCAACTGATGCAGATTTTCTAATTGAACTAGCCCACAGTTCCTCTACCAATGGAATAAACCTTTGCGTTTATACTGCTCAATACATTTGTGAGCCCAACAATGAAAGGCTTAGTTCAACACCTTGAGTTTCCACCTTCCACAAAAACTGATATTCTTGTTCAATAACTAATACCTCAAAATTCTTGGCATGTCCTGCAGCTCGAACACATGAGGCAGGTCTAGCATGTCGAGCACAGACTGACTCGAGCACTTACCGTGTAGATCGCATCCAGCACAGACGGAGTTGAGCAAGAACACAATCCATACCATGTTAAGCCCGTCAAGCACGTCGAGCAGACACCTGGCACCTTCTGAGGCTCAGAGTGTAGCAGCATCTCATACCCTCCTCACTCACAGTGACAAAACCATCAACCTTGAGTTGTCATACCGATAACTCATTGAAGTAAGTAAAAATTTCAGGACTCACTCTGTTAAGTAGAAACAAATTGTGCATTATTAAATTTCAAAACTGACCATAGTGCTTTTGTTATGAATTTGACTTGATAACAAAATGTTTCCTTGAAGTATGGATTAAGAAGAAAACAGCAACTTGGTTTCCTGTACATTTGTGTAGGGGCTGTATTTACATCTCGTTGTATAAACCAGTAAATCTGTGTTACCTGAACCACTCTAGGGAGACATGATTGTAACTCACATACCAACAACAGGGAGAATTTGTTTAGAAAATGTGTGTTTATTAGTTGTATATGTGTAAGCTATAATTTTGAGTCAGATGAATAAGAAGATAATTGTTGGGTCAGCAATTGCTAGTTGTGATTTTTACAGGTTAAATAAATGCATAGTTTTCTTTTTCTAACTTTAGAGGTGAAAATCAAACATTTTCTTTTTTTCATATCTACGTTGGTCCATTTAAGAAAAAAAAAGGCATAAAAAGTAGAAATGAATAATTAATGCAGTACAATACAAAAGTGTAGCTTTAGTTCACACTGATTAAAGCACAAAGAGGAAGTTGTTACAGTGTTTCCAGAAACTAGAAAAATACCAGGTTGAATCAGCTGCTTCATGGTTTCATTTCAAGATCCAATTAAAGGAAGGATTGGCAGTCCAGGAAAACTAGCATGAATTTGAATGTAGCATCTCTCCAGTACTCCCTCTAGCTCCTCCTCTCTCCCCCCACACGAGCGACAGCGGGGGCGATCTGATTGGTCCAAACTGGGGCCTCACGGCAGGTACGATAGGTAGAAGTTTATACAGGATTACTCCTGCTGTAGAAAGCGGCTGTTTTTTGTTCCCTGTAAGAACACATATGGTCTTAATTGCCATCGGGACATATAGATCCTTTTAACCAGTGTTTAAAAAAGTGTACTTAGATCAGTTTACCCACTATACCTTTAAGAAACATTTACATTTCTCAGAACAACGTGGTGACATTATACTCTGCTTTCTCTAAATGAAATATTTTCCACGGGGGAGATGTGAAAATATGTCAGGGTGTTTCTATGGCAGAATCAGGGTGTGAATTTTATCAGGATTTTTTTCAAGATGTTTTTAAGACAATTTTGACAAACAAAAACTTTTAACCCAATATTTCTCATCCCACATTCTGAACTTTTTTTCTGCACCATTTCACAACATTAGTCTTGTCTTTTGCCCACTCATGTGTTTTTTTTGAACTCTCACTTTTTCACATAATGATAAAAACACTCATTTAAGGACATCAGCTGCAAGAGTTGAGTTTTTTGCAAACAACAGAGACAAGAAAACCTCTACAGGAGAAAAGCTCCATGATGAAGATGGCATTCATCGATCAAGCAACACATGTGAGAGTTACTCCAGGTGATTCCTTTCAAACTCATACACAACAGAGTTTTTAGAGAAACGGTGAGTTCAGATGAAGGTTTGTAATGCTCTGTTTTAAGTCTGCTAAAGACTCTAAATTGCTCCGTGAATGAACGGTGCTTCAAGATGAAACTGCCTTTCCTTCACTTCACTCTTTATTTAAGGGGAAGAACCCATCTGTAGACGTCAGCTGAGGCTTTAAAGTCGAATAAAATGAAAGTAGTGTAGTGCGTGTGAAATCAGTCTAAAGACACAAATGTCAGCGTTGAAGGCTCTAAGTCTCCAGCCATTCATGTGACTGAATTCCCTCCCCAGATATTCATGATGGATAGTCATTATACCTGAGGCCATGTGGTTGGAACATTGTTGAATAGACATTGAGCTCTGCTGGCGATCGTCTCAACACTCTGTCAGCGCTCCCGGAGGCTCGTTCACTCTCTGTAATTATTTCTATACCAGTTGGCCTCAGATTTAAAGAATGAATATAGCCCTATATTTCCTGCGAATGCTGTCGTTTAAGAGGGTTTTTATGTGTGTTATAAAGCAGGGGCCGCCACCCTCTGTCACTGAGGAGCGAATCATTTCCCATGGAGGGAAAACATCTGTTCCTGATTCAAGAGCTCGCTTGATGGGGGAAAAAATGGCTTTTCACATGATAATGCAGAGAAGAAAAGGTTGGTCTGTGGAGTAGAGGAACTGGATAATGAGGCTCCTGACATGCAAAGAGAAGGGGAAGTGGGGGCCGTGCACGCGCTCAGTGCAACACTCCTCCACTGTGCACTTCAGCATCCTCTGAGTCATCACTGTACAGCAAATGTGAGAAACAGCCTCATATAAATTACTTTGATTACATATTTGGCTATAACAATCAGGCTAGGAGATTGTTATATGCATAAAGACATTTCAACTTGCAATCTGAGGAGACATGTTGTATTAACACACACACACACACACACACACAAATACACTTCATTTATCAACAACGGGTTTCATGCAAATGAATTTTCATTAGAAACTCAAAGTCAAGTTTTTTTGTGGGGCCAACAATATGTTTGTTATAAAAGCTCTGATTTCAAAGTTTAAAAAAAGTCTATGAAATATGAATTGATATTTGTGCCACTAGAAACAGAATTCAAATTGTTAAAATTGTTACATGGATCAATTGATTGAGTTCATTCTTACAAAATGTAATTTCAAACAGGCAATTTCGGTTCAGTTTCACATTTCAATTTCAGTTTGGTGTGAATGCTACTTCATCTTTATCCATCAGGAAGTGTAATCAAGCACAGATTCACACAAATCCTCTCGACTACCTGATGATTCAGTTGTTGGTCTTCATGGAAACAGTTCTATCTGAGCTCACTCTCTCCCCTAATTGTTGTGAAGCTGATTCCGAATTTGAAAAATGAATATGAATTTTTTATTTGTGAAATTTAAAGGATTTAACCCTCTGATGCATGAATTATGAAGGTCAGTGTCAGGATTTTTCCCTTGAGAGTCTTAAGGCATGAAAAAAGTTTTTCGTTTTTTTTTTTTTTTTTTTTTCAAATATTCGTAACTGAGCATTCAACTTAAAACAGTGTGAACTTAATGTAAATGTGAGCTTTTTTTGTTTGTTTGACTCCTTTTTTTTTTTTTGGTAATTTCATGAATAATCTTATTTTAATCATTTGTGAAACTTTTGAACTCTCTTTCATTCATTTTAACACTGAATAATTTATGATTTATAAGCTTTTTCAACCTCAAATGTTTGTCTATAACTTTTTTAAAAAGACATATATATGTTTGGGGAAAAAAATTGAAATCATTTCCTCAGGCCCTAAGAAGAATAAAAATATCCTGACACAGGCTAACATAAATTTCCACCACATGAACCATTGAATTTAGGAGTAAATACGTTTTAAATAGGTGTCCACTATTCACCACAGGGTTAAGAGCGATTAATTTTCTCGTGGGTTGAAAAACAAAGAAAATGATTTCAAAGAAATTTCAGTTTCAAAGCATTAAATTTGATTTCAGATCATGATTTGCAAATACAGTGCATTAATTCAAATTCAGTTTCTAGCGGCACACATCTCATCACATGATTACAGGACAGTAAAATTTCAAGATGTAAGACATTATTTCTACCCTGTAACACAGAGCATTGCTTTCAACATGTGACCCACAGGCAGTAAATAAACATTGATAAAACTTCCTCAGATTACACTGGAACATTAAGAGCTTCATTCACCGCCTCGCTCTTGTAAAGTCATAAACCTGCCTCCTCCATGTGAACAAACATGTGTCAGACTCTAAAGTCCAAACACAGATCAGGTCGATGCTTGTGGAGTGGTTTCTGTCTGTAAAGTTTCTTCTTAGGCCACATGGTTGCGCAACAGTTGGTTCTGCTAAATTGAAGCAAGAAATCCAGCAGTTTGAATCCTGGTCCAGATAAAGTAAACCCTTCTGTGTGGAGTTTGCATGTTGTCCCATGCATGAATTCTCTCTGGGTACTCCAGTTTCCTCCCACAGTCCAAAACATGCTCACTGGGGGAATTGGTTATTATCTAAATTGCCTAAAAGTGTGAGTGCGTGCATCTTTGTGTCAGACCAGAGACTAGTGACCTGTCCAGGGTGAACTCTACCTCTCACCCTATGACAGCTGGGACCGACTCCAGCCACTCACAGCTCTAATCAGAATCAGTGGTGGAAAAACACATGAATGCAGTTTGTTCTTATTTTAGTTGTGTTTAACACCATAATTTCATGATGTATCAACAATCAAACCATAAATAAATGTTCACACTTGGTCTCTCTGCTACAATCAAACATGAAAAGTGTCTCTGTGAAGTTAACCTTGAGTATTTTCCGAACTTTGAGAAAAAGAATGAGAACCATAATCTGTGTAATGATTGTGACTCAGGTCAAAAGAAACACTTTAGTTTTTAACAAGCTTCAGTGCTTTTAGATATTGATGGTCATAAAAATAAGAAAAAATATGAACTATTTAAAGCATGTGAGATTAAATATTGCTGAAGTTTATTAAATGTTTGATCCTTGCTGCTTTAATCTGTGTCTTTGAGCAGGCATGTCTAAAGTGAGGTCCAGAGGCCAATCCATTCTCATACAGCCCCCAGCTTTCATCTTACAATCTATTAACTGTGGTACTGAAAAAAAATCAAGGTCTAAATTATGTGTATATTTAAATTACATGTTGGCTGCACAAACAAAAGCATACTCTATCTAGTCATGTGTAAGGATAACCCAGTTCTTTTTACAATCATCCCGAGAATCACGTGAAGAAGAACAATTAATCAGTTCAGCATTTATTCAGGTCACAGGTGAAGTTTACAGTGCTGGTCTCTCCTCAAAGAGTGAGCCCCCATATCTGTGTATATTGTACATCTATAACATTCATTGGCTACGCCTATACGGGGGTTGAGTTTACCTAAACACTTGTATACTATTGGACATCCACTATGACTGTCAAAGCTGTCTCAACCCACAGCTGTCATCAGACTTTTGAGAGATGTACTATTGAAGTGTATGAGTGTTGTCAGAGGCTGGAGCCAGAACTATCTGTTAACAATTCCTATCAAACTTGAGGCTGAACAAGATGTCTAAGAAACATTGTGGGACTAGATAAAATGCTGAGCTGACCTTACAAAAATTACAAGAGAACATAAAACAAGAAATTGTATAACAAATGTCGAACTAAACTACATTTGGACTGGCTACTTGCATAAAGTTAAAGCTCTGTACATTCTGCAGAAACTCAACAGCCCTGACGTCTTTAAACGTATGGAAATATCATGATGTGAAAATTTGAGAGTTCAAAAAGCACATTAGAGGGCACAAGGTGAGATTAGGATTATGAAACAGTGCAGAAAAAGGATGCAGGATAAGAAATGTTGTTTTTGTAAAACACTGTAAAACAATCCTGATAAAATCCAGATCCTGCCATAAAAACATACTGACACATTTTCTCCATAGTCGAGACCTCTCCCTTGTCAAGCAGTTTGCTGATGTATATGCAACATTTTAACCTTGCAGAGCAGATGAACCTACCTGCCTAAAATCTTATGCCGACATGTAACATTATTAATCTGTTCAGGAACACACACTTATTTTTGCTTTAACCAGTTTGAGAATGAAATTTGGGGGTTGAACCCAAAACCAAAAACGTTAAAATACTGTTGCTTTTCAGAACAAAACTCTGGTTCAAAGCCCTGTTTTCGTGGTTAATAAATATGTCAGTGAGAGCCGCTGGATCCTGGTCATAAAAGTTTGGACCCCCCAGAGTCAGAGGAACTTCAATGTTACAATCCTATCACTCAGAGCACTTTCACTCATGTCTTAAAATCCTCTCTGAAACATCATCTCTACATAACATTTTCATTTCTCAGGTTGCTGGTGGATTGTAAACCGCGGTGCTGCGGTGAAAAAGACATCTAAGTTTGATCTATTATTGTTCAATTAAAAGCCTGAACAAGCTGGCTATGCTTTCAGGAGCTGTATTGTCATCAAGACATCAGTCGTCAGGTTATGAGATGGATCACACGTTTAAGGAGCAGGTTCAGCAGAGATCAGACACACATGCTGCATCAACAGAAGGCACTTGAACTGACACAAATCAAGCTATCAGATTCACTTCAGGAAGAAAATAGTCATCAAAGTGTAAAAACCAATAAGTACTTTTCTTAAACAGCTATCTGTTTTCTTCCTCTTTTGCTTCTTGAAATTCTGAAATTGCATAAAAATCAGAGGTCAGGAAAACAGTACTGACTCCTCTCATGCATCACAAACACAAGGTGTTGTTGGTGCACAGTTGCAGGTGTGTGATCACCTCGCGCCCCGTGGCACTCAAAGCTTTTAGAGGTTTTCCTGACAGCTCGTTTTACCGTCTGATGAAGCGTTTCTCAACCGTTTTGTGATTGCCCGGTGTGTGATTGCCTGCCTCTGTCTTTCCAGGGCAGTACGGGTGTGAATTATGTACCTCCACTCTTCCATCCCAGCTTCAAGTCGCTGCTTTAAACTGAGGTATCACCCCAAAGCCCCCTCACGCTGCAGGCTGGGACACTCTAATAACCGCCCCCATAAAGTGACAGTAAATCTGCGGTCGTATAAAACACAAGCTTGTGAGAGGCAATCATTTGGAAGCGCTCAACATCCCCTCTGTCTCCCTGTTCCCGTCTGTCTCCCTCTTTATCCCTCCTTCTCGGTTGCTTCCTCTGCTCTTCCCGCTCTGTCTCACCTCCCCGCTGCTCCAGTTCTCCCCTAAATTACTGCAGGCACTGCTGCAGAATCTGAACTACACCTACAGGCTTGACTGGAAAGGTCAACAAGCTGCTTAAAATGAAGAATAGTGCAGAAGTGAGTGCTGTAATCTACTCTCTCCATCTCTTCTTTCTTCTCTTCTTCCCCTCTCCTTCAGCTGCAGGCGTTTTTTTTTGTCCTCCTTCCATTTTTACAGCTGGTCCAGGTGCTGAGGGAGGTTTTTTTTTCTGCAGAGTGAGTTGATTTTATTCATCACTTCATCTTCTTTTCTGTTTATTTTTTGGTCTTGTTTATGCATTTTTCTTTCTACCTGTCTCATCTTTGTCTTCCTCCCTCCCTCTTTCCCTCCCTCTGGATATATATGTGTTCTTACTACCTGGGACAAACTGACTGTATCGACTCCATGAATCCACCTCACAGCGGCCATTTTTCTTCCCGCCTCCTTTGTTCTCTTATTCCGTCTCTTTGCTTTGTGGGGTTTTTTTTTTCTGACTCGTTCTCACCTATCTCTCCCTCTCCCTCCTTTCTTTGCCATGGCTTTCCCCTCCTGTGTTTCCACTCACGCCGCCTCAGACTGGATGTGGTTTCGAATATCAAACAGGTTTGTCTGCGTCTGTCTTCAGCCTCTCTGAAGCATAATATGAGCTGCAGAAACAAATGAAATTGATTTACATAACCTGAGCTTATGTACACACAAACACAACAGTGACATTTTTACACCTTTACTTTTCTACAAATTCAACTTTATCAACATATTTTCCAGATCCTACTTTAGTTAAGGTGTTTTTTTTTCTATATTTCTGTCTTTTCAGAGTTTTGATTAATAGTTTATTATTGCATTTCACCAGAGTTTTTACTCCTCCACCTTACGCAGCACAGCCTGTCCTGTCAGTGTTAAAATGAATCCCATGCAAAAGTGCTGAAAATTGCAGTTCATGGTGTGTCCACTTGGGGCTGGCTGCAGAAACCCTGAAAACCATAAACGAACTATAACTCAGTGGACCTCATTCACTAACAGTGCATCTGCACTTATATGTGCTTCAAAATGCATGTCAGCGCCTGAAGCACAAATCTGGGATTCAGTGAAACATAAGCATCAACCTGGCACTGCAGCCTGGGTCCCATAAACCTACTGAACTACCTTATTTCAAGGGTATATGGTTATCTTTTAATATTAAGGACATGGAACACACAAATGGATGCAAAAGTGAAAGTATTGCAGAAGTCACTTAAAACCTGCAGCAGGGGGCGACACTGCAACTCTATGTAGTTTTATCGTAAGTTTGTTGAGGAAAAAAAAAAAAAAACAGACCAAATGGTCTTATTGGTCAGCTGAAGCTAAAATTTGTGTAACATTTCAAAAGTACAAATGTGCTGGTGTCACATATCTTGTTGTTTTTCTTTTCCTTAAGGGGCTGTGTTGACGATCTGTATAAAGTGGATTGCAGTGACACCTTAATCTGTGATGTTTTTCCAGGACAAAGACTCCACTACCCATGAGCACTTGGGTACACACTGTTGTTATGACATGACTCTTAACAAGGCGTGATTCAAAATGGAGAGTAGACCTTTTCAACACTTCTTTTCTTTGTTAAAGAAAAATCTTACCGGATACAAACTGACGATGTAATGTAATTGTTAAAAGTTGTGTAGCACTGTTGTTTAACACTGGCAACAAGAAAACTTTGTTGGTTTGTACCACAGTTTACTAGTTGGCTGTATTTCTTGCTACTCAGCCCGGTGCTCTGAGACATGTCTGTAACCTGTAATGTTAGTGAATCCTGGTTATGTCCTACCAGTGCTCATCTACCAAGCAGGACATGTAACATGACTCTTCACTTTGTTGATAGACTCTCAGGTTTGAACAGATCACTATAGTAAAACTGCTGCATGTGGATTAGAATGAACATGATCACAAACATCTTAACCTTTGCTTCCTCTCTCCATGCTAAAGTTCGTCAGCTGGTGTGGCGTTGTCATAGAGACTATGACATGCCCTAAATCAATTTGGTTCTCCTCCACCCGATCAGGAAGCTGAGAAGTAGCATTTACAAATAACCTTTTTTGGTTCTGATAAGCCCATTTTAAGCTAAGGATTATGATCAGGCATACATCTAGAAGTGAAACTTTTTCAAGAACAAAATCAGATTTAATGATTTTGTAAACCTACATTCAGACAAAAAACCCAGCATGCACTGCCTCAGTTTGAGCTTGAAATGGCAGAACAAATCAGAGAGCTTTGGATTTACACCAGAAAAACACACAAATATGAAGAAGGTTGAGAAACCCCCATTTAATCTGGGAAAGCACAGCCCTAAAAGTGTGTCTGTGTCTTCTTTTAGGCATCCTCTCCACATGAGTCACAGGAGGGGCTCCAGGAAAGGCACAATTTTCATTCATTTATCTATTTTTTCACAAAAATCTGACATTAAGAAATAATAAAAAACTCTAAAAACATCCAAATAGGTAAAAGAAAAAAGGAGTCAGGCTCTGGATCTCCGGTATTTCTGGTTGCTTGCAGGTGAATAGCAGAATTACGTTGCCCCCTAGTGTTTGTGCTATTCACTGGAGTGCCTGTGCATGTGTGTATGAGTGTGCACATTTAAGATAGCATGTGGCTGTGTGTGAGCGAGAGGAAGAGAAAGAGCAGAGGAGTGAATACGAAGCAGCTAAGCAGTGCTCTGAGCTCTGTGACTCTGCGCAGGTGAAACAGAAACGTGACACGCTGACAAAAGGCTCAGACAGAAAGAATCACACATTCTCCTGAAAACACGTCTAATGGTTCTCCTGAGAAGTCGGGTTTGTGATTATGATTGTAAAGCATGCCACAGCAGCAGCAGCAGCAGCAGAGTGTGGTGTGATATTTGTTCCTGACTGTTTTCATGTGTTGGATGTTTGAAACAGTCACACAGCCTCTCTGCATGCTCTGCAGCAGGATGAGACATTTCTGTGTGAGCCGAGCAGCATATGGTCGAGTCATTCAGCCATACACACTGAGTGCCAGCTGTGTGTGCACTCTTCTTATACATCCTCACATGTGACGCACACACATCCACATCATTTCTCACTTTGTGAGAGCAGACTGTTGTTGGGGAAAGTTTAGTCGTTAGATTAAAACTCTGAACTTATCAGAGACAGGTGATCCATCACACAGAAGAAACAGATTCTATTTTTCTGTGGAAGTTTATCAGCGCCATCAGGAGTCTGGCTGTTCTGATCGTTCAGACTCTAGAGTGAGAAGTGTTTAATTCAAGAGCTGCGTTGTCAGATAATGCAATGCACCAAAAACACAAGAAAATATGACAGATACACAAAAAAGATGTTCTTTAGTCATTCATAGCTCTGCCTTTTCATCTTTTTGAGATCTAATGAGGTAGGATCTTACTTTGCTTTCAAAGAAATGCATATTATCAACAGAGGAGACTACAGAAAAGAAGAGTGTAACAGACTGAATGTCATGAACAAATGTTTGGGGGTATAAACAAGTTTTATGAATAACAGTATGATTATTGCATGAAATAAAACCATAGATAAAATGGGAAAAAAATGAAATAAGAGTTATGATCATACCTGTCACTCCCTGAATCATGGCATAAGAATCTGAGTAAACAGTTTCATCAACACAACTACAGTGGCCCTGAAGGTTTATTGCAAAAATATTACATTTAAACAAAAAACACAAAATTCAAGTATTCTGTAAAAAAAAGAATAGTAACATTAGACACGTAATGTTTCAAAAATCTCATTTTTTCCATTCCAAAATTTTTGTATTTTTTTGTGGGATCTTTTCAATCCAATTTTATTTAATTTTGTTCATATGTTTTATGTTTATGTTTTAATTTTTTTCCCAAGGAAATGTTTTGTATTGTTGTGTAAGTGCACTTGACCTTTAGGGCTACTGTACAAAACTGATGTCACCTGACACAGATGACTGTTTTCTGTTTTTGAAATGGTTTTTTTCTTAGTTCACAGCAGAAGTTAATGCTGATGTTAGTGCTGCCCTCTATGGGGCTTCATGCTGTCTGTGACATCTTTGGGGGAGAAGATGTAAAGGTATTTTTGAGATTTTCCTTGACTCAAAGGGCGTGGCCACGAATGGACATCAAAAATGATGATTTTTCAGTAAAATGAAACTCTTACTTCTGTTGAGTACAATGTTGAATCAGGACAAAGTGCACACAAATGTTCAGTGACACAGCCTGAGTTCATGTGTACGGCAACGTAAGGCGCCCTCTACTGGCAACAGGAAGTCATGGCCAATACTTGCTTGATCTTGCTTCACATGCTGTGACTTCTTCATACAAAAGTCTTTGAGTTATTAATTAGTTGCGCACGTGACAGGTGCAACATGCTCTGACAGTTGCACAGGATCCAGGGCCCATTTATTGCCACTTGTGGCTTTGTTATTTATTTGTTTATGTCTGTTTTTTATTCTTTATCATTTGTGTATTTGGATCACATTTGACATTAATTTAATATATTTGGTTTACAAGCAGCACGTTTCCTCACTGTATTTGTGGTGTTGTATTTGATTCTAGCTTCTGCATGTATTTGTAACAACCAAAACACACCAGATCCATGTTCCTTTTAGCATGGCACCAGATGTGAAAGGTTTCAATCAAAGTGGAAGCAGAGAGGACACAAATACTGTGTCCCTTGGCTAAAGGATGCATTGTTCCTTCCTTTCTCCTTTCCTTAGATGATGACAGTTTAGGCTGTTGCAGATCAACAGCCTTTATCAGCCATCATAGGGAATTCAAGGTTTGTAACTAAATCCTTCATTTAGCCATTACTCAGCATAATTTTGAGTTGGAGTGAGCTCAGAGATGACAGACTCTGTCAGCCAAATAAAACCTGTGAGCAACAAGCAACCACAGGGCAGGAAAACACCAAATTATTAGTTTAAACAGGACGTATGAGCAATGAAAAACCTCATTCACAAAAGTCCATCTTGAGTTTATTAACAGAAATTGCAGCGATGATGTGAACTGGCTCACAACTTTAGAGTGACAGCTGGTTAAGAGCTGAACGCATCCACTGTAGGCGTTGGATTGTTTTGGTATCTTCGCGGTGATCTGCTCCGTCAGAGTTTGTCTGTGAAGAAGTCAGACCTAACAGTTGGACACGAGGACTGATTAATTCTCATTACCAGAACTTCTCTCCTGTGTAGCTGACAGACAAGCTGTCAAAAACACTGACACAGTTCCAGCTCCAGACTCAGGATCTCCTGTTTTCTGCTCAGGCGCCCCACTGAAGAGATTTCGCACCATGCTCTCTGTTCTGTCCTCCTCCTCTCTGTATGAAGCACAGAAACAGAGGAGGGGGATAAGGTCGGGGGGAGCACCATCTCCTCCAATCAGCTGTGCAATCAGACGCCTGCTCAGATCCTGACAGTGACAAATATGGCTTTTAATGTCCCGCTGGTCCATGTTAATTGCATTTCTGTGCAATTTAGACGAGCGTCACGCAGAGCAACCGTTGGCATAACAATTAACACCAAACGGCACTGATGGTGTTCAGCTCAGCTCTCTGTTCTGGAGTCTGTGGAGGCTCACTCAAAGACGGGGGTGGAAATTAACTGCTCAGTCATCCAGACAGAGAGGTACGTTACCCAGACGCTCTGAGCAGAGTTCAGGAGGTGCTGCCGACATTTCCATGTGTCCACTTTGAAAGATTTAAGGGGGATGACTGTGATGGTGAACATGAATCTTGTTCACAGGCAGGTGTCTCCACACACTGGTGATTGTTATGAGTCAGATCTTATAAAGATGAACCCTTTAAAACTATATTTTAGAGCAGAATTTAAAATCCTTCCTATCGCAGTTTAGGTTGAGCATCTCATGAGATTAGCCCTTAAACTGTCAGCTCATGTTTTAATCCAACCTGCAGCAGCTTTCACTTTCATTTTCACTTTCAGGTTTCATATATTCAGATGGAAGTATGTAATATCGGCATCAATCAATATCATTAGTGTTTTCGCTTAACAATTCCCTTTATCAATTCTTTACATTACACAGCAGCAGCCGGACCTTATGTCCTCTGTTCAGTCCAAGATAGCTTAGCTTAGGCTACGTTTATACAGAGACTATCAAAATTGTAGATGCAAAAGTGCTGCAAAAGGGGCATATCGTCTTCAAGTTTTCTCTGCGTTCTGTCAAGTGTCCTCAGAAGATGCAATAGTGGGTGAAATTTGACGCCAGGCCGCGAGGTGGTGCTGTGATAGAATGCCGGCATACACCTATATAGGAACGAGCATGTGCAAAATCGTCCATTTCTGTTCTGTTCCCCGGCTGAACACAACAAACATGGCCGTTCCCAAGAACAATTTTGTTATTTTATTTCTATTTTTGTAAAATATCTATACAGTTGCCAAAACTACTCTGGTATGTTTACCAGAACAGCTTAAAGATCTGCGGGCTCAAGGTAGTCAGACATGTTTGTTTGCTTTGTTTGACCGGCTCGGCGCGTGAGTGTGACGTAAATAGGTATGTGATGTGACGTCTTTTGCCTCTTTTGCCGTCTAGAAGGGGGCGTAACCACGATTGTCTTCGAAACACTCCACTCTGGGGGGGGGTCTTGAGATTCTTGCGGATTCACTCCCCCGCAGCGGTCACTGCATAAACGAAAGGCCCTTCCGACAGAATATTCTGTCAGATTTACCCACAGTCGTCCCCGTGTAAATGGGGTCTTAGGGAACAGTTTCCAAAGAAAACTCTGTGTCAGGATTTTCCGCTTGAAGTTTTACTTCAAAAACTGAACACACAAAGAAACATACAATACTGTCTCACAAAAGATTCAAATTCAGACATTCAACATGTTACACATCTCTTATTGTACCAAGAATGAAATCGTACACATAGTGCTCGTTTGATGCTAGCATATAAGGAAAATCATTAACATGCTAGTGGTTAACATACATCGATATAGCTTTGGTTTCAAAACAGAATTTCAACTTTCACCACAGAAACATGTCACAATTACTCTTTTAGAACAACACTGAAAACTCTAAATATCCAAACACTAACAGGCAGATGTTTTCCAACTAGAGGAAAACAGAAAAGTTGCTTTAGGCTCAGGCCCCTCAGGTGTGCAAAAAAAGACACATTTTAAGATAAAGGAAGATTTAACATTTAACACCATTGGCCGATAAGAAATCCAGATCCTGCCACTTCTGTTTCTAGTGAAAACATTCAAACATAAAAGACAGTACACATGCCATGTAATCTGTCATTAAATTTAGCAAGTTAGGATACATTCTCATGTCTTTGGGTTTTGATGTATATTTGGCAAAAAGGCAATTGAGTATGTGATGTTTCTCATGCGCAGTTTATGTAAGAGAAATGCAAACATGAATAGGACCATTACACAGCTGTACACTGAACATGGCTCTGCTGCCTTATTAAGTTTCATAAGGTTATTCATGCAGCATGAGTGAGTACTTTTAGTTCACTAAAGCTTTTGGCTTTGTTGAAGAGGAATACATAATTTTCCCCCTTACTTTTGCTTGCTGTTAAACTTTAAGACAAACTGTACTTCAGCAAAAATGCCCCAGAAAATATGTCTGACATCTCTCTTTCTGTTTGGGTGATAACAAATGAGGTGTGCCACTTTGGCTTTGCCGTCTTTGTGATGCGCATTATGCTGCACAAGCTGCCACCCCTGTGTTTGCCAGGTATTTACCTCGTCCCTCCTTCAGCTCTGTCCGTGGATCAGACAGGCAGGTGGCCGCTCCCCCCTCCTCCTCCACCTCCTCCAGCCTGAGGCGAGCTTCAGGGCGTTCATGCTGCCTTAACCCTGCTGTTCGCCACTGGGATGGAGGACTCGCAAACTGGGTCAGAGGATCCATCAATATTACACGACGTGGAGCCTATTAGAGGATGAATTCTTCATACCAACAAAAAAGTGAGTTTTACCCTCCATCCTGACTCAGGGGGGTTCAGGCTTTTCACACAGACACAGACCTCTTTGACAGAGAAAGCAGCATGTAGGGCGGTTTTGTTCACCTTATACCAAACGCGCACAGACTCATACAGCGAGGGCCAACATTTTCTGGAAGCTTCACTGTTAAAAACTTGAATGTATATGGATGTTTCAGCATTTCTGAAGTGAGGTTGTATGAGTGACATGCACTAGCCATCATCTGTGCTTGACTTCTATAAAGAAAAACTGTACACAAGCTAGGCCACAGTTCTCTGGAGACATTTCTGAGTTTGCAAGTTGATCAGCTAACTTGGCCTTAAATTTAAGTTTTTTTGAAGTGTAAGTTTAACTTAGCCACATAAACTTGGTGTAAACTTATCCCAGATTACAAGTAAGCTATGATAAGGATTTTCACCCACTTTTGTTTCATTTCTATTCTCTTGAATATGACTTTGAGTTTAGCACTTTACCATTGGTGCTCAAATATAATCCATCAGTCCCAGTCATCAGTCTGTGTATTAATGATGAAGTGTAAAAGTATTATCCATGTTCCGTTTATGTTATGGTTATGTAGCGTAAGAAGTGGATTCCCCAAGCTTTTGGCAGGACATACTCAAAAGTACCATCAAGATTTTTCTTATTTTCTTAAGATTATGCTTATATCCACCACTATGATATAACCTTGTACAAGACAAAATGTTAATTGGGATAACAAAGTGATGATGAAATGATGATTCACCTCAGGTTAGAGGGTATGAAATACAGTGAAAAGCTCTTTGATGTCAGTTTGCTCACGTGTGTGTGTGTGTGTGCGTGTGTTCATCTGAGCAAAACTGCAGCAAGCAGGGGAAAGTTGTGAACAAGATTTACATTTTACAAGAAAACTTTTCATTCTGTTAAATAAAAGAACAAAGTAGCTATAGAGCTGATCTATGAGAGACATTTCAGCTGTAATTTTACCAACATTTCAAGTTTTAAATGAGGAAACTCCAACAAAGCAGCAGATGAACCGCCCTGCTGCTCCTCTTTTTAAGAATGGTTGTTTTTCACAGTTACTTGTTGCTCACAGTAACCCGGCCCCCGGCCCCCTGATGTAGTTGATGCTTGCTCAGCTTCAGTTTTTGGCTCCTGGAGTAACTTCTTTGTTAGTGGAAACACAAAGAACTGGGGCTAAGTCAGGTGCTGACCTGGAACTAGCACTAGCACCGGTTTGGTGTAAAAGGGGCATGTGAGGGATGTAAGTCGGTCAGTCAGTTCCTCACACTCTGACGTAATCTCATGAGAGCAGGCAGCAGACACAAACAAACACTTTCGTCATCTCACAGCTTTGTCCTCTGCTTTCTCTGGCTTCAGCTTTAGATTTCTATCTTTGCAGAGCTTAAGTGACAGATGGGAGCTTCTGGAAACTTCTGGGATTTGGAGTTTTTATTCCAAAGCGGTGCAGATTACAGAGTTAGATTGGTGAGGCAAAAATATCAGCACAAACTCAGTAAATACACTTTTCATATTTTGATGTGTTTCACCTTTAAATTCCTCCCACAATGGAAAAAATAACTGTCAAATCCAGTCTGTCTCAAAATGTCAGCTTTGTCGACAACTCTGCTTTAAAATGTAACACCACCAGTTTATCTGGGTATAGTGTTGCCTATTTGCTGTGACCATCTCTAGATTAAGTTTTCAGATCTGTCAAATTTGACACTCCTGAAAAAGGAGGTTTGCATATTGCGAGGTTTGTAGTTCCCCCTTGAATAAGACATTTACAGTGAGACACAAACCTGCTTGATTCTTTGTCACAAAATGAAATCAGCGTTTAAATTTCCTGACTTCCTGGAAGGCATCAGAAATTACAGATCCATCTCCATTCACCAAACAAACATTGTGAACGTAGTTTTCCTCTCCTCCTGAAGACAGAGCTTAACTTTTGACTAATGTGCATCATGATTTTGTCATATTAGCAAATTTAAGATGCAGAAGTCACAAGACAATTTCTTCTTCAGCATCATACTGCTGAAGTAAGCCTGTATTTAATCCACTTTTTCTGCTGATCTGAGTTGTAATTAATGAATGAATGAGCACTGCTAAAACCTAAAGTGTTATTTTGTGATTTTATAGAGTTGCGCGGAAGTCTTTCTCGGGAAATGTAAATTTAAAATGATTTTAAGTCACAAAAATGAGCTTCAGTTTTTACAAATGCTCCCCAGATTTAGGAATCATAAAGTATATTTATTTAACTCTGTATGTAAGGCTGTCTAACATATGTCCAAAAACTGTTGAGACTCATTTCTTCAGCTGTGTTCATTTATTTTTGGATGTTTCAGAGTGTGAGTTTCTTCGAGTTTTTCCCCAGGACTCAGAGAAACTGACGGAGTGAGCGCTTGTGTGTGTCTATGTGTGTCTTTTTGCTCGGCAGAAGATATGAACTTCAAACACAGTCTGGCCTTTAAATTGTTAAAAAACGCAAAATGCCTCTGCTGCTCCTTTTTTTAGACGTTTGGTGCGAGCGTCTCTGAGCTGATCTAAACTGAGCTGAGTAGATTGCTTGA
This sequence comes from Thalassoma bifasciatum, assembly GCA_008086565.1. NCBI lineage: Eukaryota > Metazoa > Chordata > Actinopteri > Labriformes > Labridae > Thalassoma > Thalassoma bifasciatum. The sequence goes on from RPOG01000933.1 coordinate 55,222, forward strand.
GACACCACAGACACACAAAAAAGCACACACAGAAAACACACACAAGCGCTGTTCAGTCGGCCCATCAGCCTAATCCGCTGTGACATCACATTACCGCCAGCACTCAGCACCAGCCCGCTCCCTCTGCAGACACTGTTAATTAGGTTTGGACCGACGAACGCTACAACTGGAGAGATGGAATACAAACAGCTGTTGGGCACCAATGCACTCTCAAACACACACACACACACACACACACACACACACACACACACACACCTGTGCCCTCAGACACTCTGCATTCCTGCTCACACTGAACCCCATGTAGGAATAAACACATTTTCGCGCAGAGCTTCATCGTGTGATTTTATCTTTTTCTGTCACTTTCTCATGTCGCAGTCATGTTCACACACACCTGCTCATTGTGTCCACACACTCACCCTGACAGAGATAAATGCAGAATGTCACAACCACTGAAAGGTCTGCTAAAAGCAGACATTAATGTCAGACTGATGCTCATCCACGATCTAATGCATCCATGAAGTCTGACACACATTTAGCCGGCTTTTCATACCTGCAGATTCAGCAGTCTGTCACATTTCAGGTGTGATTGTTCCCGACAGAAATCAATAGTGCTCTCTATCACCAAATGGCCGTCTGATCGATGGATTAAAGGCCATCGGGGCGAAGCTCTCTAGCCCCACTAACCTGCAGCTGTGGAGGAGCTGACAGGAGAGAGCCTTAAATGCTGAGCAGTGATTCTGCTCTGCACAGAAAGATGGACCACATACTAGCTCGCAAAAAGTGAAGCCAAACTCAAGGAGCTTCTCCTGGCAACTAGCTTCAGTATATGACGTAAATTCTGCCACTTCCATGTTAGTAAGTGGGACGTCTGGTAAAAATGTTCATTAATCATGATTTCTGGTACTATAGCCAGTTTTAAATGTGCTAATTGAAGTCATTTTTTTTCTCACAGCTAAGTCCAGCTGGTTATTTGATGCTCTAAAATGTTAATAATGCTAAGACTGAGAACAGTGAGTGCATATTGGTGTGTCTTTCACAATCAGCTGTTGTCACCAGTGCTTTTGTGCAGAGCTGAGGATGGAAAACTGTGGAGCTTGATTTAGTTTTCATCCTCAAAATGTGAAACAACAAAGAAATGCAGACATACATCACTTGGTTGAAAACAGAATACACATAGAAGATTGAAATGCCCATATCAAGGAAATACCAAATCTCCAAAACTTAAGTTTTTTTTCTGTTCACACAAACAAAAGACACTGAGTTTTTAAAAGTTTACTTATTTTAGTGACCAAAACAAATGGAGAAAAAGTGTTTTCTAAAATATCCACCTTTCCATGGATTAGACTATGAATGCCTAATCCTGCTCAATCATAATCTCTGGGCCTCTATATATATGTCAGTGTCTGTGTCTGCTTCAACCCACTTCTCTGCCTGTATGTTGATGTTTTTATTGGCTCAGGACGTTTCTGGGCAGAGACTTGGCGTGGTGACCAGCCAATCAAAGCGTGCCTAGCGTGCATGTGACTTTGGGAGTGAGAGAAGCAATCCCAAGCAGCTATGATTGCAACTGTAACACTGAGAAAGAATGATGCAATAGTTGGAGGATACCTCATTTACCTGCAGGAAGCCACAGAGGAGGTACCCAGTTTGGATGCTGCATTTACAAACAATTACAAAAATTCCTGCAGACCCCACCTTTAATTAGAAAAATGACTTTTCAACTCAAAAATGGGACACTGAGGGAAGGAAATGAATGCAGCATCGCTCTCTGAGAGTTTCTGCATTCCATGTCCTTAGACTGATACGAAGAGAGACAACTCAGAGGGAATCATTAACTATTAAAGTTTGTTAATGCAAAGCTGACAGAAAGCATTCTCATGTGTGAATTGATCCATGGATGCAATATCCAACAGTCCAGAACTGAATCACACACACCTTCCTCCTTCTGTTTACCACCACGTGTTTTTATTTTCCTGCAGCGAGCCCTGTTGAATTTGTGAGACAGAGCAGCTAAAAGAGTCTAATCCTAACATCTCTACTGTCCTCACTCACACGATAAATCATCTGCCCGCTGCCCCCACCTCTATCTCCAACATCCTCCCTCATCGCAACCTACGAGCTCCTCCAGGGCCTGTTTGAACAGTCCAAGGATCAGTGAATGCAACATTTATTTCATTAACACAAAGTCATTAGCTGAGGTTTCTTCTTTATGGAGGGTGAGATATATCTTTAGGGCTCAGATGGAAAAAAAACGAAGACAATCACATTTACTCCCTCTGCTTTTCTTTATCTCTCTCTCTCTCTCTCCACCTAGGAGAGAGGGGCCTCCTCTGTTTACGTGCGCAGAGTCATCATTTGCTCTAATGTTTATTTGCTGAGGTGGAAGGGAGGCGAGGTGACAAATGTGCTGACTGAGGTAAGGAGCATTAGCAGGTGAGGCAATGCATTAAATCCCTCAGACTCCATCATTTAGGTAATGTCCCGTTTGTTTTAGATTCATGGCTCGTCCTGCCGCTCCGCAGATTGAGTGTGGCCGACCGTGAATCTCAGGCCGCCGTTATCCTTCGCTGTTTCAAACTGTTTATACATCGCTTCACTTCACCTGCTGCAGACCAGGCAGGAGGCACAGGGAGTTTAAAGGCTGGACAAACAGGGGAGTGATAAGAGAGTCCGCCGCTTTAAAATGCACAATGCCTGAAGAAAATAAACACTCAGCACTTCCTGTCAAGGTGCCTTTGAGCAGAACACTGAACCCCCCCTGTAGCTCGAGAAGTCAGAGGTCAACAAGCGCTCAAGCATTCACCATCCTTAAGACCAAATTTCTTCTTTAATCCATTTTCTAAGAAGACTCTGACATTCACCAAAGTTTTCTCGACTGGGACTTTTGGATGAGAACAAAACCTGTGAACACTGCGGCACAACCTGAGGAAGGTGTAAATGCTGATCTGTTGAAGCAAAGTCAGAGGAGCTTAGATTTCATGATCCTGCTCCTGCATATTAATAAATACCAAACATGGTGGTGCCGCATTCCAATTAGTTACTTTTATAAGTTAACTTATATTTTGATTATGTAATGCTAAGACTACAACAGGAATTTTGAACATAAAATAAGCAAAGGAATTCTCAACACTGATGTTATTTACATTTCAGTTTTTCATAAATGTCAGTAACTGCACATAATTTACAGATATGTTAAAGATACATCACTGTTTTTTTAATGGAACAGTTAGTAGTGGCCTGTACAATCTAGTGTCTGATAAAGTCTAAAATTTGGAGCATTTTATTGCATTACAGTGTTTACCTTGGAGTTCAACAGGAGTATCAGCAAGTGACACTGGGAAATGCATACATTTTTCATGCATGGCAGTTTGGTCTGGTTGCACTTCATGTACATGCCATAAATATGTGTTTTAAGACAATGGTGGTATTCTAGATAGATGAGTAAATAAACCAGGTGGAGTGATGGTTTGATTGAAAATAATTCTCAATTCAGAAAAACAAGTGGTTAGCAGATGTGGATGCACAGATTCAGGAAAACTAGTCACAGGGTGGCTTCGCATGTCAGGACCATGAACGCGAACATTGGCTGAGCTCAACTGTACTGAAGGCTAGCAGGAGTGTGACCTCATCACAGTAAAAAGCAGATAGTTAAGGTCCTTGCACACTGAGGTTTTTTTTTTTTTTCCAAAATGATGACCTCTAAGAAAGAAACTTGATCCCATGTGTCAAACATGTTTACATAGTGCGTCCAAACTTTCATCCGTCATTTTTGCTGAGCAAGTTTGGTTTTCTGGGTTTTTGCCATCCATTTAAGGTTAATTTGACAATTGAGAGACACCACTTAATAACCGCATTGTTGCATTTTCCAACGCATTTTGAGTACGTTTGGGCTTTTTCAGATGATGCATGAAGACTTGTGCATGTGTGTGTGTGTGCATGTGTGTGTGTTTGTGTTTGTGTGTGTATGTGCATGGCCTCCAAAATATTCTGTCAGTCACTTTTCAGGATCTATTGGTTCACAGAAGTTGGTGTTTTGGTTTGTTTGTTTTTATTTTTCCAAGTTTTTTGTGCTCTGTGGCTCCTGTAAAGCCTGTAACATATCTTGACCGCTGACATCTTAAAATGCACCTGGAAACAATCAGAATAATCCCTCAGCTCCTTTCCCAGAAAGTGAAACTCTCCTGGCTCCTGTCTTGTTTTTTGATGGACCTAGTGTTTTGTTTTTCCTTTTCTCAAGCAGTGAAAGGACCACAAAACCATTGTCACTGGTTGGTGATTCAATTTTTCTTGTAATGCAAAGTTTTACAAAGGCATCTGATTTTGTGTGCAAGTTGTCCATTTTTTATTTTTTTTTTTATTTCTTTGTTCAAATTATGGATCCAAAAAAAAACAGACTCAGAATCAGAATGCAAAGGCCTTCAGAGTGGAAACTATGGGCTAAGGCTATGAAATCTCAACCCATATAAAGCAAAAATTGCACATGCTCATTTCAAAAACATTATCACCCACAGTTTGAACCTTTTGTTCCCTATAAAACAGGAAGAAGCTGTTTACATGGACCACTGATAACCAGAATAACAGCCTGATCACAATACAACAGCTTCACTTGAACAGCTTCACTCCAAACAGACTAAATTTGACTTGACACATTCAGAAAGAGGTTTATAATGTTTAATGTTCAGACTATAGGCAGTTTTTTATTTATTATTCCCACTGAGTACATCTGCTCCATGCGTAGAGACGAGTTTCTGATTTTGCCGTTGCCAGAATTAAAACATAAAGTGAGCAAATAAAACACTGGTCTGTTTAAAAGAAGCAGCAACAGCTGTGTTTAACTCCAGGAACAGACAGAGGGAACATTTTAATCTATTTTTGACACATTAGACCAGCAGAGCCTCTCTGTGAATGTCACAATGGTTTTACTCAGATTAAACAATGCATGCACATGTCTTAATCAGATCATTTTGTTTAGAGTCCATGTACGTGATGAAACTGCAATCACTAATCAGCATGATATTTATCAGTCTAAAAATAAAACTTCCAATGCAAACATGCTACTCTGTCACGTAAACCAGTGAGTGTCGAAAAGAGAGATAGAGTTTTTTGGGAGGTCTTTGAGTGAATGAAGGAATTTTTCATATACACAGTCTCTCCTGTGGAAAAAAAAATGAAGGGTCCTTTGTTTTATTGCCAACCTTTGCCAAGTCCATAGTGTAATTTCTTCTATTGCAGAGGTCTGAGATGGCTGATTCTAAGTTTTCTTGGTCTGTTATTTTTTATTTTTGCAAACAATTTTTCTTTTTTCTGTTGCTTTTCTCTAATCATTTTTTTGTGTACCAAACACTCTGCCTGTTTCACCTCTGGGTGTTTCTTTATTGTTCTTTGGATGTTTTTTGTTTCCCTCCTGATGTGTGGATGATTTTTTGGTTTGGGTGTTTCATTCTGTGTTATTTTTGTTTTTGTTTTCAGTGCTCTGCGCTTTTCTCTTCCTTTAGTGGCTCATGTTGGATACTGAAATGAATGGGTGTGTTTTGGATGTGTGTACATTCCTCTTTTCTGTCCATGTCTTCTGGTGTACAGTGTGTCCCTAAAGTCTCTGTACTATCGGAAAAATGTAAATTACAAAGTCAATTGATGAGATACAGTATCTTAAGCGGATTTGTTCTATGTACTCAGTGTTTGTCATAGTTTTCAATCTTATTGGCCTTCATTTATCAAATGTGTGTACAACCAAAAGGTAAGTGTACACCCGGTAAAGGAACAGATTTCTTTACTTTTTGCAATAAGTTCCTTACTTTTAGAGACCACTAGCCGCTAAGCAGTTGGTTCATCATGGGGTTGTCAGTACAGAAAAAAAGTAGTAACAGTAGTAGTAATAGTAATAGTTCTTTACACTCAAAAGAAACACTGAAACAATGACTTTAATTAAATTTATTTTACCAACTGGTTTCATGTGGTTATATTAGTTTGGTTGACAGCAATAATTTTAGGGTTAGTGTTTTAGTTATTGTTTTATTGTTCTTCAATTGTTTTTAGTAACAATGAAACAATAAATTGAGTGTTTACACCTGATTCTTTGTTTTAATGTTCTGTCTATATGTGTATAGCACTTTGTTTTCAGCTGTGGTTGTTGTCAAAGTGCTTTATAGATACAGCTGAGTTGAGCTGAGTTGAGTAGGGTCAATTCAGTTGAACTTAATAGTGTTGCTTTCAACTTTCTCAATGCATTTAGATGGGACCAGTTGACAAAATAAATTTATTTGAAATCAGTGTTCATTTTTTTGAGTGTCGTTTCCTGCCTTTAGTTTTGATAATGAAAAACAAAAACAGAGGCTCACATTGTAGAGCTCAGTACGTTGAACCAGTTGTGCAGAACTATTAGTACGGACTCAGAGAAAGGTTTTGGATCACCAAAGTATGCAATAAAAGAGACTGACAGCTGTAAGGCTTCCATTTGTGGGGGCGCTGGTTTGGCCTGGTGAACTAACCATGCACCCCATGTACAAAGGCTGTAGTCGTCCAGCAGGGGGTCCAGGCATCATTCCAACCGGAGGCCTTTTCCTACACGTCACTCCACTCTCTGTTCCCCATTCTTACTCTCACAACAGTGTCTTTCACAAAAATGTACCCGGGAGTTTCAGGAATAATTGCTGCACTCATTTGGGATCATTGAAGATGTCTAACCTCGTTTATTTGAGGTGTTAAAAGAGAGAGCTGAGTGGAGTAGGAGAGAGCCCATTTTATTACTGCTGATGTTGTTTTAGCCTCTTTAATAAACATATGTTTCTGATCCTCTGCCATCCTCCCACACGCACACACCCACGCTCACACAAACACGCCACGCCAGGCGGCCTGTGGCAAAACTCTCATTTCCCACAACTTGATCTCTGGAGCACCTCGAGAAGAAAATCTATGTGATGAGAGTGTGAGCATGCTCGCTGCCCGCGGCGGCGTTCACTAAGAGCCTGCGGACCTGCCTCGGTTTCAGCGTGACGAGCTCTGAGTCAGTTCAAGTGTGAAGAAGTTGCTTAGAGATTAAGTTATGAAACCCCTCCTGTCATGAGTGCAGCCTTCCAGTGGTTTGCTAAACTGCGTCTCTAATTACACCGAATTGACAAAGTAATCAGGGCCTGGCTTGTGTTTACAGGAAGCATTTCTCCAAGGCATTGAAATACAGTTCATTTACACCCAAACCAATAATGTTTGAACAAACATACACACCTCTGGATCTTTAGTATCTCAATCATAACTCCTGATTGTTTCAGCTTGAGATAAGTAAGTAATGAGCTGTGCAAACCTAGAAATAAAGGAAAGTTGTTCAGGCTCCTAACCTCGGCCTGTGTGCATGTCCAGTCATGAAAAAATGGAACCAAACACTAATAGACATGGTGAGTAGTAACTGCGACTGAATGAAGATCAAGAAAAAAAGAAATGAAGATTTTACTGGAAGAATACTGAAGCACCATTTTGCCCACGCCTAGGAGTAGTGTAATGTCTGTCCGTGAGGTATTTAAGAAAGTTAACTTTATTGACTTTTGATTCGTCAGCAACTGCGTTAGCTTTCAGAAAAGATGATTTGCATCCTCCCCCACCTCAGCACAGATTTTCACTGCCACAGTTATGAAACCCTGAGGAGGAGTGATGAAGAGGGTCGCAGTAAATCTGTGCTTCATTGCTCTTCCTCATGGTTGTAGATGACGTGATGGTTGCGCCACACTGAACAGAAATAGAATTGTAAAAATGAATCTGATTTTTGCGATCTGAACTTTGATTGAACTTTATATTTTTGAATTTTAAGAACAAAGAGAGTTAAGTTTTCAAGTTGGTAAAATACAATGTCAAAAGGAAATGAACTGAATTTCAAAACATCAGATTTAATTTTGGATTATGCTTTTCAAGTTCAATGTAATGATACAAATTTAATTTCCTGTGTCCAAATCTTAGTCCATACATCAAACTATTTTTTCTGCATGCTATATAATAATAATAATAATAATAATAATAATAATAATAATAATAATAGTAATAATAATAATAATAATAATAATAATAATAATAATAATAATAAATTCTATTTAGTAAGCACTTTTCAAGACACTCACAGATGCTGTATAGAAGATTGAAACAGCATATAAAACATCATACACCACATTACAGTATTTAAAACAATTACATTTCGGATTGTGCTATTCAAGTTTAATGTAATGATGCAATTTAATTTCCAGTGTCCATCAAACTTTCTTTTTTCTGTATGCTGTATGATAATTAATTAATTGATTAATTTATTTATTATCATTATTATTATTAATAATAATAATAATAATAATAATAATAATAATAATAATAATAAGCGATTTTAAAGACACTCAAAGATGCTGTACAGAGGATAAAAGCAGCATATAAAATGTCATACAAAACATTACAGTATTTAAAACAATGAAAAAAAAAAACATTGAATTCATTTAAAAGCAATGTCCCCCTAGGTTTGGTGCTTGGACTTGAGGGGTAAGGAAAGGAGGCAATGCTCAGCATTTTCAACATCTTGTATTAGCTGAAAGGAAAAGCTTCCTCAAAGCTGGTGGTCATATGTTTTTTCAAATTACTGTCTGATGACATGCATGATCCACAGTTAAGTTTCAGGTGGTGTCTTTCGTTGTTTACTGACCTTTGAATGCACCAGCCTGCTGCCTCTCTTTAATATTTTTCATCCACTGTCTGCAAGGAAGTGGGAGGAGTGACCCAGGTGTTACACTGACCCTGATTCAGCGGAAAAAAAAGAGACAAGAGAAGGAAGCCAGCCGCAGTACAGATAATTCAGTATTACAATTTAAAAAGATTGAAAGCAAAGGTATTATTTACTGGGGTGTCTGGTGCCCTTGTGCCGCAGCTTTGGAGAAGCCTTGAAAAGCAGCAGCTACATTCCTCGCCCATACAAATGTGAGGCGTGATTCTCAGAGGGTATCTGTGAAAAGCTGCTCCGCCTGCTGGACAGCTGTGTTTGACCTCCAGCCATCCCACAGGGTCTCTGCAGAAAGTGCAATTTATCAAACCTGTGCTCTGCAGAGCCTCAACAATACCTGGATAATGACCAGTTTACCTGCTCTGTGCACAAGGAAAACCACACACTCACACACTCTCATACTCTCGTATTCTCACACGTACGCACACACATGCACGCACACACGCACACACACACACACACACACACACACACACACAGGCTCTGAGGTCTCGGCCACAGGCCAAGTTAATATCCTGACATGAGTTATCAAATCTAAAATACACTCACATAAAAACTTAAAAACAGGATGAATTTATGTATTTTTATTTTTTGAAGAATTGCAGTATTTTTACCACATGATTAAATCTTAAAGTTAAGCCCAATCAGATCCTGTGACTCTGCTAGCACATTAGTCACACACATTGATTGATGAGATGTGTATAAATGCAGAGTTCTGACACACAAACATTTGACATTGGTATGAGAATATGTTTTGGGGAACTACACTAGTTTCTGGTAAATCTCTTCCCACAGGCTTTACTCTGGTTTGCTCCACAGGTATGAACCTGAAAAAGAAACTAATACCTCGGGTTTTTCTGTGATAAGAAAACGGCTTAGGAGTCTTAGAAGGTTATTGTTTGGTCTGTATTTTAGTTTTACTGGGGCTACCAAATTCCTACAGGTGTTCCAAGTTTTTCATGATTTCTTCCAATCATCTCTGCGTATATAAAAGTAGAGCTGAACACACCATGGGACCAGACTCATGGTGAGCATTATTGAGCAGAATTGTTCCACAGAAAGTCATGTAACGCTCTAAAAATGAGAAGAAAAAAGGAAGTAATAATGAAAGAGAGAGAGCATCAAAACATTAACAAAAATAGGTCCTTCCTCCAGAGAAATGAAGTCAAAGAAAGTCAAGGTGAGTTTCCTTTGGCACCCAAAAACACTCAGAAACTGGAAACTCTGACAGGAAGAGATCTGGAAGAGACAAAGACAAAACAAGACCAGAAGACGAGTTTCTGAGAGTCAACAGCTTCTAGCTGCACAGCTTCTAAGAGGTTGTAGTAAGGAGTCTCAGTTGCATGTACGGTGAAGAGAAGACTTTGAGAAAGGAGAACATCCATCACTGAGGTCTGTACTCAAGCATGATTGCCCCCCCACTGCACCATTCTCCTGCTGGCCAGTACGGCTCGTGGTCACACTACTCCAACATGAAACAGACTTGTCATCATCTGTATACGCAGTCTCACCAGAGTCAGCACAATGGAAAACAGAGAGCATTGTGACAACTTAAGCTAATTTTTGACTTGTGTTAAGGCATTTTGGACCTACACATCCCCAACACCCCTGCCATTGTTCAAAATAAGACGGCTGGTCGCAGTGATTATACATCATGAATTACCAATCATGTTCTTTTGCTTGTGCATGAAGTGTACCACACGAAAGCACACCTCTCTTAAGTGTGTCAAAGCAGAGAAGTGTACTGTGCCTGAACACTTGTGGTCACACTGACCATATGGAGGGGTGACAGAAGACAGAATCAGAAGAAGACTTTCCAATCAAATACCACCAATGGACTCCTGAAGATATTAAGATGGTGCTATGGACTCACATATCAGAGTCTGAAGTCTTCGCTTCGTCACTTAGGATACTTTTATGCTGTTGAGAAGGCAAAAGAATGGTTCCTCAATAAGTGATATCAAACATGGAGAAGGGAGCATGATAGTCTGAGGCTTTTTTTTTTCTTTTTTGGATCCAGGGTCTTGTTCTTGTATAGGGAAAGGCATCCTGAACCAAATATGACCCCAACAGTATTCTGCAGAGCCCCCCATGAAGTACCCTCTGAGATGAGTCTTGTTGATCAGGGATTCAAGCTACAGAAAGATAATAACATAACGAGCCAAAATATCAGTTCACAACAGACAAGAAAAGAACTTTCTAAAGAACATTTGATTTTCACTGCAGAAAGAACATCAGCGTTGTCTTGTTCTGTCCATCCTTTCTGTTTTATCTCACACACTAATGCAACAAACCACCTGATCATCACACTAAGGTTGGTTAGAAGAAGAGAGCAGATGTGATGCTGTAGTCAATTGAAGCAGGTGTGAATCGTGAGCTGCATCCATCCAGGTATGAAAATCAGCCCTTTCACTCTACAGGCACCGCTCAGGATCCCGTAATGAACACTCATCTTCTCTGGATGTGCCTGTGCTTTCTTTTTGGTTTGCTGAGGGGACGGATGTGCACTTTGCTGATGAGCACTGAGCTGTAGTTAACCTGCTCACTGACCCCCATCGTGAAGACCACAACCAAAAAGCAGCTGTACGAGACGACCCCCACCTCCCCACCTGACAGTTTTTTTCAGAGCAGTGGACCGCTGACCTGAATAATTGCTTTTGTTGAGCTGTGAGCTCACACCTTGACCTGAGACTAAACACAGGATACGATTGTTCCCTTTTGTTTGTTCAGTTCTTGAACAAAGAGCGAGGTGGCGTCTCTGATTTTTTCATGGCTGTGATCATCAGGCTGGTGACAGACTGAAACCAAAGATGAATGTGAAAGATAAAAAAATGGATGCTTCTTATATTTTGAATGAGTTTACTGTGTCTCATGGTATCTCTTGGGATCTGAGAATGTGTAACATCATGTCACAGGTGAGATAAGCCGTGTAGCCTCAGGATACACAGAGTTAAACACTGTGAATGCAAACCTGGGGGAGTTTCCTTATTTATTTTCATTATTTGTGTCTCAATTATGTCACAGTGAAATCCCTCACAGTGTCTGGTCACGTCTTATGGACCCTTTCACACTCTTCAGGAGAACATTCACTCTGTCTCTTGTCAGAGGTTTGGTCCTTGTTCTGCACATCTGAATTCATATTTCTATCATCTCTGCTCTGGTTTCACGTCCCCAGCTTTGTGGGCCCGCTGAATAGAAGCACATTCACCACCGCATGTTATTTGAATCAAAAAAAGCGAGTGAGCAGCACTGACAGTGAATTCCAATTTTCCTCCTGGTGGGGTCTCAGAAGATGGAAATTCTAATGAATAAAAGATAATCACTTCAGCGCAGCTTTTGTCAGCCAGTTTCAGCTCATTTTCAATTATAACCCCGGTCTCCTCTCCACCTCCATAGATGTATTATGCTTAATAATGTTTGAAGCTTTATTTATAACTCCTCTCCATCAACACAACTTGTAGAGTTTACCCTCAGCTCAGAAATCCCTGACTGGTGGCTTTTTACTGTCTCCGCACTGAGAATATGAAACTAACTTTTGATAATACAAATAGTAATATATTTATAAAGCACCCTTCGTTCATAAAATGCAGGTTGAAGTGCTTTCCATTTATATCAAATATAGCAAAAGCGTACAAAATGGGGAGGTTTAAAATAGTCAACATAGTTAAACATGACAAATAAAATTCAATCAGATTTAAAACATTGAGCAAGGTAAAGGTAAAGTTGTAACATTAAAACAGGTCTAAACGCCTGATAAAACCCTTGATAAAAGCTTAAAGGTAGGGTCTGTTGGATTTTTTCCAAAAGATAAAATGTCAACTTTTACAAGAAAAACCCTGCTCAATCTTAATCTCTGGGCCTCTATACATGTGTGTCAGTGTCAGTGTCTATCTCAACCCTCTTCTCCGTCTGTATGTTGATGTTTTTCAATGCACTAACATGAGATCTGCCTCACTGCAGCAGACGGCCTCAAGAGGACATTTAATGAAGTGCAGTTTTTGGTACCCCTGCTTTGATTCTCACATGCTACAGAAACAAAAACAGAAACTTTCATCAGCATGTCACAGTGAGCTCTGCTGCTTTGCAAAGTCAAAGCAAACAAATCACATCTGCATTCATTCAGGTTTCATTTTGCTCGGGGATAAAAAGGAACATCTTTGACTGGCGCTGAAAGACAGATGGTTTGCTCTCCTGCTCACTCTGCCTCCCTCACCTGCCTCCACAGAAGAAGGAGTCATTTGACGGAGCAGCCTCTGACATTACAGCTTAATTCTTCTGTAAATACACTACAGTGCAACAACACCTGCTGTCCTCCTCCACAGCCAGCCCTCCCCTGAGTCCCAGCAGGATAATTTTAGAAAGGGCCTGCATGCAGCCAGGGCTCGTTCACACGTCTGTGTTTATGAGTCTGACTCATTATTTGTAAGAGGAGCCTGCCAGACATCACCTTGCAAACAGGACTGTGTGCTAAATCAGAGAGAAGCAGCGATGCTACAGGCGACCGCTGTATTTTTGGAGGTGTTGTTGAATGTGTCAGGGGCAACTGAGGGGCTTCGGCTGGTTTCTGATTGTTTTGTGGCTCTGAGTCGACTCACAGAAGAGTTCAACCCTCTCAGAAATTGTTCTGCTGCAGCTTTTTGAGCCTAAGGTCATCAGAATTTATTGCATTTCTTAATTGGAGTCTTCTTTGGCTCACTAAACCTCCACTGCCTGAGCAACTCTTTTCAGCATGTGATGTTTTTTCTTCATTTCCTCGTGTTTTCTGATGATTCGTGTGGGGCTTTAGGGACTTGTTCCTCTGCTGTGAAGTTGGGGGACCAGAGGGAAGCCTGCAGCTCTTGATTAACAAACAAAATATTGAACTTTCTTTTGCTTCTGCTGAGATATATTCAAACTCTCTGCCTCTTGTTTGCCTTGTTATCCCACCCGCACTTTTATTGTCGGCACTGGCCTGATAATTAGGTTCTGTCTGCGTCTGTGTAGGTGTGAGAGAAATGAATTCAGTCAAAGCACAGAGCACAGACAGTTTGATCCTGTACGATAGGTCTGCACTTTCAATGCTTTCCCAGATCATAAGAGCACTCAAACCTGCACATTCACAGCCGAAGGTTCAAGTGATCAAACCATTACATTGTTCTGTTTTTCTTCTCATTTCTAAGCAAAGAACAGACACACAGCAGAGGAAAGAGAAGAGAAATATTTCCCCATCCTTCAGTGATTACATTAAGTCTCTGAGTGGCCTGTTCCCTCTGTGGTTTAGGAAGCGTAAGCTCCTAAAATGAGGTGTCAGTGCAAATTACAGAAGCAGCTGAGGCCCAGCATCGCCCCACCGGCCAGGCTCACCCATCCAGGAGGCACCCAGATATCACACCTGATGTGACCTGCAGTAAGGTAACAGAGATTGGTGTGTTTGTGTTTAGGGGGAAGGGGAACGCATCAACGAGAGGATCCACACATAATCTGTGTTTTAAAGAATTGGCTATAAAAGCAGGTCTGAGCTCTGCTAATGTCACCTTGAGCTGAGGGCTGGATGATCTCAAGCTGCATGAGAATCACACAGAGACGGAGATCAGAGGTCAGAGGCAAACGAAAACAGATCTACTGCTGTTACTCGAGATTTCTTTGAGGTGTCTCCACCAAACAGACATAAAGATGGACACATCATCCTATTGCACAAAAATGAGACCAAAGGCCTTCTTCAACAATGATTCCCGACCTGTGAGCCGTGGCCCCCTGGTGGGCTGTGAAGGTATTGCTAGTGGGCAGTGAAATAATTACCAATATGGTATGATTTTATTGGAGTGTAATTATATAAAGATACAAGGTCCAAGTGTACAATATATATATATAAAAAAGATACAAATGTACAGTATGCCATTTAAAATTAAACTCAGTTAAGTTTTAAAGGAAATGTGTTAAAGCCCCATAAGTAACGTGACCTGAAACATAATAAGAACCTGAAGTATGACAAAAAATAAATGTTATTAAACCCAATTTTTAAAAACTTTTTAAAAATTTAACAAAAGTGCTGAGCCTGAAATGTTACAAAAAGAATATAGTAAAACCCAGAATGAAACAACTTGTTATATTTTGGGCAAAAAGTTAGTAGGTTTTTGGTTTAAGATCTGTTATACTAATGATGAGTTATTACATTTTGAGTCTTTGTTACGTTTTGGGTCGTTGGTATGAATGGGGCTCTAAAAAGGCATTATATAGCTGCCATTCTAATTGGGTTGGAGGTGGGCCTCAAATATTTTTGAGCTTTGCAAGTGGGCCCTGAGTTGGAAAAGGTTGGGAGCCTTTTTTCTTCAACTAATCTTCAAAGATCAAACCTGTCAATCTGGAGTTTTGTGCATTCAGTTGAACACGAGTTTACTATGCTCTAACAAAGATGAACTAGCTTTTATCATTTCCCTCTATTTCCTTCATGCATCTTCCATCATGGGCAACCAGGAAAGAGAAAAAGCAGAGACACCAGGTCTGTAAAGATGTTAGAGCAGAAGAGTCTAAACTTATTTCTACAGAGGGCCATATGTTTAAATTTGTGCCAATAAAACAAGAGCCAGCAGCTCTTACTCTAATCTTTTATTTTCTAAGTTAGTAATTACTGTAGAAATTAGTCTCTAAGTTTGGTCAGATTTCCTTACATCATCATAACGATAAGGCCTCGCCTACTTTAACACCACAAAATTACCTGTTTAGACTTTGAAAGGTGGAAGAGTTTTATCTTCTGAGGAGAAAAAAAATTAAACCTTGACAGTCCTGATGCGAGCGAAAAAAGAGCTGCATGAGAAAACACCTGTGGCAATTGTACTTTTTTTTCTGTCCTTTGGCTTTCATTCCCAAACTGCAGGAGGCAGTGCATCACAAACACACGTCTACCAGAGCATTTAACTAGAGTAGAAGAAGTCTGCCTTTGTTTACACTGTTTACATTGTTGTCTGTCAATTCCTCCTCTCTATAGAGTGTGACCACAAGGATTAGTCATCACACAGTTAACACTTTGATCTTTGCTAGATGAATCAAATTAACACCTGTGTTTTCTAACTTTAAAACTTGAAGCTTCAATTTGGCCGCCATGTTGTCCATGTGTCTCTGCACAGTTGTTACAAATTTTCAAAAGTGGAAATGTTCCGTGTGAAAAGGGTCGCGTGCCAGGGCGTGGTTACCAAAATGACATCATTTGTGGGCGGAGCGGTCCATGTGGACGCGTCAGGCATAAACCAGGTTCAAGGGTTTCTAAACCTCATCTCACAATCTGCCCTTCTTCAGATCACTTGATGGTGACCCTGCTCTAACCCCGTGTGCTGTCTGAGCTCCTTAGACCAGCAGCTTTCTGACTGAAGCAAAGAAAAACAAAGTTTTAGAGCGAGTGAGGAAGCAGCAAGCTGCTCGTCTGAGGCACAAATGTGAACATTTGTTGGGTCCCTGATGCACGGTGGGATCATCTCGCCTCGCTGCCATGCTCTTCCAATTGGAAGGAATCAGAAGAATGGCTGACCCCTGGGGGCCTGTCCCCCCAGCTAAGGTCAAGCATGGCCACCTCCTTCCTCCTCCTGCTCGCTCTCCTGCTCCATAGAGAGGCTCTCCAGTCTCACACACTCCTCCTTCAGTGCACAGCGAGCTTTCAAGTCCTGGATCTAAATTATCTCTGCTCACGCTCCCTCGCTCCGCTGACACAGCCGGGATGAGGATGAGAATCTATTCACGCTGTATCTCCACCATCTCGATATCGTAAACATGTGCTTCCTTTCTCCCCACTTCACAGCTTTTATTCAATCCTGAGAGCCCTTCATCCTCTGTGAGGGAGAGGAGGAACAGGTCTGATCACTTTGGGGTGTTTTTTTCTGCAGATTAATCAAACGCCTCTTATTACACAGATGATTGAGATCCAATTATTTGGTGAGTGATATACGGTTTTAATTAATTTGAATTTACATTGCATGAGCCGGGAATTAATGTTTCTATTTTTAATCGCAGGAAATCTGGCGGGTGGCTCTGATTGAATTAATCGTTCGCGCTTCTCACACTCTGCCTGTGGAAACTGCAGCGTGGCGGTGGCCTGCAGGGTCCTCCACACACAGAGGGGGCGCTGTCTGCAGCCAGCTGGTGAGGTCATGCTCCTGGCAGGGCTGTGATCTGCAGCCGCTGGAGACACAATTAGAGTGGACAGAGGAGACAGATTACACAGCAGGGTGATATATTACAGCTCTGTCAAAAGCAGACACACAAAATGGCCTCAGTGACTCTCAAAATGGCCTCTGGCGTATCGCTGTGGTGGACTCGGCTGCATGCTGAACTGGTCTGACAGCAGGGCTGGCTGAGGCGGTTTTAGGCCATTACCCTCACAGGAAAGCTCCCAGAATGCTCAGAGGCAAAAGGCAGCTTTAATTTCTCCGTACGCTGTTTCATCTCAAACTCTCTTTTTCTTTTGTCTCAGAGTTCAGCGCCGACCCTCGAGCTGTGATCACATCTCACAGACTATTATTCACCACGTCCTGTGTTTGCTTTCCTGAATCTTTCCTCCTTGTGTCTCATCACTGCTTTTTCCTGCTGGGCACCAGTCAGGACACTCTGTATTCAGGCAGAGGTGTAGATAAGGTGTAAAAACACAGGTGAATCAACAGTCAGGGCTGTTTTTTCCTGAGGTCCAGGATCTGAAATGTCCTCACAGTGTCGACGAAGAGGAGAGTAGCTCTTCATGTTTGAAGCTAACTGAAGTAATCAAAGGACAACAGGACAAAAAGTTAGAAACGTCTCACACTTACTCTGTTTGTTAAAATAAAAGCCACTTAAATGTTTAACTCAACTTATGATGCAAGGTGAACATGTTTGGGTTCGGGTACTTCATCTGTTAGGTTTTATTTGTTAAGTTGTGGAATTGGAATCTAGTCAAGTGTTTGTCTTTTGTTTCGTAAAAATGGTCACATTATATTTACCAGCCACATCCTCCTGACAAGCCTGGAAAAACTTTCTTTCTTTCCTTTTTCAAGATATTAGACAAAATTATGCCCGATTGCTTGAAAAAACAGCCAATGGGATTAGACATTTTCACTTGTGGAGTTTCTTTAAACAAAAAAGTGGCATTTTATTTTTTACCCAATTGAAAATTCTTTCAGTCTTTGAGAGCAATTCAGGTATCATTTCTGTTTTTTTTATATTTTGAAAATAAGACACTTTTTCTCTTGGCTTTTTTGGGTGAATCTGGCTCATGATCTGCTCTTTGTTGGATCGATACGTCGTAGTGCCAGCATTCAGTTAAAACAGAACTGATGGGTATCTGCAGTGACCTGCCGGAGCAGGGCTGCAGCAGGAGCGCATGAGAGCAACTGCAGTGTGAGAATACTAATTGACTTGAATGACAACCTGATCAGGTGCTGTGACGGAGCTGGACGAGACACATTTGATGTATTTGAGCTGTAACCCATCAAATAATATAAAACAGGTGAAGTCAGATAGGAAGTCAGCCGCTGAGACAACATTAACGTTTGATGACTTTCAAAATAAAATGAAATAAAAAAGAAAGTAAAACTGGTCGACTCAAATTGTAAGTTGACTACAGCAACAAACCGACACAATGAGCAGAGCCAGGCTAGGAGTCAATGTGTTTGAGGTTTTACAACTCAACATGAATGAAGAGGAGATCATCCTTAAGGACAGGTTATGTTAGGTCCTGTCACTCCCGCTGTCTGATGAACCTGGGACATGTTTGGATGAATATGCAGTCAAAACATGACGGAGCAGACTTTCACCATCAGCCAAAAGGCAACAGTCTCACCTTGACTCTTTGCCTCTTGCTGGATCAAATAGATCAGTTGGGTTAGCATTTCCAGTCGGCATCTATAGACCTCAAAGCTCCATCCATCCAGTTTTATTGGCTGATCCGGGATCAGGTAACTGGATGTTATGCAGCTGTAAAAGCATAACATTGATGTCTTTGGCAGGGGGGAGTTCTTTTAGCTGCTGAGGTGAAATAGCTGACCTCTTCTTTAATTAAAGAGCAAGTTTTTATTCTGATCACAAGTCAGTTTCTATCCTTCACATTCTTTAAAGGGAAAGTAATTTCTAGCTTTATACAAAAAAAGTGACCTTTTATGGTCGGTGTAAAAAAAAAGAAAAAAAACAAGGACAGGGCACAAAAGCAGTGCTGAATGAAAACTGATTTAGCGGATGTTGGAAAATGGAACAGATGACGCTACATTTGGTTTGCAACTTAACTTTTTCATTGCTCAATCTAACAATTATCCCTCTTTCTTACCGCAGTGATTTGCATGCGAGAGCACAAATTAGAAATCTGAATCAGAGCACATTTTTGGTTCAAATTGAGTCATCACTCCAATAAACTTGTCTCCTCTTTTCAGATTCTGTCTGGCTGCTGCTGGCTCAGCCTGTCTGCCGTCTCTGCCAACATTACAGCAGAAAACCCCACTGAAAGATCTGCATGTCATCACGACAAAACTAACAGCTTATTGTGAGAATTCAGATACCTGTCACCTGCAGGTTACAGTCTGCAGGACGTCATTTTTCCTCTGAGGAGCTGATTGAAATGAAAACATGGACTCTGCTGCTTTCAGCTGCTCCCCCTGATTAGAAGTGATCAGATTGGAAAACAAATCACACGTTTTCCTCCCTCACTGTGATCATTCACGGGGTTTGATATGTCCTAATGAAATGATCACAGGACACTTGGGCACCCTGTGATTTCTTTCACTGATGAGCACAGTGAGAAAATCTCAAATCATCTCGTTTCTGCTGCTGCATCCACACCATCACATTTATTTATTCATGGGTTTAATTTCATTCACTGAGATTATCCATATGATTTGTCTGCAAACACACCAGAGTTACACAAAATGCTTAAAATAGGCCACTTATGAAGGACAAAATAAAACAAACAAATTTGGAGGGTTTGCTGGCTCCAACCACAACCTCTTCATGTTGGTGTTTCTTTTATTTTGGGTGCTAACACAGTAGTTCATTTTAGTTTAGAAAACCACACCATTACACACTTTTGTTGAAATAAAACCATTTTCACTCTACAATTATTTTCTAATTTGGGTGCACACAATCTATCTAATTTGCAGTTATGGTTTCAAAGTAATACTTACCTTTTTTTTCTCTTTTTTGTTTGAGATCTCCTACCAAAAGACCAGCAGCTGGCTCAAAATGGCCTTTTAGGCCCTGCCCACAGGAAGTAGGAGAAACCATCAAGGGGGAAGAAAGGAGATTTAGACTTTAAGTTTAACACCAAATCTTTTCTGTTTTTCTCTCTCTCGGTTAATTCAGGTTTACTTCAAACGGTTAGTTTTAATTTTATGTTGTGTTTCTGAGTTTGTTGGATGATGGGTTTGGAGGCATCTTAGTTTCCCCCTTTTTCTGTTATGTTGGACTAGTCCCTTCTCTATTCAAACCCCCTTCATGTGTCATTTAGGTTAGGTCTGTTTGATTATGTTTGCTTAGTTTAGGTTTTAGTTCTTTTTTTCTGAGTTGACCTCTTTTAGTTTTGCTTTTGACACATTAAGGATTTTTGTATTGATTTATTCTTTTTATAAAATGAAAAAAGAAACAGTTTTTTTCCCCATACACCTGATTGCCTGATTGCTTGGTCCCTTGCAAAGGGAGAAAATCCTGTTAACTGCTCACCTCACTTGTCTGTATTGGGAATTCTAGAGGAAAATTCATTTATGTGAAAGAAGTATACACTCTGAAACAGGAAACAGAACGCTCCTCCTTCTCCTGCAGCCCCAGATCATTTCAAGGTGTGAGAGCGTCACCAGACAACACTGAGGTAAGTTTGTTGAAAAGACGTTTCCTAAAAATGTCCAAATTTGTTCAGAATTCATGTGTGAAAGTGTCCTCAGTCACCTCTATCCTGCACATATGCATGTCTGCGTTTCTTCCTCCTTGTACAGACTGTGTGCAGCCTGCAGGTTTGGTCCAGCTGGATTCTCAGTGCATATAGCAGAATAGGGGACATGACTCCAGCAGTAATGGATTATCCTCTTCCTTCACTGTGGAGCTGTGATAAGCTCCAGGCTTCTCCTTCCTCTCTCTCTCTCCTCTACCTCAGGGCTGAGGGAGCTGTAACCGAGCTGCTGCCCGCCGTCACAGCGGCTCTGATAACTTCTTTAACTCTGATAAACTCTGGACTGAGGAGGAGAAGAAGAAGAGAGGCAGGCAGAGACTGACAGGGAGAACCCCCCAAACTCACTCTCACACACACACACACAACCACACAGAAACCTCATCGGTCCTCCTCCAGTGAAGCACAGAGGAAAGTCCAGGACGAATGGTCGTCTTTTTACTTCTTTATTCAGCAGGGACCCACAGCCAGGGAGAAAAAGAAATATGAGAAGAAAGGAGTTTTAGACAGAGGAATGTTATGTTAGTCCCCACGTCTGTAACTGGGCTTCTTTACTGCTGTGTGTGACAAAGTACTGAGCAGACATTAACAAACTATCGCCAGTTCTACTGCAGTGATCTGCTCAAACTAAAGAGTACATCAATAAGATGAAGAGCCAGGTTGCGTTTGCTCTGCTTGGTGGGGTTGGAGTTAGTAGGTGAGCACTGGTAGGACGAAACCAGGATTCGCTAACGTTGCATGTTACAGACATGTCTCAGAGCACCAGGCTCTGAGTAACACTTGATAGTCTGCTCACCCACTGGACACTAAACTACCAAAGCCTGTATAATACATGGACATATTCAACATCACCTATCTGTTCAAATGGAGCAGAGCAGAGTGATGAAGCCAATCATCAACAGGGGCAACAGTGGAAATCTGGGCTCAAGAGGCGGGCTTTGAGCCTCCTAACTAACAGGTATAAGCCCTCAATTTCTCTGCAAGTTATGTTAGACCTCAAGTCTGACACATACGTTTCTTACTCAAACGTATGACTTGTTGCTAAAGGCTACTGGGCATGTTGGCAGCTACCAAGCAGGCTAAGTTGTACATTAAATGGTAAAACAACAGTGATAGTGACAAAACTTACTTCTTCCAGGCTTTTATAGACAGTCAGTAGTGATTCCTGCTTCAAGCTCAGAGTTGCAGCAAACCCTGCACTGTTCTGTCTCCTGTTGCTAAAGCAGTCCAGTGTGAAATGGCCGGCACATACATACAACTGTTTAGTTGTTATTGTGGGTATGTTTCCATTAAAAATGAAATCTGTCCACTTTGTCTTCATATCTTCAGACGTGGGGGTTGAAAAAAGACTGCTTTGCTTGTTAAAATAACCCACAACGGAGCAACTTGAACTACCAGACATGGTAGCATCACTTCATTCTGGTGTGTGCGTTTGACGTCAATACCGAACGTCAAAACAGCTTGCTTGAAGAGACATTTTCAGAAAAAGGGAGAGGAGAGGATGGATTTTTTTTAATATTTGGGGTGTTGAGGGCACACCAGGGACCCATATTTTTGTTCATTATTCATGTAAGGTGGATTTTGAGTAATATGGAACATTTAAAGATGGCGCCACCAGTGCAGTGACATCACCTAAAACCCATCATTACACAGAGGCCGTACTCCTCACGACAGCCATTAATGCCTAGACTCCCATTCATGACCCCATGCTGCATGTCCCTTCCCTTTGTTTCCTGCGCTTCTCTCCTTTAGCTGTCCTATCAATGAAAGCAAAGTGCCCAAAACAGACACACAAAGATAATGATGAGGTGTGGTCTGCTGCACAGATGGCTCATTACTGTCTTCAGGTTGCTGAGATTGGCTGCGACCGTGAAAACAATGCGTGGAGGACCGAGGTAAAATGACGGTAATAACCTGTCTTCACTCTGATAGCCTAATTGTTTGATGTCAAGAAGAGAAATCAGATCCAAACAAAGAGTGTTTCACAAACAGCTTCCTTCACTCCGGCTTTAACCAACAGGCTGTCAGAGTGGTGGTGGTGGCTGCTCCCGGGCCCTGCCTCTCTCTGGGTAATAACTCAGCCGACACTGTGACAACAAACACTGAGGGCTGTTACTCTTTATTGGTGGGAGCTGATGGCTGTCTGCTCTTTTTCTCTACATCACAGCTGAGAAAAACAGAGCCTGTAGCAGCGTAAAGTATTGGCTCCACAAGCAGACGCCAGAAAACATAAACCACCATATCAACAATAAAGAAACCTGATGAAATATTAAAGAACGCAGGGAGAACAATGGAGTCTTCAAACTGAGGTCAAAGAGAAGATGAAGAAGCCATCATCTCCACTGACAGGTTTACATACTGCCAGTTTCTCCTCCATGGGTGGTGCATGAACAAGGGAAGGCAAAAGCTGAAAGGTTCACTTTATCAGTCTTTTTTCTCACTTAGCTCCAGATATCAACACAAATTCCCAACTTACACTGAACTAAAAAACCGAAACTGTCCATTTCCACTGTTCACTGTTTTTTGTTGTGTATTAAACATGTTAGCTGGAAAAAGTTCAAAAGTCTTTTAAACTCCGTCAGTGCAAAGTCTGCTGCAGTTCATTATCACTCAGTGTCTCTGTAATGAGGACGCTCCTATCAGCAGTCCTGTTCCCTCACTGTGAGATTGTGTTTAATGTCTGGGTGGTCGCTCTGTGTGCCCTGCATTAAATCAGCGTCTGTCAGAGGGCCTTCTCAGGAGATAAGGTGGTAATGTAATATAGCATTCAGCAGAGATCCAGCAGGAGTAAAAACATTTATTCCACAGCCAGCTTCTGTTTCTGTATTACCATCACGATTCACAGCTCTTTAATATCGGCTGAATGACATGACAATGCTGCAATGCTGTAATCTCTCTTAGTTGGACGGAAAGTTCCTCCGACTTTTCATTAAAAGACTCAGTGTTTCATTTACTGCTTTGTAACTGAGAGCATATTCCATGAGTCATCTGAGCACCAAACAAAGAAATGACAGGTTTTCTACGGTGGCCCTGGGGTAACAAATGAAAACTCAACACCAAACAAACCAAATGAAAGAGAAAGACGGAAAACAATACTGAAAATGAGTTTCCAAAAGCACAAATACACCCAGGATTGAGGATCTGTATGCATGTAGGCATGACTTTATGTTGATACGCTGACTGCATGGCTTCTTTTACCAATCCAATGTCAAAAAATGACCCCTAAAAAAAACATGTCAGGTAAAAAACATAGTTTAGTGTCAAATTAAACATTACCTGATCCTGCCCAGGTAATAAGGTCAGCATAAGTGATAATACACAGTGATGTATCCTGATTAAAGACAGCCTGCTTCATGATATTGAAAACTCTGACTTTAGAGAGGAGGTATTTTGCTTTTTATGCTTTGTACTGTATCATGTGTACCCTCATAGCATCTCTACCTGAGCTAAAATTCCTTTCTCACATTTGTGTTTTCAAAAACTTTTATTTCAGCCTCCAACTGTCTCTTTGAAACTCTTCACTCCACAAACCCCCCTCACTCCGATTGGCCAGCTCTCTGGACGCTGTTCAAGGGCAGAGCTATGAGCTGACCTTGGTGTTTGAGGCCCACCCCCTCCAATGTTTCATGACCAAGTTACAAGATCCTCATGCCATCACCTCCTTACTTCACCAAGTCTCATGAAGATCTTGTGTGAATTATATCAGCGAGGAGCAGCTGATCAGGCTGAGATCAGCTTTGTACTGTGATGTTTGATAAAACTGAAACCCTGAAAAACTCCTGTTGCGCTCATAAAATACAAACATCAAGTCAGAATGGGCCTTAATTTGAAAAACAGTGCAGTTTCCCCTTGAATGTTTTGGTAGTCACTGGAAATAATCCAGCTGAAATTTACTCAGAGCTGGGTGTGAATAAAAGGATGTGTCCATGTACAGGTATAAATGTAGAGTGAAATATTGTTTCTCACAGTAATAACCTGAAAGTTACATGAATGAAATTATGTAAATGAAGTACCCAGGGTGCAAAAAGTAGCATCATTTATAAAGTGGTGTGACAGAGGGGCATCAAAACATGATCTTTCCTCCAGAGCACCAGCTCAGCTCTGACTAACAGAAACAATTTCCTCTCTCAGAGGATGGTGCACTGTCTATTTATCTCCTGTGTGACAGAAGTCTCTGAAACACTCGCTGTTTCGTCTTGTTTCTAAAGAAGTCAGTCAGCTTCTACAAACCTGAGGTGGCATAAGACACAAATAATGAGTCCAGCCTTTTGTGAGCTCCTCCAGTCATGCTGCTCCTGTCGGCCTTCGCTGTAATAGTTGGTCACATGCTTCAGAGTCACACAGGTGTGTGACAGTCTACAAAGCTGCATGTCTACCTGTCCAAACAGCTGAGAGTTAAACAGAGCAGCAACTTTGCTTAGAGATCAGGATTAGCCTGGAAGTGACATGCACTGTCATGATGAGAAGTGTTTTTCTCTGCAACTTGAACAGGTATGTTCTGGTCTGACAGTCTATACACCTTCATCCTTACTGATGGTTAGAGGCAGCGTGTAGAACACCTGGTGGTAACAGGTGGGGGGTATGTGTCATGTAGTGCTCAAGTGTTATACTGAAGTCTTCTATGGGCAATACACTGCATGTACATACTGTACATCACTAAAGCTATTGTTGTCAATAGTAAGGCTACTCAAAGAATTACACATCCCAGCAATCAATTACTGTCAGCTATACTCTGCTGCAGCACAAATAAGTTCTTGCTTAAATTATGGGGCCATCACATAAGGATCCCCTAACTGGTTCATGACCAATAGAGAGGAGGACCTCAAAACCAAGGTCTGCCCTTCACACTGCCCAGACAAAAAATGGTTGTTTTTAAAACACAAATAGGAGGAAAATAACGACTTTTGAAATGTCTTTTAAGCTGTGAATCATGTAAAGATACCAGAAGGACTGTAACTACTACAAGAAAAGCACAGTACCCCCCTCTTTAAGTACAGCATGTGTTGTACACAATACAGCCTGTGGGCCAAAATCAAACATTTTTTCTTACCTTCAACAAGGCTGCAGCACAAAGACCTTAGCCCTGATACTTTAAATGGCTTCTTTTGTCATTCAGTAAGGCGTCAGTCTGGAAATCAATAAAGTTGTTTGGGAAGGCTCTTTTTTTCTCAGCAGAGCTATTTGCACAGACCTTGTGTGGTTTGGCTGTCCCTGTGTGTGCAGATCTTTTCTCTGTGAGCCTAACTGCATCGAGAATGAAAAGTTTGTCATCAATCCATACTCCTGTAAGGTGTATACCATCAAGCCATACCTGGTCCTTTTAGAAGAAAACTAAGCCCCAGTTCACTTCCTGACTGAACAGCCCTAATCCTTTTCCTAATGTCCAGCTAATTGTCACAGTGTTTTCTATCATACACCTACTTTGGTGTCAAACCAGCCATTACATTGTTCATAGAAACAGCTTCCCTAATCTTTACCCTGGTCTTCAGTTTTGTGACTGGAGCCTCAAACTAGCCTGCAGATGAGCTAAAAGCTGCTGCACCTACATTAGCTGAAGTTGTTTCTATTTGTTTTCTTTATGAAGACTTTTCCTGTTGTCAGATGTGTGTAAACACCAGTAGAAAAAAAGAGTTTTGGTTTATGTGGGACACTTTGTACTCACTTTGGCACAGAAATGATGACTGAATATCACTTTAAAAAACAACAACACATTTTTATCGAAATTGGCTGGCGAAAAAAAAAAAATGTTTTAAAGGGAAATGTTTTGTTTTGGGGTTTTTTTGTTTGTTTTTTTTATTACTGAGATAGGCGTAAAGTTGTAATATCACCACAAGATGACATGTCAGGACCCCAAATGTGCTAAATGGTCAAAGTTTAAAAAGTGAAGTATCATGAGTCTGACAGGCAAAAATGAGTATTGAAAGATTAAGCCTGGTTTATAACTCTGCCTCAAATCAACACTTTAGCCCATGTCTGAGGTCAGTATAGCCCAAGTACTTACACATCTTGCTTATATAATGTAACTATGAGTCAAGCTGCATGGACCACTGGCCCTGCGATGATGAGTCGAGCTTCCTGCATTAAAACATTCATGCAGTTTCTGCACATTAGCTGAACATTACATCCCCTCTGGTGTCTCCTCTCTACCCTCCCTTGAAAAAACCACTCAGATACAATATAATTTGAGGTTTCTGATGGTCACCATGAAAACAGCAGAAAGTCAAACAAATTCTTCCTCTAAATTTGGTCACAGCAAGTGTTAAAGGACAGTACAGGTTCCAAGTCACACAATAATAAAGTCGACACAAGATCTGAACATTATTTACATTACTTTACTGCATGATTACTGCCACCTACTGGCCACAGACAGACACATGTGACTCCATCATGCACATTCTGATGCACATGGAGATTTTGTCAACAGAACTATTCTGCATGGCATTACACCCAGGGCAATGTTAATGTGCACTGGGAAATTATGAGATAGTAAGATGATAGACGTAAAAACAACTCTGAATTTCCAACTCTAGAAGAAGTAACCTAAGAGGAAACGTTTACGTCACAGTCTTTTGTGACCTGTGGCCCAGATTCTGAGTTTTCACAGTGTTCCCTCAGTCAAACAAAGCATATGCTGTGTGTGCATGAGTGTGTGTGTGTGTGTGTGTGTGTGTGTGTGTGTGTGTGTGTGTGTGTGTGTGTGCATGGGTGTGTGTGTGTGTATTGTCAGAGTGTATTTCCCCCGTTGATGGCTCCTATATGAAGGTGTTACAGTGATCAGCGGGGTGTTGAATGTGTCAGACTGCGCCCTGTGTGTCCTCCTCCTCAGAGACTCGGTGATGCCGTCTTTCTCTCTCTGTGTGTGGCTGAGCTTCCTGACTGTGTTTAATAGTTTCCATGGGGGGTGTAAATAGCCTGTGGACTCCTGCAGCACATGGCTGTCACAAAGCTAACCTTTAAGTTGTCATGGTTACTGCAGAACAAGTGCATGAGACACCCGGTTATTATTATTTTCTATTAGAAAAATGAATCATGAGGTCACGGTCCTACATTGATAATAAGAGCAAAAAAAAATTAACAGGAGTCCCTGTTAGATAAAGCCCTTCCTGTTGCCCACTGAGGGATTGTGTTGGTGTGTTGTTCATCCTGAAACCAAGGTCCAAAAGCCTGAAACCATTTTAAAAATCTCTGATATTTCATTAACTGGTTGAAAAAGATGAATGTTTTAGGACTGGTAACAGGATGACATTCAGACAAAAAATAAACATCAAGGCCTCTTCACTTTTTAAATACATGAATCAAATTTAAAACTCCACGAAGTGACTTATTGGTTTGTGTACATCCTGGCACCCCCTGTGGACACAATGTAGTAGTACATTTTAATTCTTTGCTGCTATTACTCTCCCTGTCTGAGCCACAACTTCTGTGAAAACTGTAGCCAGTTTACGTGCACAATTCACACACTTTGAAGTTGGCTCGTTCAGACCATAGACTGTATATAAAATGGACAGCGTGGCTCCGCCTGTCACTGTTCTACGATTTTGAAGCCAAAAAATCCCCTTTACTCGAGCCACCATTGTGCAGCCAGCGTTTGCACAGTACAGAATTACTAGTGGGGCAGATTAAAAAAGAGAAATAATAATATTTATTTCATTTTCTTTAGAAAGTTTGGTCTCCTTTTGGCTCTCTTCCCCAAAGTTTCTTATATCCCTGATAAAAACTACTCACGAACGGCAGCTGTCAACTATTGTAAAATGAAACGTATAACATGGTTTTTAATGTCCAATAACTAATGAAAAACCAATTTCTCAGTAAAAAAAAAAAACTGAAACCCAATGCAGCCAAACTACATCATCATACCACCTTAGCGTAAGGGTGAAAGAAATGTTTCTTACAGGTATCGTAATTTTTTTTAAGTTTTCCCGGTTCATATCCTGAATGCATGGGGAGGCGGGGCTTATGATCTATACTGCAGCCAGACACCCGGGGTTGGGGCATCTGCTGGAAGCTTCAGCTTTACCTGAACATCATTACGTCCACTGATTATACAGTCTATGGTTCAGACACAGAACCAGAGGGTGACATAAAATATAAGAAGTCATCAGAAATATAGCTTGTGTAGAAGTGCTTTAAACTGCAATTCCCTTAGTGTCTACCTGGGGCTGACTTATAAAAATTAGAAAATAAAATGTAAAAAATGAAAAATTGAACACAGTAATCTCAAAAAGCTCATCTTTAAAGCTAAAAAATATGTTTGCAGCCCCAAACAACAAACTGCGTTAATCTGAATACTAGTTTCTGTGTCAACACACATTGTAGAAGGGCAAAAAAACAACTGAACTCAATAGTTTTAAAGATATTAAATCTGGGAGTTTTACAGACAAAGGCATAGCTGACTTGACTGACAAGAATGTAAAAATGTAGCTTATAGCAAAGATCCTGCTTTAAAGAAGAGGTATTGGGTCTTTTTAGGCTTTGTACTGTCCCTCTGGTACCTCAATAGTATCCTAAATTGCTATATCTTAAGAAATCCCTATTTTTTGCTTCACTCTTCACTGTTTTGGAAAACTTTTATTTCAGCCTTTGAAACATTTCATTTTAGCCGACGTCTCTTTAAGTCTCCTGCTCCACAAACCCCCTCTCCTCTGACTGACCGGCCCTCCTGAGGCCTGTAGGAGCAAAGCTGTGGGCAGAACTAGGTTTGGCATTTGAAGCCTGCCCCTGTGAAGTGTCATGAAGCAGTTAGGAGATTCTTGTTGGATGACCTCATCATTTCAGCAAGTCTTGTGAAGATACCAGGATCACCTGAGGCCATTTTTAAAGCGCAGCGTTTTGAGCCGTTTACAGACAGATTTGAGGATTTCAACAAAATGCGGGTATATTTCTGTTAAGAAATCTGCACACGTTTAGCATGAACGTTCATTGTTTCTTTATATCTGAGTTTTTAATGGCAAAAATGTCCCTCTGCCACATTGTCCTCTGTTCTGGCAGTATAAAGTTAGGTCTTGTGAGTATTTCCAATTTGGCAACCACATGTTTGTTTGTGTCATGTTTAATGGACAACCATTTTGCCACTGGCTATTGAAATAAAAGTGACATTTTGGATGCAGAATTAAGTTTGAGTTGACTGTGTTTCACCAAAGAAAACAGAGATTATCAAGATATAATTTTTGGTCAGTTTCACCCAGCCTGTTCACCTATATCAGTGTGTCAGTGGTCTTTACACAGCTGTTCTGTACTCAATCAGCTTTTGAGCAACACCTTAATATGGTTTGTACCATATTAAATGGTATTCCAATCTTGTAGTAGAAAAACAACAAAAACTGTCCTAAATGATCCTAAAACGCATTTATGAAAAGCTAGCTCATCTTTTTTACTGCTCTTACTTCTAACTAATATTGTTCCATAGCCTTCTCTTTGCTTCGTTATTCTGCTGTGAGCTTCTTCTTTTTCAGGGAGCCCATTAGCTTCATTACTGTCATTAACACCTCCACAAAGAGCCATGAATTAGTGATGTGAAGAGTCAAATTGACCGGGGAATGGGGCAAGAGCATCTTTTTTCTTTTTTTTCAATTAACATGTACTTGTATCACACAATTCAGGGTAATGGTAAATGATGACCATGCCGACAATTTGGCCAACAAGGTAGTGAATGCTCAAAGTAGACAAGAATTAAAACACAGATCAAAAGCATTGTACAAAATCAGAAACAAAGGTCTTTGATCGTTTTTTTAGTTTTATATATACATATGTTATATATCATATCTAAGAAAACAGAGACAAACTGCCTTAAAGTGAGGTTTTCTAAGTGCATTCAAAATTTAAAAAGCAAGATGCTTCATGGGTAATCAGGTGAGACAACGTTTAACAAGTGTATTTAAATGAACTTTCTTTAATCTCGATGGAGGTGTGCAGAGTTAAAGGCCATTAGTGTGAGCAGAGCCCTTCAGGAGTCATGGGAAATGAAGGCACCAGCTGTCGATGATGAACACAGCAGGAGAGAGAAGAAGGCAAAGAGTCAGACAGAGAGAAGGATCCAGAATACAGAAGAAGGTGTACTCCTCTTGTTAACAAGCTGTCAGATCAAAGGTAAGCAGGACAAAGGCTCTTTCTATCCAAGCCTG
Source organism: Thalassoma bifasciatum (assembly GCA_008086565.1). Lineage (NCBI taxonomy): Eukaryota > Metazoa > Chordata > Actinopteri > Labriformes > Labridae > Thalassoma > Thalassoma bifasciatum. The sequence goes on from RPOG01000933.1 coordinate 85,949, forward strand.
CGCTCACCTCTGCCACTCCCCCACCCGTCAACACACTGTGCTCTGTTTGACCGCGCATAACACTCGTACTGAATAAAAACACAGACCAGAATGAAGAGGCCCAGGTATTCATCACAGAGATGAAGGCTGGAGTAATGCTTTATGACGTTCTCAGAAACTCAGTGGTCTATTAGAGCAACAGAGAGTCGGTGAAGCCACTTCACATAAGAGCTTTTACGTTTGCCGTGGTTGTAAATAGAGATTTTTTTTCTCAGAGAAGTGGACTCGAATGAAGAGAAAAACACACAAAAGCAGGAGGAACCTATGCAGTAGTTAAAGTCACAAAGAAAACAGTACAGGACTTTGTTTGTGACACAATAGCATGTAAGGATGAGTGGTGGAAACATAAGCTTGTTTTCAACTACATATCCCTGTAATACCCTATATCATTTCAAATCTTTTCAAGAGTTACTTTTTCTTTGATTGGTTTTGAAAGCTGAGAGAGAGAGAGAATGTGGAGTCCAGAGAGTGGAGAGAAGAGTGGTGCAAATGATTGAGGCTGAACCAGCAACAACTGCAGTGAGGACTGAAACGTCTGCAAATGGGTCCATGTTAGAGATGGGCAGATCAATCCAAAATATCAATATGTCCATACCAATGTTGGTATTCAGATTGACCAATACTTATGTGATGAGATTGATACTGAAGTTTTACTTCCACTTTGTGATGTGTGCTCCTCTCACTCACTTTTCTTTTGAGCACTCCGCTAAATGTTACACTTTTCTTAACAAATTTGTTACTCTGTATTATAAGTAAGCTGCTGATTTCCTAAATATTTTTCATGTTGCTGCAAGAGTTAATCTGCCTGTATGTGCAAGCTTTTCAATCAAAATGGTATCTTAAATGCTCATATAAATTAATTGCTATTACCCATATATGTTCAGATTAACTGTTTTACAACAAAGCAGGGAAACATTTAAGCACATGATTAATTTCTGATTGAAAACAAAAGGTTTTCTACTTTCACTTATGAACAGAAACAGCAGTTGTAGTGATTGTGTGTTATTTTGATCAATTTCGATGAACTGCTTTTCCATGTAAAAAGTATCTGTATTAATATCAGTGATACTGGCCCTGTATTCACTTGGTATTGGGTGGATACCAAATTTTGCAGAGTTGCACACCACTAGTCCATGTCCAAACTGCTTGTAGCGCCTCGACACAACACTGTTTTTAAATGTTTATGATACACTTCTCCACTTTCATTTGGTCTTATATGAGATAAAGTTAAAGGAGACAAATTGAGTAGTTTCCAGGCACAAACTCATAATCAGCATAATCAAATCAACATAATCAGCTAATGAGCAGTTTACTAACCATTCCTTGGACATGCACCCATGAAGTTAACCTGAAAAATAAATCTCTTTTATGTTTTCACACAACCACCAGAGCCATGTCTGGTCCGACTCAGCCTCACAGCAGTTGGGCTTTGTGCTCGCTCACCTGTGCACACTCTCCAGAAACGCAGCACTGCGAGGTAATCAGCATCAACGGCCCCCTGCCTCCACGATGATCTCCTCTTCATCCACGATGTCTTTATTGGTCCCTGAAAACCTCCAAGCTACACTCCAGACTTGGCTCAGCTCAATATTAAGTTTGGTGATGTGGTTAAGTGAAATATGATGAAATGTGATGAAATATGAACATAGCCAAAGTTGGATAACTGGAAAGCAAAGTAAACTTCGGTTCTGTCAGGACGATGACAGTAAAAGCTGTTTCTGCCTCTTCTCATGAAATGACTGTGCGCCGCTTGGTGTCGAGGTGTACTGGTAGAATTCCAGGACACTTTCATTGCACACAGCAGCAGGAGATGGCATCGACGTAATCGTTTTTAGCTTACTTTGAGTTCCTCTGATGTTGTGACATACTGTCTGTTGTCCCCAGACGAGTACTAAAGCACTTGAGAAAATTGAAGTTCAGCTTCAGAGGGATGTTCCTGCTGATGAGACCCACAGCCTGTTCAAAACATGGGCGCACTCAGTGGACTTCTTGGTCAGTGAAAAGAGGTTTTGGAGCACAACAATGGCAGTCACCACATTGGAAATGCTAACCCCAACTTGCTCTCAGTCAACCAAGGCACACACAGGCAAGGAGGCTGAGTTATGGCGGGCTTCAAGCTACTTGGAGAACAGCTAAAATATGACCACCACAGCGGTATCCTCTTGTCAAGATTTACTCCCAGCCTTTGCATAACCCCAGTTTAAAAAATTAAAAAGTTGATGAAAAGAAATAATATCGACATATGGGATGTTACAACTAAACTATAAACACTTATCAGTTACTTTGTTAGGTTCACCTGTCCAGCTGCTCGTTAGCTCAAATATTTAATCAATCAATCACATGGGAGCAACTCTGTGCATTTAGCCTTGTAGATATGGTGAAGACAATCTGGTGAGGTTAAACTGAGTATCAGGGTAGAGAGGAAAGGTGATTTAAGAGACTTTTAGTGAGACCTGGTTGTCGGTCCGAGTGTTTGACAAACTGCTGATTGACAAGGATTATCACCCATAACCATCTCAAGGGTTTACAGAGAATTGTCTTAAAAAGGAGAAAATCACCAGTGAGCAGCATTTCTCTGAGACTAAATGCCAGAGTTCAGAGGAGAATGAGCAGACTGGTTGCAGATGACATGCAAAGACAACAGGAACTCAAATAACCACTTGTTACAACCAAGATCTGCAGACGAGCATCTCTGATCACTCAACACATCCAACCTTGAAGCAAATGGGCCACAGCAGCAAAAGAGCAGACCCTCCTGAACAGGGAACTGAGGCTACAATTCACATGGACTTAACAAAACTGGAATAGAGAAGACTGAAAAACGCTGCCTGGTCTGATGAGTCTGGATACCTGCTCCACGTTCAGATGGTCTTCTCCGATTTGGAGTAAACAACTTAAAAGCATGGATCCATCCTGACTTAGATCAACTCTTCAGCTGCTGCTGCTGCTGCTGTAATAGTGTGGGGGAGATTTCCTTTGCTCACTTTGGACCCCTTAGTATCAACTGAGCATGGTTTAAAGTCCACAACCTACCTGAGTATTGTTATTGACCATGTCCATCCCTTTATGAGCACAGTGAACACATTTACTGATGGAGACTTCCAGCAGGCTCCATGTCACAAAGCTGAACTCGTCTCATACCACTTTCTTCAACATGACAATGAGTTCCCTGTTTTCCAACGACCTCCACAGTCACCAGATCTCAGTCCAATAGAGCTCCTTTGGGATGTGGAGGAACAGGATTTCTGCCTAGAGTCCTGACAGCAAAAGAGACCCTGAATTGTTAAGCAGCTAAAATGCATCTTTTAGGCAAGAACAGGAGAACATTTCCACTTTCCAATGCTAAGATGGTCTCTTGGGTTAACAAACATTTGCAGAGTTGTGCAAAGAAGACATGATAAGTGGATTATTTTTTTAAACACAGGTGGTTGCCCCCAAAAATGACCCACCTGCTCTGTAGGTGACTTTCTCAGACTGGAGAAGTGAAGCCTTTGGTAAAACTTCCTGTCAGAAACCTTTTCTGTGTGAAACATGATCCAATCCCCAGCTCTTGTTGGTCCCTTACAGTCAGCTGAAAGTTTGGGGTTTCAAATGCAGAGGCTGAAGGATACCTTTAGTGTCTGAATGAGACTGTGAGCGTCTTCACAAAGCATTGTTCTGGGACACCTCGGGAATGACAACAAGCTACAAAGTTTATGGTCCTTACAGAGAGGCCGGACAGGGCCGATACATCAGTTTCTTCCTGCTCCTGGTACGATAGAAAGCAGTAGTGGCGCTGTTAGTTTAAGGCCTGGTTCACAGTACACTACACTGCACAGAGCCCCAGATGGATACACAAGTCACAGAGCAGTTTGAGCAAACGGGAGCTAACAACCGCTGTTATTTAGTTTTGTCAAAAAAAATGATACAACCCAAACATTTCAGGCGCTGGAGGTTTGGGAACACTCTCCGGTCTGATCAATCAGTGTGTGTCCTGTTCCTCGCTAATAGAAGCTCTGGGGTTTGGAGGCGGCAGCAGCAGCACAGGCAGGTAGCAGGTCGATACTGCAGGCTGGTGGCTGTGAAAGGATTGGATGGTGTGAATGCCAGGGGGACGCCTGAACATTTTTGTCAGCCAGGTGATTCATTAAGCTGCAGCAGCATGGTGTCATTAAGAAAAAAATGTCCCCTTCTTAGAGGAGAAGGCTGGGTTTACCTTAAATGAATCCTCGTTCACATCTTTGGAGTCAGTCTTCCTCCAAACTTTCCTGTTGTACAGTTTGAAGCTGCCGTCCCTGACAGCTCATCTAACCTTATGAAACCTGACATTTACGCTCACTGTAGAGGTCGGACAGCCGACAGCATTTGAACTTCTCTCATAAGCTACTTTTTGGTCTTTCATACAACTTATTCTATCACTATTAATGCTTACAACCATGTTTATTACCATAAACGGTGAAGTATGCAGGATTTTCCAAACTTTAACTTTGTATGTTGATGACAGCGAGTGGGCGACGCTATCCTGAGCGGCCGCAACATAGAAAGAGAATGCCACTAGATTTCTCTCACACAATGCTGCAGGTGCTCTCAGGGCTGTTTTTTTACAGTCTGTGGTGTGTTTATGAAGCTACAACTGTTAACCATGCTAATCTCTACGTAGTGAGCATGCACCACAAATGGCACTGAGCCACAGAGGAGGAGGAGCCCAGTCTGGACGTTGTGTGTAAACAAACAAAAAGAACTTATCAAAAATTCCAGCGTACTTTAAAGTCAGTAAAGACCCATGTGTGGTGTTTTCAAACAACATCGTGTTGGGTTTTTCTTGTAGTGTGTGTTGTGTAAAGAGTGATTTTGTCCGGCCTGATCCACTCAGAAGGCCTCAGAAGGAGGGATCAAGAATAAGTGAACATTTTCAATATTTGCAACCAGGAATCCTGTAGTGTGTGGGCTCCTCTGAGCCGAGTTGAGCATGCATGTGTGTAATGTCACATGTACCAGAAGAAAAGCCAATCAAGACATGAGCTGCCTGATGGGAGAGGAAGTAGAACAAACAAAAACCATGGCACCAGTGAAAACAAAAAAACTCTTGGGCCTCCACACTGGAAAACCAGCTTTTAGATTCGGGGCAACAGTTGTAACGTTTATATAATGTTTCTTATTTGTGTTATTTTGGAAAGTAATAGGCCAAAAACAACTATCATTGCTTCCTTCTGTTCATTCGCCATGTTTCTTAACACCACGTCACATGTTTGCTATGCAAGATTATAAATACTGAGCCAAAGAATCAGGTTGTTTTGGGGGGTTTTTTGTGGTGTGCTCTGGAGTGCAAGAAGATCAGAGAGAGATCTTGTGTTATCTGTCTTGTGTTATCACAAAGTGTTTGGGCTCTATATCTGTGAGGGCTTAAAGAATCCTGTAAAGTATGCCAGCCTATGCAAAGCAAACAAGGGGACAAGAAAGAAAAAACCCACTCATAAGTGTTTGCAGGGGTTTTAACATCACCTTTGACAGCTAAAAATCAGTATACATGATGCCAGCTTCAGATACAGCATGTGGGCTTCTTATGGCAAATACCATGAATACAATCAAAACAAGTGAAACTGAAATAACTAGTTAACAGCTAGTCTTTCTGATAGCTTGTTTCTCTGAAGACATGTGAATGAATTTCTGTCTCTAGAAGAAACATTGTTTGTTTGAAGCTGTTTTGTTTGGTCTCTTTCATGATCATCTGTCATTCAACCCTGGGAATGTTCCAGATGCATCCATGATCTGGTTCCACTCTGTTGCCTATTGATTGTGTGCTCTTTCATCCATTAAATCACACCGGCTGCATGCTCAGTCCGATACATTTCAGGACCACCAGACAGCTGGAGTTTGAAAAGGATGATTCCCACTTCATTGATGGTTGGTGCCTCATTCATGCTGAGCTGTAAAACCTCAAACCTGTTGACTAAATACAATCTGCTTTGGCTTGGTTTGTTTTATTTTGAAAGTTTCTGGTATTTTAGGTGATTTCGGTGCATGATTTCCTGTCTCCTTGGATCTGAGTTTTGTAACTTGAAGCATCACAGGCAATATCTGACAAAAGCCTTGTGGATCTGCTGCAACCTGCCGGAGCAGGGATGCAGCCAGACCACTATGGAGGGGATCCAGTGTGAACTGACACATTGTCTTGAATAGATACTCATCTGATCTTGTGGCATAACCAGAAAGAAATCTGGTATATATTTTGACTGCAACACCACTTCATTGCATTCCATCTATGAGTCAGATGTGCCAGCAGGTGCCAGTCCTCATGTTCATGACGGAAATACTCCAGCTCATTGTCTGTTTTGCCTTGGCTCTGTTGTGTGTTGACTGCATGTTCCCTCATCTGTCAACTCACACCAGCGACACGTTCAGTCGAACACATATCGACTCTTCCCACCCCATTGATGATCCTTTCTACTCATTATGTGGGTTTGTTGTTGTTATAAATTCAGATTCAGTCTGGTAACAATACATGGTCTTTTATTTTGAAAGTCAACCAGATATTATAATGAGGTTTCAGTGAGAGACGTACTGTCCTGCCCAGTCTGCTCCGTGCAAATTGAAGTGTCCGACAAAATAGGGGGTTTGGGTATTTGAATTGTTGGTGTCATACTCCAGTTTTCCCACAGTACAGCTGCTGCTGCATGTCATCAACACAGCTAGTGAGTGTTGACAGGTGAGGAAAAGATGGAGTCAAACTGCACCAAAAGATAGATGCAATTTTAGTTTGAGTCCAGCATTAGAATCACATGGTTTGGAATAAGCCATACTTCTGTTTGAGAGCTTCCTCAAATACAGAGTTATGTTGCAGTGACAGTAAATGAGCTGCAGATTTTATCCGTTAAAGGTAAATTATCCTCAAAAGTCTCTGACCGGTCCTCAGATATGTACACTTGTAACAGACATATCCTAAAATCTTTAAGAAGATTCATTTACACCAATTAACTTGAAGAATGTCTCAGCCATCGCTCGGTCCACTCCACTCACCAGCCCAGGATCCATTCAGTCCATCCTGTTTTTAATCTATGGTGAGGCTCTGGGGTGTTTTGTCTGGTTGCAGGAGCTCACTTGTCTCCCTGTTGCCAGCTGAGCGGTTGTGTGTGAGCTCAGATAAAAGTATCAGAGCGATTATCAGTGAGGAGTCAGAATGCACAGGTTTGCTGCCCTCCGGTGTGTGTCAGTGTTCTCCACCCCCGGGGAACATGTCATGAAAAGAGGCAAGGTGCTGGCTGCACAGCACTTTAAATCCAAAATAACAGCTTCTCATTTTCATTTTATTGCCCGTCAATTTTCTCCCCGGTGTAATCCCCTGAATAGAAACTCTTAACAGGCACTTGCCACCTTGAAGGATGTAATTAAATGGAGTCAGATGTGAATGCACAGCTCTTTAGACTAAATATATCCTGTTTGAGGTGTAGTTGGTGGGGGCTGACAGTGACAGACACTCAGGTGGAGGAAGCTGCCAGCTCCTCTCTCAGCTCAGAGCAGATGTGAGAGGCAGCTTGTTCCTCTTGATTAATGTCCTCCAGCACTTTAGCACAGAAGACTTCAGATAGAGGTTTGATGCAGATAATAAGACACCCTCTGGAATCAGAGAAAAATTAGTCAAGCTGGCAGCTGGAGGACGCAGAGCCGCCTCAGAGTCGATCAACTCTGACTGTGTGTTTATGAAGAGTCTAAAGGGACATGGACTGAGACTTCTGATCTGAGTGCATGACATGTTGGTTCTGCCTTTATGTGAAACTCTGCTGGAGTGAGAGATCACCTCATTGAAGCTCTCTGAAAAGGAATACAAAACTGATTGTGCACTGAAAAAGCTGGATGATGATTTAGGTCACAACTATATCGAGGCTGTTTGATCCACTTTGAATGAACCCTGATCTGTTTCCTCTTATTGAGTAGTGTAAAGCCTCATACAAACTCTGACGTCAGACTCCCACCTGTGAGAAAAGGCAGAAGAAACAGGATATTCTAGTGCAGTCCTCCTTCAGACAGGTGTCTCCTCTTCTTCATAATCTGTAAAAGAGGTTCACAGATCTGTGGAAACCTCAGGGTATGAGACAGAGTGTATCAGACTTCTTTAAAGGTGCTTTATTACACAAAATCCACTATTACATGGATTACCAACGAAAATCGGGGTCCCCGGCGTGTCCTCAGCACCCCTCAATATTAATATCATGACTCTCCTCTCTTCACTAGCTCTTTTTTTCTGAAAATCTCTCCTAAAGTGAGGTGTGTGAGATCAAGCCGGTATTGACGTCATCACCGAACACATACCTGTACAAGGTGACACTTCCACATCTGGCAGTTCTCCTGCCACTTCTTCCAAGGAACAAAACAAACCAAATGTCTAAATTAAGAGCGTGGCATGCAAGTTGCTCCCTTCCTAGGATTAGGTCACAATGACCACTTCCTGAAAGATGCTGGGAGAGCTCAAACTCATTTGCATATTCAAATGCAGATGCTGGAAGAAATGCAATGAAAAAGAGGAATTTTCAGCAGGCCTTAATTCATGATCCCAGATTTTTTTTTCTTTTCCAGGTAAAAAAGCCACGTTCATGACTTTGGGACATCAAACTTCTGCATCAAATGACTTTTAACTGTTTTTAAAAGTGTAACATGGCAGGAGGAAACCATGTCACAAAACGTTTTTTAAATTATTTATTTTATTTTAAACAGGGGAAGAAGCTGATCCCTAGGATGACTATCTATTGCTAAACCACTGGGTTTGTTAAAAACAGAGTGGCGATCCAATGAAAACACAAACACAAAACTACAGAAATGTAGTCAGGATTCAGCTGCATGGCACAGTTAAACTCTATAAATGCTTCTTTACCTGGGTGACGAGATCAGCAATGATCGATACTTTTCACCACATGAATAAATATCGACCTCTGGGTCTCTACAGCCCAAGATTTTTCCACTTAATGTCAGTAGTTTATGTCTAGTTATAAAACAAACTAAACTATTTGTAACAGAAAGAACAAAACAGACTTTTCTTAACTTATATGTTTCTTTATACATTATTCATACTAATGTCTACAGCTGCTGCCACAGGGTCAGTTTGAGACAGCATGCTCCAGACACAGACTTTGTTTACACCACTGAGATTCATAGTGCGTGATAAAAAATTTGGAGAACAAGAAACACTTATTATTCCTAACAACTCTGTCTAACTGCAGCATCAGAGAGCTGGGAAATTGATCCAAACCTGCAACTTTAATTCACAGTCTGGAAATCTGAAATTTAACCAGGTGTTTATGTCTTATTTGTGGTACAAACTGTCTGATTAGATTTAATTTGAGCCACATCCACCTGGGGAGTACAGGAAAGGATAACAGAAAATGACACCTGAACTGTCAGTTAAGAGTGAAAAAAAAGAGAAAGAAACTACATGAGTGTTTCTTTCTTACCCACTGGCAGATTTTCTTTCACTCTTTACAAGTATTTGCTGTTGTTGTGATCATCATGTCTCACTTATGACTTGAGGTCTTTCTATTTATTCATTTATTTATTTATTTTAATCACAAGTGTGCATATGCCATTGTTCTTTTGAATTAAATGTTCCCCAATCACAGATCAGTCCTCTGTACTAGCAGATGCTTCAATAGGTGATGATGTGTCCTTTTTTTAAAATAAGCTAATGTGTGTGTATATTGAGATAGATAAAGCTTTAGCTCTTTTTGTTTCCTAAATACTGAGCATGTTAGTTCAATCACAAATTTGATCAACAGTGAGGCCTTTCATTTTGGTGTTTGTTTGTTGTGTTGAACACTCAGGTGTAACAAGACCTGCCAAGACCTGCTGAATCCAACCACAGTCTGATGGCAATTCTCCCCCCATGCTCAGCATTTCAACATCCTGCATTTGCTGAATGGAAATGCAGACCCCCCCCTTTCTAGTTCTGATTTAAAACTCAGTCAAACCACAGAGCTCTGTGAAACCATCAAATATGAGTCTACAAACACTGAAAAGCTTTGGCAGTGTGCATGTTTGCTGTAAACACTCAATCACTCAGGTGAGAAACTTAAAGAAAGTCAGTGTAAAGTATTTACTCTCCACTTTCATGCTGCAGAGAGAAGCTTCCATCAAACCGTTTCCTGGTCTCTCTGCAGCCCGATCGTTTCATCTGGTGGAGCCGCTCAGGTCCTGTACAACCCAGCGAGTGATCAGACTCCACAGGGAGGAGGATTGATTACAATGTCTGAGGAAATCAGGTCGTGCGGAGGATAGGTAGGAGGGTGGGGGATTATCCTGCACCACACTGAGACAGCGCACAGCCAGGTGACATTGGGGATAAAGGGCTGTGTAATAGCTGCTATACAGTATCACCCACAACCATCACCAGCACCCCAGGGACACTGACAGGGCCTCTAACCACCATCAGCCCACATGCTCCCCATGAGGCTGGATCATTTATCACCCAGAATCAACCCTAATGAAGTGATAATGCAGTAACACGTTCACAGAGGGTGGTATGAGGACAGGCTGTGGTGAGGGGAGGTGGGGGAGTATGATGGGGGATTCATGTTCCAGGGTGGGAGTGATGGTGAACTGACGGCATCCAGCACGCTCAGAATATCAAGCTTTGGAATTCAATGCATACAAATGTCTGCAAAGCTGCTGACAGCTTCCATTGTACGGTTCTCAAACTGAAATTCGGAAAAAAAAAAAAGAAAGCAAACCTCAAAACACCACAGTTATGACCGCTAGCAGACAGGTTTTGCTCGTGAATCCAGAGATCATCTTTACTCTTCTGGTTTCATAGAAATATATCTTGTTTCAAATTCATGTCACGAAGCAGCAAATCAGCCTCTAATAGTTGGACAATTTTCTCTTTCACTTAAATGCAAAGACAATCTCCATTCACTGTAGTTTCCTCGACAAGCAATTCTAGCTGTGAGCAAAAATATGTGTGTGCATGTGTGTGTGTGTGGAGGGAGTGAAACAAAGGCAGAACTCAATTATGAATCCTATCAGTGGTAATAACTAAACATTGTATTATTATTTTTGTAGCACAAATCTGTGTTCAAATACAACATTTTGTAATTCTCTCCTGCCTTTATTCTTTATCTTTATCTTTATTCACACATCTACAGGTAAAGTTCACTCGTAAACACCTTGTAAAAAATAGGAAGCAACTACCAGTTTGCACAACCTTATGCGTAATTCAACACAATACTAGATTTCATCTTTTTAAAAACACATCAATACTAGTTATTGCTACAGCCCCAGTTTCAAGACTGGGCAAAAGAATAAGCTTCGGGCAACATGTTTTCAATTCTGTGTATTGACAAACAAGCAAAGAAAGAGCACCTCACTTTGATAGAAACTGTAAGTTGTTTTTTTTTCCAAATTCGCACCAGTGTTGTTCATGCATGACTCAACAATTCGTTTGGAAGTTATTCTTGAAAACCTGCTCAGACTCTCAAGTTAAATGGTCTAGTTAGCTCAACAATGTTGAGACACACCCTCAAAGTAAAATTTTTGGAAAACACCTAAAAGAGTGTTTGATCTATGAATTAGAGCAGGGGTCAACTACCTTTTTCAGACTGAGGGCTACTTCAATGGAGTGAGGAGGGCTACTTGCTTGATACCAAGTTCCTAATCACTTTGTGGAAAAAATAAATAAATAATGAAAATAGATTGATGCACAAAAAGATAATAATAATAATAATAATAATAATAATAATAATAATAATAATAATAATAATAACATGTAAAGAGACTGCTCACGTCAATGTAAATTGTTCCTCACAATTATGCGCACTGACTTAACTTGTTCAAATTAAGAAAAAGTGTAATAAGAGCAGTAGAAATGGTTATGTAGAAAAGCATCCTGAGTCCATGTAACAATGGTATTTATAGTTTTTTTTTTTTTGAAAAATCACGGTAAAAATCAGCTGTGGATTTAAAGTCATACGTCATCAGTCGCTGTCCATGGTGCTGAAATCTCTAGTCTTGTTTTCAATCCAAGGCGAACCTGTAACAAACACTACATTCCAGGCTGAAGTTATCTCGGTGACTATATTTCAGCCACTTTATAACAGAAAAATGCTTTCAAAGGCTTTTGAGAATCTGCTTTGTTTCAGCAGCTACGCACAGCTGTTATGTTTTTAAAACACCTATATATGAGGTAAATCACTGTAGGGGGCAAACACACTGTACGTCATTTTAACTGCATGATTTTAACCTAATGAGGAAAAAGTGCCGTCAGAAAGTGATGCTGCTAGTAGAGTGGTGATTTATCATAAGGGATGTAAATATGGTTGGGGTGTGCAAATTGTAGCACCATTTTGGCTACAACATCCCAAGCTGATGCAAGTTTGCTCTAATATCTATAGGGCTTCACAAGATAATGTTTCAGTGTCGTCATCCCAATATGCACACACACAATATGCATATTGCAAGGTGTATAATGTGTTACGATATGTTTTAGCCTTTCAATTAGGTTAATGAATCTCTTCTATGCCCAATCACATCATCAATAGATCTAAAAGAGCATTCATTCATATATTTTACTGTATCACAGGCAAGAACTAGTTTAGTTAGAGCACCTCCTCAGCTGTGTCATGTTACCTGTCATATTCCCATGATGCTCACAGTACAAAATCATTACAGACATCACCTGAGGACTCCATAAAGTCAAGTAAGTTTTGATAAAATAATTCAGGATATATAAAAATTTCTCAAGCTCAACCTCCCATCGAAGGTTTCTGTACATTTTCCACACTTTTCAACCACATCCACCTGCCTGGTCAGTGTTGCTGCGTAAGCTCAGTATAGAGCAAATAAATTAAAGGACACAAAACTCACATCAAGAATCTACTGCATCTTCTGTTCAGTTGCCTCCAGTGTGTATTTGTGTGTGCTGCCATGGGTCATTTGAAGTATTTCTGTACTCACACAGCTGTCTCAGTGAATTAAACGCCCTCGTATTGTGCTCTGCCTCATTTTGGGACTTTTACGGTGTGGATTTATTCTGCCCGCTCTCCCACTGAAGCTTTTGTCTCTGTCTCTTGGTTTGGATGAGCAGGGTTTACTGTAAATCCCAGTAATAAAGTGAAGATGTCTGTCTTGTTTTTACACTTCGTCCTTGAATGCCTGTATGACGTAACCGGAACTTTTGGATGTTAAACATGCAGGAGGTAAGAAGCTGTCATAAGTGTTTTTGTGGGCTCCTTGAGGGGACTGTCATCACAATCACCCCTCAGAGTGCAGTAAATTCCTCCACTTAAAGAGGGGGTATTCTGCGTTCCCATATTTTGAACATGGATATAAAGTAACAATTCTGGATGTTCAGACTAAATATGCACATTTTCAATCCTCTACTGTGTAGATTCAGGAATTTCTACAACACATGAATATGTAGACTCTACATATTCATGTGTTGTAGAAATTCCTGAATCTGTCTGTAAACTGTTCTCAGAAATAGAACCGGACCTCCATTAGGCTTGCTGAAACAATGAAGTCATCTATCCATTCCAAAAGAATCACCCAATTGGTTTAAGACACCTCAGAGGTGCGGGCCTCAAACACCAAGGCCTGCTCATAGCTCAGCCACAGAAAGGTTTATTGAACAAGGAGCCTTCAAGAGACAGCAGGTAAACCAAAAAGGACAAAATAAGGGTATTCTAAAACACTACTGAGAGGGAAATAAGGTGTTTTTTGTTTGTTTGCTTCTTTTTTTTTTTTCTGGGGGGGGGGGCTGTAAATCATGTTTAGATACTACAGGGTCCTCTTCAAGTTTCATTAATAATGTCCAACATTAAATTCTACTTCCTCTGATCATACATACAAAGGCCATACATGCAGAAAACAGTTACTTCTCTTACACTTGCACTGATTTGAACTCAAGGTGAATGCTCTTGACTTTTAAAGCTACATTCTCCAAACTAGAAGATATGAGCCTTTAGCTCAAGGCACAGTCACGGACCTCTTGGCTTGAAACAGTTTAGCAACAGCCCCATCAGCGAGTCAAGAGTTCACTGAGATCCGAGAAAAATGACCTTTTCTCTAACCCATCACCCAGAGCTGACCCTGTCCTGGACCGCTCAAAGGTCTGTAAATAAGAAACAAAAGTTAGTAGATGTATACAACCCAAACTGGCCTTTCATGTGCCTGAAGCAGCACACAGCCACTGACACAAGCTGTGTGGCTTCACTACTTTCAGTCTGAACACCCATTGAGTCCTTGAAAACCCTGTCAGAGTCTGCAGCTCTCACGGCTGCTATTTTCTCAGACTTCAGTAAAATGCAAGGCAGCACGCTGAATGACATTTTGAAAATGATCAATACTTAGAAAATCAGTTATGTTTCCACAGAGTTTACAGGGATGATGTTAGCCCCAGGCTAAGGTAAGATTAAAGGAATGTGGGGTGTTGTGGCTGAGGGGGGGTCACAGGGGTAGTGGGACTGCTGAGACGACTCGTAAAACACCAGGCCATTATCGTCATGCTTTAATGCCGAGCTTAGCATTCAACACATCAATTTCATCCTGCCGCGGCTTAGAGCTCATTTAGAATTCAGTTACAGTTTCATATTACAGCAGCAGCAGAGAGGTGGGAGAGGTGAGGGGGGATAACGGAGAGAAAAGAGGAGAAGGAGGGTGAAATAGCCGAGGCCTTCGAGGCGAAACAGTGATGGCGGTAATGGCTGTAATTCTGGCCCCACACCCAGGGCACATAAGCAGCAGGAGCGCATTAGAATAAAGAATCTGTGTTCGTTCTGTGCTTTCAGAACGGACTCAGGTTCAGCTCTGAGGTCAGTCTGGTCTGGAGGAACGGAGAGAGGACTGAAAAGAGAGGATCTGAAGGAGAAACAGGAGACAGACCAGACAAAGGCATAACAGCAGAAAAATGATGCTATTAAAATGCAAATGATCTTCTGTTCATTCACCACTGTCAGCTGTTACCCAAACCTTGGAGAATTATTGTTGATCAATACCACATACTCTTCAGCCATACTTAAAAAATTTTGGAAACACTTTCCATTAGGGAACATATATTCACCATTAATTAGGTGCTTATTAACATGCATATAAGTAGCTTACTAGCCCCTAATTCGTATTTATCAAGCACAAATACCCCTTATACTACCTCTATTGCACCATGAATTCAGACTTTTCCATATATTAACTTCTTATTATTACTTATTGACTATAAATGAATGAATATGTGTTCCCTTATCTAAAGTGTTACCACATATTTTTCAGATGCTCAAGGCAAAAAGGACCAAAAAAGGGGTCAATAGGTTTTCATGTTTCTCTTAGGCTACTTCAGCCTTCAGCAGCGAAAAAGGCTGTAATGACTTTAAGGGTAAATGCTGCCTTAATATCTGTGGGCTGAAACTGTTGAATGAAGTCCGAGCACAACTACAAGACTTGGTGGTAGAGATGCTGTGGTCCTGTCCTCCATCCATCACAGTTTATCTGTTATCGGGGGTCACTTCCTCCCAGAGGAAGTCCATGTGTGGAAAACCAGGGAATTAGCTTCAAGTTTCAAGTTTAAGGTTTAAGGTGTTACAGATCCCCAAAACGAGGAATGCTGCCAGATTATCTTCCCTACAAACAACGGGAAAATAATGGGATAGGTAATAGGTGTCTCCTTCTGTCACTTTGGCCATTTTTTTAAAGACCCCAACATGTGTAAGATGCTCATTGACCTCTACTTTCATTTTCAATAAGAACAGAATTTTACAACATCAAAACAGACAAAGAAATACATCAGTTATTTTGTTGAAAACATCCTTTGAATAATGACAAGTTCATCTTCAACATACGTAGAAGGACACATTTGTTTTCTAACTTGTTTGATCTTTAGTTGATCTTTAACGCAGATTATATCTGTAAAAGAAGCAAGCCTGAAAACCCTTGCTTAGCATGATACTAGCAGTGTACCATGTGAAATCCTGTACGAAAACTAAGAGGCAACTTCTGATCCAAAAGATATGAAGAAATACTAAAGGGTTAAAATCTATAGTTCTTTAAGTGTCCACTTGAGGGTGGCTCAGGAAGTACTGGAAAACTTACACATAGCAAACCAAAAATAGCTGTTTACACAGTGGAAATAAACACATTTACAGCCTGGTAAAAAAAACTGTCTTCAATCTGAAAAGTTCGCTTGCTCTTGCTTTGGTTGTTTTCAAACTCAAACTGAACTTTTTGGTTCAGTATTTGTACGACATTACAATGATGCATTCCTCATCAATAACTGCTTTGTGTTGAACTGTAAAAAAAATACGCACTAAAGAAATGTTTAGTGTGACCACACATTCCTGTATGTCACAGAGGCTGTTTGATGCATGTGAAGAGAACAGACTGGGCTTCCAGAAAGATCTGCTGCTCAGGTCTTGGTGTCAGAAACCCCAGCACACCTTCAAATGTCAAGAGGGGACCAAACCACCCACAGGTCGACTTTCCCTCAGCTCCATGTCACATTCACAGCCATAGATGGAGTAAACAGTGAAGTTTAGTATAATGATTACCTTCGATCTTGTTTCTCTCATAGGGAGTTTGAAATGAAGTAAATGAGGTTTATTTATGGAGAAGATGTGGTTGAAAAGGTCAGTTTGTTAATTAAGGATTGTTTTTAGACTTTATTAAGGATGTTCAATCGAAAAACATCAGTCTGTCAACAGCGTAATGACTGCTGCTGTCACAACTCTGTGATGTTGATCAATGTTACTCAGTTTTATAGACCTCATAGCTGTCAGGATGCCTCTTCAGCTCCTGCATAAATAACTCTGAACATTTAGAAAGGCTCAGCATGCACCGAGTATGATAACAGAAACCAGAAACTTCTACTTACCTGCCGTAATGTTGAACAGTGCAAACTCCTTATCAGTTAATGTGAGGTATGCTGAAAGTCGAGGCCCAGGTTTCGTGCCACATCCCAGTCATTCATTAGTAAAGAGCAGCGGACTGGTGCCGTCAACAGCCGTGAATAATTCATCCACCTGTGCCGAGCTCCGAACTTTTAAAAAGGGCAGCATCAGCAGTCCCGTCAGACTTCAAATGCAGAAACCAGCCTCTGACTTCAATTAAAGCTGATCGATACAATGAGGAGGTGGAAATCAGCAGCCGAGGCCCTGGTCCTCTGACGTTGCTGTCTGCCAGGCATCAACAGGAACTAAAAGTCAACTCTGAATAAAATATGGTGAAGATTTATCTCCTGGAGTTTGATGAAATTCCTGATATGCTTTGTTTTGTTGCAGGTATTTGCAATTTTATTAATCTGACTCCACTCCCCGATCTCATTCTCAATATTTCTCTGAAACAGGAAATTAACATAAAGCAATAAAAGTATGTTGAGTTCAGTGCTAAAGGGGAAAGTCTATTACCTTTCTGAGAGATTATAGGCTGGTGTTAGTCCGTACTTTTGTTATTGTCAACAAATCTCATTAAAGACTCAAACCATCTTTCAATACCTGAGGACTTTTCCCACAATCAGCCACAACCTCATATTGTCTTTGTAAAGAGGTTACTCTTTTGGAAAGCTCAGAAACATATCATACATGTTTATTCTGTATACACACACACACACACACACACACACACACACATAACCAATCTTAGTGAGGCATATTTTTACGTTGTTTTAGCTGACATGTTGGAATATTTGATTTGGGGTTTTTAAGCTTCATCTGTTGCTGTATAAAAATCGGTGATGTTTGGTTTTTTACCTCTAACTCAGAATTATTTTACATTTTTACTGTGAAGCTGTCTGTCACATGGAGACGAAGGACCGGGCAAAACAACAGGCAGGGGTGGGACTCATGTGCAGATTTAACTCAAAAGTCTTTATTTCAACCCCCCCAAAAAACAGAAATCCAAGTACAAACAAAACAACAGGCAGGGGTGGGACTCATGTGCAGATTTAACTCAAAAGTCTTTATTTCAACCCCCCCAAAAAACAGAAATCCAAGTACAAACAAAACAAGGATTAAATTTTTTTTAAAAAAAACTAAGCTCAAACCTCAAGGATGAAATCCAAAACTAAGGGGGGAGATGCAGGAGAAACAGGAACTAGACACATGTTGACAATGAACAGACGCAGACTGAACTCAGGACAGGGATTAAATACACAGGAACTAATTGAACCCAGGTGTGGCACAAGACACAGGTGAAGCACATGAGGGTAATCACAGGGGAGGGAAACCCAGGACCAGGAAGTGAAACACAAGGATCAGGTACAACAAGAAACACAAGGGAAACCCAGGAATAACTAATAACCCAAGAAACATGAAGCAAAACCCAAGAACAAACCCAGGAAATAAAGAACAGAAAGCCAAGCTCTGAAATCAATACAAAACACAAGAACACAAAAACAGGGCCCTGACACTGTCTTCTCCAATTAAATATAAATTGCTCTTTATAGAATTGAACTGAGTTATTGTTTCTTTACAATAGCAGTAGGTTAAAATGGTCAGTAATGACAATAAAATAAAATAATTTGACTGAAGAAATGCTAATAAGGTAAGATAGAAATAGCAAAATTAGTGAGAAAAAAACATGAAATTAAATGAAAATACTTCTTTATTTCTTTCAGCCATACATTGTGTGGCTTATTTGTGCAACTTCACATAGTAAGTTAACACAAAGAGAGTCCTTTGTCAGGTGGTCATTGTGAACTGTAGTCATTAGCATACAGACCAGGTCCCTCAGTCATGAAGGATGCCCCCTGCAACGTGCACACATAGCCAGCAGCTGTTTGACGCTGACGTTTGCCAGTAATGTTGGAAACCATCAGGACCTTCAAGGCTTATTTTTGCTCTACAAGAATCAAACCTCTTCCACCTTTTAGTGTCCCATGTTTGCTGCTCTCTGTCCAAACAGGCAATTTGTGGCCATCCAATGGATATTAGGCTGCAGTCAGCACCAGGAACAGCTTCAATTTGGGTTGAAGATCGTCCTGTGTCTTAACGAAATGCCAATCAGATCCTATGGCTCAGAGCTTTTTGGGTCTACCACTTGGCCTTTTTTGTTCCATAACCCTCAGGATCTTTGAAGAAAAATTTAAAACGTCTGTCTTACTGCGTCTAACCTCAGCAGCAATGGTGTTACATTGTGAGATAACTAGCATATGCAGATCAACGATCCTGCCAAGTTCAAAGAGAGAAAGTTTTTCAGCCTTTGCCATCAGGAGGTCATGACAGTGAGAATACCTGACAGAAAATGACCTCGAATTCACAGTTTTGTGCAGATTTTGTCTTTTAGAGGCTGTTGTATTAAACTTTTGATCGGCTGATGAACAGACTATTTCACTTTAAATGTTGTTTTCAGTAAATTGTTTACTCTTTTTTTCTACTCCCATTTCTTCTTTTTGCATTTCTAAACTACTTGGAACCTTTTTAAGATCCAACAGTGTTAAGTGTAAATTATTGTAATTCTAATGAGTGTAAATCTTTTGATTTCAATCAGGAGTGCACTAATAGGGGCAAAAGCCACTTGTACTAAAAGCATGATTAACTTGATTTGACTTGTAAAAGCACACAGTGAGTTTACAGAGTTTCAGTGATGCAGGAGGAGTTTTGTTTTGTTAAATTCCCTTAAAATTGCTGTAGTTGTGCTAGTTGTGTTGTAATAACGCCACCCTGCCTCACAAAGCATGCAGAAGCCCATCTGTAAAGTCTTTTCCAATCTAAGGGACCATCTGTGTACCTTATATCAGTGAGTTAAGATAGAGGAGTGTTAGTCACTCTTACCATCCATGAGCACAACAAAATTTCTGTCTCTGCATATTTGTTTGCCTCATGTCTTGTCAAATTGTCTTGTTTTACTTTTAGTGAGATTCATCAAATTTCGTCTCTGATATCACAAACAAAAAGTAGAGCCTGAAGAGCCCTAGAAATAGAGTTGTTTGTACAGAGAAGAAATAGCTGATAGAGCAACAAGTTTGAAGTAATTTTTTATGAGCTGAGTTGGATGAATGTGCCTTTTTATATTAACTGTACTGAAGTGCTTTAACTAGAAATCAGACAGAAACCCTGGCTCAGGAGTTATTGTGGTGTTTCAGTACTGGATATCATGAGCATAAATATATCTAAGAGATGATTTTTGTTTTTCGTTGTCTGTGCGTGGTACATGGATAAAGAATTTCTGTAGCCTCTCTGGTCAAAACAACAGAGAGAGAAAAAAGGCCTCCCGAGGAGTTTTCAGAGTTTATCTTTTTGACCCTCTGACCCGCTCTGTTCTGGCTGGTATCTGTGTGAAGTTTTTATTCTGGAGTGCACTCAGCCATGTGAAGAAAATAGAAGACCTGAAAGCTTCTGAAGGCTCCCTCCCTGAGACACCCAGCCGTCCTCTGACAACGAGAGGTCGTGTCATTACTGCCTCTCCGTAGGACGGGGAGCATCCAGAGGAGCGGCCTAATCAGAACATGGACTCCCCGGCTCAATCATCCCTGTCAGGGGCAATAATTACTCTGCCTTCATCTTAATTAAAAGTTGGCCTGCTAATTAAGAGTCTTTGTTTACCTTGCAGGGGCAGCATTGATATGCATGTCATAGCTCTCAATCCTGCCTCTCATTGCCCTTCCTCTGCTGCAGGCTACCCGTCTGTCACTCATCTCTTCTTTTATTGATGCTCCTTTCCTGTCAGAAAGGCACCGTGGGCTGGAGGGGAGCCTGCACCACCACCCAATTATCCCGTGTTTGCTGATTGTCCTAAAATGGACAAAGGCGGGACGTTTTGATGTGTGGACACCTTCCCAGGAGGTAAGACAGAAGGGGGGGGGCAGAGAGGGGTCAGGGATGGTGCTGCCAGAGGAAGAAAGGGAGGGTTTCACGGAGGGGTCGAGCGGAGGTAGAGGTGATGGGGTGTGTGTGCAGGAAATGTTGGCAGCCGAAATGTCCTCATCATGTTTTTATCGAGCGAGGCCGAGGCAGAGGACCTGTTGAAGAAACCTACAGTGTTACGAGCTCCAATCGGAGCTGCACGCTGTAAAAAAGCACCGCTGCTGCTCCTGTGTGTGTTTTATGGAGTCTGGAGGGAAAGTGTTATGGTTTTTCTACGACAGCATACACACACACACATTACTAACTCCTGCTCTGAAATGAATAATCATTCTCATGTGGCTATAAAAGCAGCCGAGTGGAGCTGTTATGTTTCACTGTGGCTGTAATATAAAGTGTGTTAGAGGACACTTTACGCTGTTATATTTGTTAACATACCGTCGACACAGAGTGCATTAGTGAAATATCGTCTTACGGGGTTTTACATTAGTTTGTAGTGAAATTTTAATACAACATCCTCCCATAGCGACGACGGTGTTATTAACTTTTTATAGTTGTGTTTGAGGCCTCAGAGTCTGATGGGGTCAGAGAGAGATCACGGTCTATGTTAAATACAGGAAAAGTTTTAAAGGAGGGTGTTCAATCACATTGTGAAGGTACAAAATTTTTAAAAAGTACTTCTCAGATTCCCTCCTGAAGATTATGGAGGATTCTGGGTTTGGGAGTACGTCTGTAATTAAAGAGGAAGTGAGGCTGGTTGGTGACTAAAGATCCCTGAGACAGGACCAACACGTTATAGGAAAGTTGGCAGTCCAACAGACAGGAGATTATGCCCCAGTAGTTCTGATTTTTTTTTCCATTAATTTATTTTTTGGCTTTTTGTGCCTTTGTTGGATAGAGGAGACAGTGGATAGAGTCGGAAAGGGGTAAAGAGTGGGGAGTGACATGCGGGAAACAGGCCGCAGGTCGGATTCAAACCCAGGCCACCTGCTCGAAAGCAAACCTCATGGTGCACGACCTAACCACTAGGCCATTTGCACCCCAGTAGTTCTGACTTTAAACTTGTATTGGTCACAAAAGCTTGCACACTGTGACGAGAATTGGAGGATGTCTCTTTGGGGCATAAGGCTGCATGCAACTATCAGATTTGGGGAAGTATAACAGACGGATACAGAAACTGAAACCAATCCAGTTTTTTTTCTGCATCTTTTGGAGGACTCAGCCTTTATATTCTGAGTGGATCCCAGAGACTGAACTGAAATGAGATGGTTTGGTCTTACAGAGGATTCTCTTTACTGCCAGAATGCCAGCGTTATATAGTGCCAATCCTGTTCCCAAAAAAGTGGCCAACTATCTACTTGACATTGCTGGGGTCACAAATAAGTATGTGGTGGAAACACTACCTGAGCTCAGTCTCCCAGAAAATATACGTGTGCTTAAACAGGAAAGACGTCAAGGGTTGTTCAAGGGGATTTTGACCTTGGTTCATCTCTGTGACCTTTTCCTCGCTGCTTGATGTGCTTCATGGAAACATGGCTCTTTCAGCACATTCTCAACAACATCTCCCTCAACAGTTTGAAGCTTGTCTGAGCTAACCCAACTTTTCTATCTGTTTGTAGATCCATCAAAACACTGTGTAATATCCTAACACCTATTCAGAGTGCTACAGCAGTTTAATATAGTTCCTCCTGATACAACCACAAAGGACATAATGTAAATGCTGATTTTTCCATGGAACTCATGGCTTATTTTGTAATTATTGTTCATACTATTGCTGATTTTATTATCTCTATCCCATTGATTTTTTTACTGCTGTACTGTATCAAGAGCTATGGTCACAACAAATTTCCCACTGGGATTGACAAAGGATTTCTGATTCAGCAGATAACACAACTGTGTTTGCAACTGTTTGTGAATAAAATATTTTCTGCAATGAGGTTTCTTTGTGTAGAAAGAGCCAACTTTGCTGCACATGACTGCATACGGCTCATTTGAATTTGCCCAAAAAGCAACTGGAAGTCCTGTCGTGGATCAGGTCCTCTGTCTTTTTTTAATCATTGTCAGCAGACTGAGACATGTTTACCAAATCTGCAAAAGAACAAGATTGGGTGAAGTCCTGAAACTCACCTGATAACCACCACAGAGAACAGAGTATAAAACTGAACCAAGAATAAAGTTTGTTTCTGTCAGTGTCAGGGTGTTCTGGTATCTGCAGCTCCCAGGCCAGTCAGCTGAATCTGGCCTTGTAACTCCACTGATATTGAGCCTTCATCGTCACACTCGGTGTCTGGAGAGAACATCAGGCTTACAGACTCCACAACAGAGGAAGATATTAGGTGTCCAGTAATGGGAACAAACCTGTGACAGATCTGGCAGCAGCTCTGGGGGAACAGAATGAATGTGGTGGTTAGTTCAGGGCCTGTGATGGAGCGAGTGTTTGTGAGAGTTTTCTTCAGTAACGAGGCCACGCCAGCCTCCAAGGGACCAATTTCCCTCAGTTCTGTGGGCCATGTCCTGTCTCTGTGTTGGGATGAAGAGGAAGAGGAGGACCGAGGGATAAAATTAGAGTAATTGGTGAACACCTGAACACCTGCCAATATTTCTATCTGAGACATGGCTCAAAGATCACTATTGTCATTTTAATGTCTGAGCATTTGTATCCACTTAAAGCTGGTTTAAAAAGTCTTTGGGGGCATCAGGGCTAAAAATAGAGGATCATGTACAGTGGAGTGGAGGAATCTACTCAATTTTACTCTTTCAGGTGGGTACACCACATAAAAGAATAACATTTATGTCCTTGGATTACAAACAGGCCAACAAAAATCAAAAGTCCTGACTTTTCTGCTGGTTCTGGAGATGATCAGGTCAGATTTCCTGTGGTGCTTAGGATGTAGACAATGATGTTACTCCCCCTGATGTGATCCTAACAACATCTGGGAGGACCAATAACGAATCATGAATGTTGTTCAATATCTATAATATAATATCCTGCTATCCTGCTGTGTGACGGGAACTCAAATGGTCACAAGGAACAAAAAAACAGCCATCAGAGCATGAGCTGACAGACACAGCAAATAAAAACTCAATGGTAAACATGATGCGTGAGGATCATTATCCAGTGTTATCGAATCTCTACTTGTAATTGTCACAGCTCTTCAGCAATTGCTCGACTTAACTAGAAGTGTCCAACAGGATAGCATCCTTTTGTCAACACAAAACTCATATATAGAAATCTCAAAACCACAGTTACAGGCTGACGTAGCAGTGGACCTCTAAAATGCATGTGATGCATGTAACTTATTCATCTGTCTGTGTTTAGAGGCAAGGATAAGATAGTTAAAATATTGTCAATAAAGTGTGTAGTTCTCCAATTGTTCTCCAATCTGATTATTTTGTTTATTCATTGATATCTAGATATGACAGTTTTGTTCCCTGTTACACACTGAACAAAGCCATAAATGCAACATCTTTGCTTCTGTTCCCATTTTTCATGAGCTGAACCAAAAGTGCAAGATTTTTTCTATAAACTAAAGGACTATTTCTCTAAAAAATTGTTCAAACATTGTCTGAATCTGTGTTAATGCAATTCTTTGCTTTAATTACCCAGCCACCTCACGGATGTGGCATACCAAGATGCTGATTGGACAGCATGATTTCTGAACAGGTGTCCCATCCAATGAGATTGTGTTAAGCTTGACTATGATAACAGTCCAGCATAATGACCAAAGCCACTCCAGCGGTCTGTCAATCATAGTCAGTGTTTCTCAGACAGAGCAGAAGTGTATACAACAGATCCCCATAATCTAAAATGGATAATGTCGACTCATGGCCTCAGAATCTCTCATGGCCTCAGTGGCTTCAGTACAGAAATACTGCAGTGCTTCAGTCCAGCTCAGGTAGTCTGCTCCTCTTCCTCATCTTCCCCCCTCCTCTCTCTGAAAGCTGTTTCTCTGCCCTCTGTTTGGAGTTATATTCACTCCTCCTGACCCTCACCTGGACTGAGCTCCACCACAGAAAGTCTCATTACAGTTTTCTCATTATGAGTCCACAAAGACAACAAACATGACCCGGAGTGAGACACCTCGGCTCCTCTGAATCACTGCAGGAGCCTGTGGGTGCAGCAGGAGGAGGGTGGGTGCAGCACCATGCGAAGCCTTATTTTCTCCATGCCTCAGAGATAACATTAACCTGGGGTATCTTGAGCTGTTGTTTTTTGTACCTGTGTCTCTTTGACTCTTACTGATGTTTTGTATGAACAGCAGCCTTCAGCCCCCACAGTCATGTTTCAATCCACTTTGACAGAAAACCAGAGGAATGTTTTGTTCTTTACTTTCTTCAGTATTCAGTTTCTTTGTGTCGTCTGTTTTCAACATGCTGTTCTTCCTGACGACAGCTTATCAGATGGTGCATGCTGACTGTTCATATGGAGCGCTGCCACCCCCTGCCAGACGACACTGAGGGAAAAGTAAAATCTCTCAAGACGGCCCCCCTCATCCTCCCCCTCCCCACCGTCTGCCTCCTCCCCCGCTGCAGCTCCGAGCCAGCAGGGTGGAAAATTGCATCTTGTCATTTAATTTAAAAAAAGAGGAGAAATCTTTGTTTTCCCAGTATTAATCTTTCTGCTTTGCTCCACTTAAGTTGAAAGCTCAGCAAAACGAAGCCGGCTGTATCTGTATCAGCAATCTGTGGGGACGAGTTTGAGAAGGAGCAGAGAGATGAATAATGATCAGCTGCCTTCTTCGCCTACATGTTACAGTTTGCTCCTGTGCAGACGCCATAAATTACCTCCAGCCAAAGCTTCCAGGTACTTCTTTGAGACTCAGCATCGTTAAGAAGAAAGAGGAATAATTTTATCGAACAGGTGGACGCTGGGCCGCTGTGTTCCCATCAGCACAGAAACAAGCTTTGTTGAGGAAATGACAAGATGATCTTGTAATGATTACGGAGAAGAAAAGAACACGGGTACAAACATCAGAGAGGAAATGGTCCCATCAAGTTATCAGAGTTTAGATGAGATAAACTCAAAGGCTGCAGTTCAGAACATGACACCACAAAATGAAAATGATGCAAAAACATCATTTTCATGGTGAGTTTGTACCAAACCTGGCTGAAATTACTACACTCCTGAATTGCTGTCAAGATAGAGACGTCAGATGACAAGTTCTTGAGGAATGAAAATGATGCAACAGAATTTGCATGAACGGAGCAAGTTAAGGACACAAAATCGCAGCTTTCAAAGCCCTGCTCACTTCATTTGCTTATTTTGCATAACCGAGGAAAATGATTTAACGACTTCAGCAAGATCACTTGAACCTTTGCTAAGTTGCGGAATAAAGTGTATTTTAAGGACACTTTTGCATGACTTGGGAAATTCTATGATTTTCATAGATTTTAGAAATGCCAAGGTTTTTTCTCATGAGAATATATAAAAGACCCTGCAAAATTTTGCAAGATCCAAAGAAACTTGACAGCTTTTTTTTTTTTTTTTTTTTTTTTTTTTTTGCATGTGCTAAATCTGTCTCTTCTCCTCTTTGTCCCTTGGGGTAGAATGAACCAGAAAGTCTCAGACATAACTACTAAAGGTTTTGTGCAAAAACATGTACAAACTCAATAGCATATGCAATCCTGATCTACTGACACAGTGCAGCGTAGATTGCATCTCTCATATGAGCAAAACTCGCCATCCATTTAGCACGTCTGCCTTCATGAATATACAGAGTACATTCAGAATATCAAAACAGGTAAATACTGGGAGCAGGAGATGCAAATGTGATCATTTAGCACCTGCAAAGTGATTTATCAAACCTGAAACTTTTTGTGGTTGTTATTTTAGTGTCTATGTTTAGCACATGGGAAAGGCAGGTGCAAACTGGCACAGTGTAATGCACAAACTACCACTGTCAATTAAAACAAATTTCAGACAAATATGTAGACAGCTGCATAGCCTAGGAGGTCTAAAAACTCAGGATGCCTATAAAGTGATGTGGAGACTCTCTCTCTCTCTCTCTCTCTCTCTCTCTCTCTCTCTTTGCGCACAACAGGTTGGCACAGACTCAGAGCGCATGATCATGTCAGTGTGAGATTTAAATTACATTGTTGAAAACAGCATTATTTTTCTCTGTTTTTTTCTATTTGCTTTTAAATGTAGATTATTGGATATTCATGGTGAATCAGAGCTTTTATCCAGGAGTTGTTCTGTAAATCCAGAGATCCAGATGAGGAGGGAGGATGAGAAGCTGAAGACTGCGCTTTGGTTACACTACAGGTGTATTCCTTATAGCGAAAAAGATTAAAGACGAAATTATCCATGTTCAATGTCTGAGACAACATAAGAGTGACAGTGCTCAATCCAAGCATTATGTCAGAGGTTTAAATATATCTCAACTGAACTGTCATTTTCATCATAAGTACACAGAAGACTGGCTGGTTTCCAATGTGCAGCTGATTGTAAAAGAAATAATAATATTCTAAAAAGACAAGATTTTAAATTTACAGAAGTTTGTAAAACTGTTCTAACATGTTTTCCTTCTCATGTGTGCACTGAAAAAGGGAGATACTTTGGTCTGGAGGGTATTTAAAGCTGTAAGGATGAAAACATATATTGAAAGTTAAAATGAAAGGAATGTTTTGTAGGTAGATGTTACATTTTTTATGTATACATCTTTTCTAGATGATAGGTTAGAGGTACAAAATAAACTGTTGCTATTTCAGATTATTTTTGAATGAGTAAACAGAACTTACACCTAACTACTTCTGACACATAAGTGATTTTTTTGTGAAATTATAAGTTACTTTAACTTACAGTAAGTTAACTGAAGTAATGAGTTGAATATCATGATGTTAATCCATAAGTTGCAGTAACTTTCATTTAGTTGAAAGAAGTTGAGAATTTAAGTTAGTGCAATGTGAAATTACATGTACCTGCAGCTCACGGGCTGTTAATAGAAAGTAAGATTTTAATGCAACTTCCATTTGGGTGAACATAAATTAAAATTGTTCATTTTTAACTCAAGCAAAACTCAAAGTTTGCAGAGGGACTTTATATTTACAAGAAAAGTCAAGAAAAGTGCACAAATATCTTCAATGTCAGTCATCAAAGGAGGAAACAGGTGAGATCTAGTGTCAGATTGTCAGTCAGCCTCAGTGCTCCCCTGCAGCCTCATTAATGAGAATATATTTGATCCAGTCAAAGTCTCCCTGAGCAGACTGATCAATTTGTACGAGCAGCGGCGGACTCATAAAAGACATGTGTTTAATGAAAACACAAATAGATGGGGATGGAGGGATGGAGGGAGGAGGGCTGTGATGGGCTCATGATTTCAGCAGGGAGAGCGCAGAAAAGAGGGTTACGCTTATTAACCTTTGAGAAACGACTCATGAGCTGAGTCTTTATTGATGACCCGGGTTATGAAGTCACAACGATTTCTCTAGGAAGCTGAAATGAAAGGTTAAACTATTCACATTAATTGCTTTATGAGGTGGCTTATCGACGGAGCCTTAAGATTGGGCCTGAGCAGAGACAGAGAGAGAGAGAGAAGGGAGCATGAAAGTAGCCACATGTCTGATGTTTCTGCACATCATGAACAAACAGTTTTTTGATAGTGCCGAGCTTTCTAAAGGGCCTATGAATAACTCAGAGGGTCGGCGCTGACGAGAGCTGCCACAAACCTCAGAGGATTCACTTTTCAATGAATAAAATCACGGGGGGAATTCTCCCACGATGCATTTGCACATAAATGTGTTGCTGGGGCTGCAGGGCTCCACAGAAAGGCTTCTCTCTCCGTCTGACTCTGAACATTAAACAACACACAGCCAGTCATGTACGAGCATCATGCTACAAGGAATCATTGTCAAACTGTTTTCTCTATTTAATCCTGCTCATTTAGCTGATTGAAGGTTTACATCAGGACTGCACCAAGTATTTAAATCTTCAACATTTCTCTTTCTGACGCTTACTTACTGCTGTACCTGAATTCCCGACCTCATTTAAATAACTGAGCCTGAACTTTCCCACAGTCTCTCACTGGTCTTGTATCTCCTGAAGTAGGGTAAGATAAGTGGTGATATGAAGGATTGATGTGTAGGTATCAGTGCTGACAACACACATTGGACAGATCTCAGTTCACTGCACTCTGATCCTCAGCTTCATCTCTAAACATTAAGAAGTTTTTTAAAAACTAGAGAAAGAAACATGCTAGCATAAGACCAGAGATGTACACAAGTCTTTTTTTTTTTTTTTTGCAAGTCTTAGTCAAGTCTCTAAAAAAATAAGTCTTGTGAGTTTTTGTGATCTACTGCTATCCTGTCTACTAAGTACACTCCACAGCTATATCTACAAAAAAGAAGCATTCAAAGCATTGTCTGTCTAATCATCAGTTCTTAATCTTGTAGCATACAGTGTCAGTACCAATAAGTTAATTGTTGTATGATTACTTTACGCAGGCCATTGCAATACACAATGAATGAAGGAAACTGTATTCTTTCAACATGAACATTGTTAGAGTATAGTTTGCCCCCTATTGTGCAATCTCAGTGGGACTATAATAAGAACAAAAAAAGACAATGTTACACCTCATCCAGTCAAAGACATTGTAATTAATACCATTCCAATTAATGCAAAACCTCACACTTAAGCTAAATGCAATCAATTCGTGAGCAAAACACTTAAAAATACATTTAACACCTGTATGTGATACTGTGCAATTTGCAAATAAAAATGTGCTCACAAAAAGGCAAAACTGTTGCCATCATATTATCTAAAATGTATTGTAATTCCATAAACTGGTGAAACAAAACGATTGTGTCCAGCATCTTTGATTCAGATACTCCACACTTTGCAGTCCATGCTCCTTTTGTTGGTGCCGTCCTGTTGAAATGACAAATGGTACAGCAGCCAAACAAGCCAAACAAACAAACAAAAAAACCTTACTTTGGCCGCCATTGTGCAGCCAGAGTCTGCGCAGTAGAGAATTTCTGGTGGACAGCATTTTCTCGATAGCAAAATGAATGAATCAGTGATCTTAAAGTATAAACATCCACCAGAGCATTTCAGTTTTTCATTCCATTGTTTTTAACTGATCCAGAGACTTTACCACATCCGAGCCTGTCCAAACCCATCCACATTCAAAACCCTCATCAAAACACATCTTTTTAAAACTGCTTTTAATGTCTAACTGTTTTTAAAATGTATCTCATGGTTTTGTTTTGACTTGTTTTTCATTGTTATAGGTTATTATTATTGTTATCATTACTGTGTTGTTTTACTTGATGTTTTTAATGTCTGTGAAGCGTCTTTGAGTATTTAGAAAAACGCTCTATAAATAAAATGTATTATTATTTACCGATCCCTGACAGGGTCACAGATCATTTTCTTGAAAAAGAACCTAGGTAGAATTTACATATAAATAAACAAACAAATTTATGATGTAGGCCGGAAAAAAAATTAGCTTCCCCTCCGAGAAAGATCAGCAGCCGCCACTGGTTTAAAACCTCTTCAAAGAACTGATCAGTGTGATCTGTTGCCACTGCATCCACAGAGGAATGTGCAAACTGAAACATGCAAAGGTAAACTGTATAGACACTTCTCTGGGTCTAAGCTGGTCAGGATGTAAAACTGTTCTGTGATCTCTCAGTGATCAAAGAATGCCATCTGACACTATCTGTGTTTCCTGCTCTAAAGAGGAGATGGTTTGTTTTCAGTGTACAGATCAGAGGATAAATAGCTCAGATACATGTTTGGTTCCTGAGTTCAGTAATCATGTTTAAACATGGTTGGTCTTTGTTTAAAAAAACTCATCAGTCAATCTAAACAGTGAATTGGCGCTGGACGGAAGTCTTTCTCCATGTTGCAAACTCCAGGGGATCACTTTCACATGTTTATCTAATAAACTGTGCGTGTGTTTACCTATCTCTCTCTCTCTCTCTCTCTCTCTCCATCTCTTCATCAGAGACCTGTTTTCTGTAGTCACTCTCCTGCTCACAGCAGCAGTATTGCTTCCTCAGATGTAGTCATTGTGTTTATTCTCCCAAGGACAAGCACCTCCTCCTCCTCCTCCTCTTCCTCATCCTCTCGGGCTTCGATCGTGTGTGTTGCTGTGTCTAATCTCTGGTTTTGATTGTTAACAAGGACAGGAGTCAGGCTAGAATAGGTCCTCTTTCTGTGTGCAACCTGCACACTGTCAATATTCTTCAATAAATCTCTGCTCCTGGTGTAACTCAGTTGTTTACAGTAAGATCTTAAATCACAAAGCACTTTCCTTGCAGTTATTCCATTTTCATGATTGTATTTTGGTCACCAGTTTGGGCAGGGTGGGCCTTTGCCAACAGTGACCCTGAACATGATAAGCAGTGGAAAATAAATAAGTAATTGTATTTGTTGATTTTCATTTTCACTTGCTGATATATTCATGCATAAAACAATTCTACTTGTATTGATTAACTCATACCCACTTCAACTAAACCATGAATGTATTCATCCCAGGTTAATATGTTTCCTTCAACATATATTTGAAAATACATAAAAATATGAAAATACCTTCCTTCAGTGTTTATACATTTTTTAGTAACCTCTAGGTGTTTTTCTTTTTCTTTCAGAGGTTTCTGATAAATGCGCCTGTCAAGTTTGTTACACTCCTCAGAACAAATCCAGTCTGTTCAACAGAAAACTGCTCCTGCTTTTAAGAGCTGTGGCTGTGGAGCTCAGGAAGGTGAGGAGAGGTAAAGGAGGGGGAGTAATGTCAGCGCTCGCTGCGGGCGGCGGTCGTGGGCAGGTGATTAAGGCCCAGGCGAGAGATGTCAAATCAAATCAGATCTGAAATGTGGCATTATGCAGCCTTGATGGAGATTAAAAGCTCTCAGCGTCTCAGCCCTGCACAGCTCAGCGTACCTGTGCTTACCTCCAGCTGCTTCACACACACACACACACACACACACACACACATCTGACCAACACACACTAAAAGCTCTGACTGCAGCTCTCATCGAGGCTGCTCTCTGATGGAGGGTCATTTTCCTCCATCACAGCACAGAGACGCACATGCTTTCAGACCGTGGCTGTGCACACGTATTCATGTGTGTGAGTGTGTGTGAATGTGTGTGAGTGTGATGTCAGGAGGCTTATTGAACTACCTTTCTTCATTTTTTGATTTTTATTCAAACAGAAACAGGCTTTAAAACACGAAATAAATGGATGTTTTGTTGGTGTTCCTGTTTTCCGTCATCCAAAAATACTGAGTTTTATAAATCATGTACAGTTCAGGCCACAAGTTTGGACACACCTTCTCATTTAACTTGCGTTTTCTTTATTTTTATGACTATTTACCGGACTGACTGACTTCATTTCTTAAAATAATGATGGCCACTCATTTTTCTTTAGTTAGCTGATTGGTTCTTGCCATTATATGAATTTTAACAGTTGTCCAATAGGGCTGTCAGCTGTGTATTAACCCTGTGGTGCATAGTGGTCACTACAGTGGACACCTATGTAAAAGTTATTTACTCCTTAATTCAATGGTTCATGTAGTAGAAATTGTTATTAGCCTGTGTCAGGATATTTTTTATTCTTCTTAACATTTTCATTTTTTTTCCAAACACATTTCAAAAAGTTATAGACAAACATTTGAGGGTGAAAAAGCTTATAAACTAAAAATCATTCAGTATTAAAATGGATGAAAGAGAGTTAAAATGTTTCGCAAAGCATTAAAAAAAGATTATGCATGAAATTACCAAAAGAAAAAAGAAGTCAAGCAAAAAAAAAAAAGTCATATTTACATTAAGTTTACGCTGTTTATGTTGAATTCTCAGTTACATATATTTGATGAAAAAAAAAAAAGAAAACTTTTTTCCATGCCTTAAGACAAATAAAACCACTCAAGGGAAAAATCCTGACACTGACCTCATAATTCATGTATCAAAAGGTTAACTTGAATTGTGCACAACACAACTGATGGTCCCAACCCCATTGATGAAGCCAGAAATTCCACTAATTAACCCTGATAAGGCACAGCTGTGAAGAGAAAACCATTTCAGGTAACGACCTCTTGAAGAATGCCAAAAGTATACAAAGCAGTAATCAGAGTAAAGGGTGGTTATTTTGAAGAAACTCTGATATAAAACATGTTTTCAGTTATTTCACTTTTTTTTGTTAAGTACATAACTCCATATGTGTTCATTCATAGTTTTGATGCCTTCAGTGAGAATCTACAATGTAAATAGTCATGTAAATTTAAAAAAACGCATTGAATGAGAAAGTGTGTCCAATCTTTTGGCCTGTACTGTATGTAGAGTATGAATGTACTGGATGTATAGTGGTTTTAAAGGTGCCATATTACACAAAATCCACTTTTACATTGATTATGAACAAAAATATATGTCTTCAACACCCCCCCACGAATTAAAAAGATTCATCCTCTCCTCTCTTCACTAGCTCCCTTTCTCATGGCGGATGGAGCCACCACCTCATGTTAGTATTTCAGCCTCTTCTTGTATTTGATAAACTTTAGACACTGATGATCGTTGTTTGAGGATTCAACCTGAAGCATTCAGACACATTTTTTTCAGATTGTGTGTCTGTTCTTTTTGGTAACCCAAAAATCAAGTGCATTTAATGACTTCACGTTGGGATATTGTTTCATTCTGCAAATATTCAACACCAGACTTCTGTTTCCAAAGCTTTCACACTCCTGCAGGATGAGCTTCTGGCTTTTCCTCGCAGCATGAAATCATTAAAACAACATGACAAACATGGTGATGAGGCAGCTCTGCTTTGAAGCACTGCGCCTTCACTTCCTCTGCATTGTGTCTCCTTCAATAGAGGGATTTAATGACCAGTCTGTTTGGCTAATTTCCCAAATTCAGCGTCGATGCAGGTAGTGTTTCTGTGTAAACCGTGAGGTTAGATGTCAATCAGGGCTGGATGTAGCAGCGTGTGATGATTAGAGCTTTTCACTGCAGGATGCATTCACAGACTAATCAGAATAATCACTTTAATGAGGCCTCTTTGGAAGCCACGCCACAGAGCACAGGGGAGCATCACGACCTCCTGTGCGGTCCGGTTTTATTATTCTGGTAATGAGATGAGAGTCGGAGAAAACCAGACGTGCAGAGAGTTTCTGAGATGCTCTGAAAGACGACTACTCTGGAGTTACATCAGATTGACAGCTTTTGTCTGTGCTGTTCATCAGTACCTGTCTGTACTTTTCCTTTTAACCAGTCCAAGTCCAGTCTAAACTCACCCAATTATTACATGATCACAAAGAGAAGTCTCAGAGTAGATTTTGAAAGAGTGACAATTTAAATATCCACAGAGACCAGAGTCTGGATTCTGAATTGTGGTTGTCAGTCAGCAGAAGTTTCTAAACCACTTTACTTCACCTGAAAGTTTATTTTTTGCCTTCAACACAAACACTATTCTTTGTCGATCAGCACCGTCATGTGATTGTGGTGCTAATTTCAAACGCTTCAGCAGTCTCACGAGAAAGAGTCAGTCCGGTGAGATAGGTTGACTTATGTGAGATTATGAGACAGGACCATGATATTGAATACAATTCAAACATATTCACTGACATCCTGAAGTTCTATCTTTAAAGAGGGGATATCCTGCTATCCTGATTAGAAAACCTCTAAATATACTATATTAATTTGCTAAAAAAAAAAATTCTGAGGAAGGTTTCCAACTTTTAAAATTCCCAGACTTTTGCAACTCTATTAGGCCTGGGCAAAATGTGTAGAAGAGGAGTCAAGGTTAAGTTTGTGTCACTTGCAGTCCTCAACCGTCCGTAAGTTGACACTGAAAATGATCAAGGTTGTATCCTAAATTGGGAAAATAAAATTTGATTTCTATGTTAAAGTTGTAATTTGAGCGTTTGTTGATCTGAAGATGTCTAATTATACATACGTGCCAAATAAGAGGAGCAGCCCAAAGGCGCCCAAGGCGCCCAAAAAATACACTGACGGTGCAGGGACCTTGTATCAGCAAGAACTATTCATCAAGACAAAACTGAACTGAACACATGAAGCCTTTATAACAGAAAATAAATCCCTGACGTGAAAATGGAAAAGAGCTTCAAATATGAATGAGTACTGGATTGGAACAATGTGTTTCTAGAGACACATTTAACCTTTTATTTTACAAAAATCCTCTTTTGAGACAAACTGAGGCAGCAGTGAAATTATCATGGAGAGCTTTGAGAGCATTGGGGTGCAAATTTAGGAGGCTTAACCTTGTCACAATGGAGATCCACTCAGGACGGCACAGCGCTCTGAAGTGGAGCAGGACGTGATTCAGTGATTACCTGAAGATTGGACCAGAACCAAAATAGTCACGTAATTAGAAATGAATGAATAGCTGAATTTTAGATTTTGATGTTACCGCAGCTTCTTTCTTTGACTCCTCAGCCCATACCTGCCAAACTCTGATGTGGTTTTTTTGTACAGATGACTGAATAAAGGGACATAGCTCAGCTGTAAAAACAGACTACAGGTAGAGAGAAATGAAATAGTGTTTCGAGATGTGATGGGGAAGTTAATCAAGCCACACACAGTGAGGGAGACACATGGAAAGGTGAGACAGTCTGGAGTTTGTTCAATGTAAAGAATTGTGAGGGAGATGGTGTGTGTTGGGGGGGGGGTGCATTCATGAATGAATCATTAAAAGTAGTTTATGTTTCATATTCTGCTCTGGCCTCCTGTTGTGAATTGTATTCAAAATACTATCAGATTTTATCAATAAAAAGTACATAATGAGCTGAAAATGCTGTGTTCAGAATCCCAAATTTATGGGTGCAGGTTCTTTTTAAAGAGGGGATATTGTGCTTTTTTAAGCTTTTGTTCTTTCCTTCCCCAGTAGTAGCTAGACATGATTTTAGCTCCATGAAAATATATATATATATATATATATATATGTATGTATCCTTTCCCGTCCAGTTTGAAACATCTTGTTTTGGCTGCTGTCTCTTTAAGGCACTCCACAAACCCCCACCCTTCTGATTGGCCACCCCTCTGAGAGCCTGTCAAGTAGGGCTGGACGATTTGCAAAACTAATCTAATTGCAATCATTTTTTTATATGTTGGATTGGTGATGTATGGTGCGATTACTTTTGCGTTCCCCATCTTATGTGTCATAACATTAACACATTTTTGAAAATGAATATTGACATTAAGTACAGCATGACAACGGCCCTTGTTATATTTTGATTTTATAATGATTGATTTTTTTTTTTTGCTACCAATGTTGGCCGTATATGCTCCATGACTTATTCCAACTGTCGATGGTATAGACTGGATGTCCAACACACCTATAAATAGTATTTTCTTCCTTAGGATTCTTGATGAAAATTCTTGTGAATGTTTTGCATTAGCCTCTAATTTGGCCAGGCATTGTCATTTGCCTACTCAAGCTGCCCATCATGTTCTCAATGTTGAATTAATTTGTAATTCATGCTCCACAGAGCCTAGACAGCCAGTCTGTACCACAGAGCAAAGACAGCTTGTGACAGCTGCCTGAGTGCTATGTGCAGCAGGGTCTCGTGTTCACTGTGTGCCCTCCCCACTTACGGTTACAAGGTTTGGTAAGGAATTAAGTTCCTCCTTCTTCTTCTTCTTCTTTAAATGTGCAGTTGTGGTGAGACTGTGTTGGCTACTTATTGTTGCAAGTGCGCTTAACTCCATAATAAGTAATCTTCACACAAAATGCTGAGTATTTTGCGTTTTTTTCACCATGCGAGTAATTCTTACTACCTAGATTCAAGTAAGAAGTGTTTACTGAGGATAACCTAGTAAAGTTAGCCTAAAAATGTAAGTCAGGGTAGCTACTGGGTTTTACAGTGTAGCCACCTGTTAAAACATGATTGGAGGCTGAAGACACACCCTTGAATAGCTGGTGCTGCTGGTCTGTGGACATAAACTTGTGTTCTTACAAAATCAAGGTACCCTCCCATCCCTTCAGAAGCTAAATGATTCATTCTAAGTAACGTTCTCAACTTTTGTGTCCATGTTGCTCCTGGTGACCTGTTGAGCAGACACAGCCCATTTGCTGGGAGCAACATCTTCAGCCAATTAATTACCAATGAAACATACTTTGAACTTGAAACACCGCACTGATATCTAGAGAGAAATATCACACTACAGGTTGTTTGTTCCATGTGATGGAGAATTGAAAACAAAATGTGTGTTGAAGTTCAAATCCACCAAGTAAACGATGCTAGATTAATCACCAACGTCCCCAGCTCTCACCTGAGTCCCTGTTCATGTCTTCTTACTGTGAACACAGCAGTCGCTTAGAGGTGTTTTAATTACCCTGACACACATCAATCATGTGTCCACGAGACCTTCCACTCACGGAAAGGCAGAGGAGACAAAAATCCGTTTGACCTGTCCGCGACTAAATTAATTATCCAATTACTCCTTTCCGAGTGACTGTGCCGCCCAGATAACTTCAGAGCTATTTACAACAGACTGCCTCGCCAAGATAACAAAAGAGCCGCTTGCTGTATAATGACTTCACGTGGTAAACGATCGGCACGAAACTCCTGAGACTGCCTAAAACTCCCCATCCTCTGAGAAGTCATCAGCATATTTTACTTTTTCTCTGGGTGAGACTGATGATAAGGTAATGAGCAAAGCTAAAACCCTGAGAAGCTGAAAATAAGACAATCCAGAGGTGATTTAACTCCACGGGATTCACTTACTCTGTCGTTCGTTTGCTCTCACGTCCATCTTCAGCCCATCTTGAGTCTTCGCAGCCAGTTGTTTCATTACTATTGCAGCCATCCATTTTGTTTTTATCTTGCCTGAAGCCCTGAGAGAGAGGAGGAGGAGGAAGAGGAGGAGGGGGAAGGAAAGTGAGGCAGCAGGAGAGGGTGTCTCTGGTTTCTGAGGCCCAATTACACCCTCCATCCACTCATCACCTTGGCGAGAGGAGGATGTTTTAATCCGGAGTTTTCAGCACAGCCAAGGACGTCGGGCAGCAGGGAGATTTATCAGAGCTCTGTTACAATCTCCTCGGATCAAAAGCGCTCCGCCAGATATTCGCCGCTCTGCATGGGACAATACGTCTCCCCCTGTTCTGCAGTGGTGTGAGCATATTCCTCTGCAGAAAACAAGAAAGAAAGGAGCTCATACTTCTTTCCTCAGCTTGGAAACAAGTGTCAAAGGTTGCTGCCTGTTATCTTTCTCAGAGCACTGAGGCTCAGTCATTTTCTTACATATGCTAATGCTAATCCATTCCCCTGCTCCCTGCCTCCTGTTTTACTTTCCTTTATCTCCAGGAAAGCCAATCTAAAGTCAGATTGAAGTTTGAAACTTTCACTAAGAACCCGTTTCAAACTCCTCGTGTTCGAGATGACGTGATGAGTGTTATATAAGAAGCAGGCAGTGATCATATTTCAGTTGGACCTGTGCCAGTCACATGGCAGGGAGGATATTTGCCTTTGGAGGTCTTTGAAATAAAGAGTTGTTAGATCGATACAGCGTGTCAGTGGCCTGCAGGCCTTACACAGAAGCCCCGAGGCCCAGATCTACAGATTAAGGTTGGCGGTAAGCATGGCAGCATCAATCTACAGTCTGGCTCGCAGCGTGAGAAACAACATGAGAGCTAATGTCAAACAGAGGTGGAGAGAGTTCAAATATGGAAACATGATTACTGCTTTGAACCGACGACCTCGCCAACACTGAGGCGCTAATGTGTATTCATGACTGCGGAGCAGAGAGAGGCAAGGCCAGGATGTGGGAGAATCCACGCACACACATTATAGAGTTGTTAATCCACGCTTTGATGGGTTGACCCTTCATCCAGCTGCAGGCAGAGAGGAAAAAACACAAGGAGGGTGACCCTGAGCATGACCCTGACCTCTCCTCTGAGACCAGAGGAAGAGGAAGCAGAAGAGGAGGGGGAGGAGGATCCGTGCATAAAAAGATCAACCTCTGTGCCCTCTGATGTGAACATCAGATCTTCTGAGCCGAGGCTGCCACCTGAAGACACCAGAGTTTGGCCCTGGGAACCTTTTTCTCCTCTGGGTCTCACAGAGATTCGTTTGATTTTATTTTGCATCCTGGCGGATTTAAATTTTACAATTTAGTATTTTCCACCAGCTGCCAGTGTTACCAGACCCTATGACGAAAAAGCTCTTTTTTTCTTCCTCATAATATTTGCTTTTGGTTTGAAGTGAAACTATCCGCAAATGTTCCTGATGAAGAAAAACTCTCCCCTTTTTTCTCTCTTGTAAGAATGTGTATGCAGAGTAGATCAGGCTGCCTCATTCTTCCACTCAGGAAATTTAGTCTTACCTGTTTAAGTATCCACAACTTCAGGTTTCAGTATATATGTATATATATATATACATCCCTGGTTATGATGCCACATGGCCGCCTCATTAAGGTACTGCATGATCTCACATTTCCTGTGGACCACACTGGAGTACACACTCTGTGTTTACACTGATCAATGAACCAGTCTTTTGGGTTAAATGTACTCCAGGATCCAGTGTTAGTGTTACCATGGAGAGCCACTCTTGAGCAGTAGCCTCCCCAACACTGCTACTCTGAAGCCCCAGAGTTAAGCTGTGCCATCACATCTTCATGTAAACAAACTGGAGCCTGAATGGCTCGTATTTGTGTCATGGTGTGTGATATCATGTGCCATAAAAGTGCTGGAGGGAGAAGCCTGGCATTTAAACACACAGTGGAGGCTCCACACACACACTGTTCCACCCTGCTGAATCTTCAGCTACATATCACCACGGTCTCCACCCCACTTTGCCTCTGTTACAACATCTGAGGGAGGAACAGGGGCTGAACAACTCCACCCACCATTACGCCTACATGAGCCCCTTGTGTAAATACCCCACCTTCAAGTAACTGAAGGTGCGCACCAGGAGACTCCTGGAAACAGAGAAGAGCTTCTGGCTTTAATTCAATGTTTTACTCTTCACTCAGAGTGTTTGATGAAGCATGAAGTCCATTTAACATGGCAAGAGCTAGTTCATCAGGACGGAATCTCTCTGTATGCGTGTGTGTGTGTGTGTGTGTGTGTGTCTTTAGGTCCTGTGTAGAAGAAAGAGAAGACTGTGGACCACAAGCAGGCAGTGTCCATGTTATTCAGAGGATCAACATTGCTGTGCTTAGGCAGAGTGGGTTTCTTTGCATTTTAGGAGTGTGCTACACACAAACACACACACACACACACACACACACACACACACACACAGACCTTATCTAAGAGTCCTGGCTGGCTCAGCTCAGAGTGAATTAACAAGTGAAAGCAGCTCCAGTAACGAGGATGCCAGAGCAGGTTAAGGCTGCAGGACGATGGCGAGGAGCAGCGGTGAGGGCTACAGTCTGCTTCAATGAGGAGCACTCAGAGGAGGAGGATGGAGCTGATACCTGCATGCTGTTCAAACATCACCAGTTTGCATTCATAAAATAAATCAATTAACCCTGTATTATAATGACAATCACTCAATTTCTGATAGTAACTCTGGACAAAAAAAGCTGCTCTGGGAAGCTCAAGTGTGAAATGAAGTCAAGTCAGTGCCCATGAAGTACACATCTTATTTTCAGTATATTTCAGTAAATATTTAAGTCATATTTATAGCACACTAATAATGAGTAAGTTAATTAATGTGTGAAACCAGTCGCCCACCGGTGGTTTCACTAAGAGCCTTCAGAAACAAACCCAAAACAAACACACACACTTGTCACAGATGTGCCATACAGCAATTACAGCCAAAGATGACCTTCAACAAGCACAAGGCATTGGCGTATAATCACCCCTAGCATTTACCCACATACCACATGTCCATCTCTGAGAGACCAAATGACACAAAACAAGCTTCCAAAATGTATATGCCAGGGTTCACTGGATATTCACAACAGTTACCCAAGTCAGAACATTGAACTTTAGAGTAGCTGATAGTGAGTTCTCTCAACACAAGTACAGCAGCATAAATCTCTGTCAACGTCCATCATTAACACTGGAAAACAGCATCTCTTGCCCAAACTCAAGCAAAACTAATCAGGTGCCACCATAACTACAAACAATACTGAATAAACTAAAACATCACAGAAACTTTATCTTTGAACACTCACTCATTACCTGTACATTAAATCCATTCTCCATTTCTTCAGGATCCTACAGGATTGTCAACCATAGTGTTTACCTTCAACAGCCTGCTGCAGTTGTGGATTATGACAACAGGGCTAGCACTGATACATCGCTGAGCCCAGGGGGCGCTCTGTCCAATAGTAACCATCTGTGGACTGTGCAGACTGTTAGTGGTACGGGATCTGCCCACCAGTATGACATTGTACGAGATTTGCATACCACTCAGCTCTGATTTATTAAGTCTATGATCTTTGAATAAAATAATACACAAGGGGTTCCTAGGTAACGTTAGCTCATAATTGTGAGTGTTTTTCTTGTTTGGTACATTGATTGTGATTGATTTTGGGGTCCACCTGCCAATGCATCATCATACAAGATCCACCTCTCTTCTACAAGCCTGCAGACAGACCCTGTTGTTCCATCACTACACATCAAAATCTTATTGGCTGAAGACACGGTTAGTCAACACTATAATCCAACTGTAGCTTTAGAGAAAGGCTAGCTATACTACTGGGGCTAGCCCACAGAAGCTGTGATGCGGTTAAGTGACTTTTAGACTTGAGGAAAACCCAGCTCAACCTCACACAAAAAACCTGGACATAATACTATAACGTCCTGAAAATTAAATCAATTTAGACAAATTCAGACACATGTTAAGACAATTATGAAAAAAATGTTCTAGTTTTGATGTCTCACCACTGTGCAAAACAGACATTGGCTTCCTCATGAGTGTTTTGTGGATCGGGACTTTACCATGTATGGATCTATTAGGTACTTAAGGTGAGGGAGTCAGGATATCATCCCAGCTACCATGGTCTTCCGTCAGCATCCTCAGACACGTTAACCTGACACGCCAGACGAACAGTACCCTATACCTGCCACAGAGGTATTTCACTAGTCCATATGGAAGAGAGCCGTTTGCAAGTGTTTTCAGAGGCGGGACCTTTAAAAAATACAGCAGCTGGTGATTGGATTACAGTCCTGCTCAACAAACTCATCACAGACCAATCCATATCAAGCCATGGTGTGACACAGGAGATGTGTACACTCCAGACAGACAGTTCATGTATCCATTACAAAGATAATTTATCAGTTTGATTTTGCTCTTTTCCGACTGAAACCAGTCAGGAGAAGAGCAAAAACATTGTTTCCTGTCAGAAAGGCTTTAAGTGATGCTCTCTGTTCTTCTTTTGGAGAACAAATTGAGTCTGTTTCTGATAAAACTTCAGCCATAACTGCGTCTACGGAGACCGCGTCACGCACTGCGATTGTTTACAAACATTCATGCGCTTCCTGCTGTAGTCACATCAGTAGCTCCCACAGCTACCACCTCTCTTCTCTGATTGGCTGGCCACTTTTGTGCCATGTGAAGACGTTTGCAGGATTTCAGAAAATGAAACAGGCAGGTCCATCTGCTCTGTGAGGTTACAGGCCCTCAGCTCCAGTCAGAAATGTAACGGTTTGAAGCTAAGTGCAAAGTGGTGTAGATTAGTCAGCACCCCTAAGTCTGAGACTGTGGCTCCCTGTTGGAAAATGGTGAGTGTGTCCCTCTGAGAGGAGAGTGAAGGAGCACAGGAGGGTAAGATTGACTGACAAGGCAGTGCAGCATCAGCAGAAATGCAGGCTTTGCACCAGGCTGTGAAGAAGGAGCTACGTCTGAATACTCACCTGAGTTAAGCCCTGGAGCCAAATAGAGCAGTTATTCCTTCACATTGAGAGAAGTCTGTTGAGGTGGTTCAGGCATCTGATTCCTCCCTGTAGCGATTCTTCAGGCATGTTTAACTGGATGGAAACTCCAGGGTAGTCCCAGGACTCACCCCATTGGCCTGGAAACACCTTGGATTCCCCCACGAGGAGCTGGATAATGTCCAGAGAGAGGGATGTCAGTGTTGACCTGTGATGGATGCTGCCTCCTTGATCATACCCTGGATACGCAGAAGAAATCAGAGCCTGGTTGGTGTTGGATGGCTGCAGATAGTTTTTAGGTCTCAGGGTTGAAGAGTCTCACTCCAAACAGTTTATCTCTCAGTCAAAATTACAGGGAGGCTTTTTTATTTATCTAATTTGTGTTTCCATGTAAATTTGTACTCACTGTTTTATTTCCTGCTGACTTTCTTGTTGGATCTTTTTCTCTTAACTACTCACGAAGCTCCAATGAACACACACACTCCAGTGTCTTTTACCCACAATCCAATCAAACATACCAAAGAGCCAGAGCGAGTCCGTTCAGTCGTCTCTAATGAGAGCTGAGCTGTCTGCTGAGATAATCACTCAGGCAGCTGGAGTGTGATGGATTGAGACGTCCTATCAAAAACAGTCTCTGTCTGAGCCGCTGATCTGAAAAGTTTGGAGATACTGTCCTGATTTTAATAAGAAATTGAAGCTTTTTCAGTGTTAAATATTTTCTTTGTTATGATCCTGTGGCTGTTTCACAGACTGGAAAATAGAGTCTGTATGATTGACAATAAGAGTCAAAAGTTAAGCATAAGTTAATGCCTATGGGTGTAGAT
The DNA here is from genome assembly GCA_008086565.1 of Thalassoma bifasciatum. Taxonomy (NCBI): domain Eukaryota; kingdom Metazoa; phylum Chordata; class Actinopteri; order Labriformes; family Labridae; genus Thalassoma; species Thalassoma bifasciatum. The sequence goes on from RPOG01000933.1 coordinate 129,337, forward strand.
AATGTTTTCAGGTTAAAGGGACTGCGAGGATGATATGTTTGAAGTAGAGAGCAGCAACTCCTTTGGTTTTGCAACTCCTCTTGCAAACTGTCATGATAACACGACTCTTAACTGTATCCGTCCTTTGCTTAAGACAACTTTTTACTGTATACACCGTGACAAGATAATGTATTTATTCACAGTTTTGTAGCGCTATTGTTTGAAACGTGACAACAAGCAAAGTTTGTAAGTTTGCACCATAGTTTAGCAGCCGGCTACATTCAGTGTTACTCACAGCCCAGTGCTCTGAGACTCATCCCTTAAGTATAACGTTAGTGAATGCTGGTTATTTCCTACCAGTGCTCATCCACCATGGCCTCATCTGCATATGTGCAAATTTTGTAAAAGGTAGTTTACACAACAATAAAAAACAACATGTCTGCAGCCTGGTACAAAAAATTAACTCTTGTCTGTATTTCTGTGCCAAAGAGTGGGTAGTTTCTGTATGGGGGTTGAATTTCTCTATAACTCAGAAGTTGTGAGTGATGTCAGGATAATGGGTTCTTCAACCAGAGGGAAGTTCACCTGAGTAACAGAAGCTGAAGGCCCTATAGCTGTGAGTGAGGAGGCTCCAAGTCCACCTGAACTCTGCCTCTTCACCCAACACTACCTGCCACACTCGTATTTGGGTAAACTCATACATTTTATAACTTTCAAAAGTAGAGTGATGACAAAATCTAGCCTCACATAGTGTACTGATGGAAAAATTAGGTGTCTGGACTCAGATTATTTTTAACCAGGCTCTAAACATGTCTACTCCTGCTGTAAAATCAGCTTTTTTTAATTGATGTATTTGTGGCTTCTGGCACTTTTGCAGCCAGCCTCTGGTGGACACTTTGTGAACTGCAGATTATAGCACTAATGCATTAGCTTCATGTTACCCCTTGGTTGTTTCTGTGGAGGAATCCTCGGTCAAAGTCCTGCTCATTCTGTAAAGGCTTCAATCTGCTGTTGTAACTTGCAAACTGAACACTGACCTTCAGGGAAAGACCTTAAAGTTAAATTAGTTTTCAGTTAATTCATTTTCAAATAACCACAGATAGTACATTAATAATAGTCATGTGTTGATAAGGCTTATAGGTGTGTGTTTGTGTGTGTGTGTGTGTGTGTGTGCGTGCAGACCACAGACAGGCAGAAAGAGAAAGTTAGTTGATGGTGGGTGAGGAAGAGGAGGCAGAACGTGATATTTTGCAGGATGAAGGAGTGTGTTGTTGAACAGCAGAGCAGCAGCCTGAGTGTGTTCCTGTGTGTGTGAGCTTCGGGTTGAACAGATGTAATCAGCGTGTGTGGATGCAGAGGTAATAACTCCACAGGGGGAAAGCTGCAGAAGTGAATCTGTCTCTGTCACGGAGACACGGAGCAATCAGGAGAAACCTCGGCCCGCAGATAGAGAAGCAGCAGTTTAGAGTTGGGCTCAGAGAGACGATCACCGCAGAGGATTTACAGTCTGACGGTGTGTTATGCACAGCCATCTTGATGTCACTCTCTGGATTTTTCACTGTAACTGGATGCAAATAAATTCCCCATCCTGAGTCGAAGCTTGTTGGGTTTTTAAACTAAAAGTGAACTGCCTGCAAAATACGACATCACAGAATCTCTTATGACACATCGAGCAACCGTCCTCTCTCTTTAAACTGAAATCAGACAGTATTATCCCTGGACCACCAGGTTTAAAGGCAGAAAAGGGAAGGTGGAGCAGAGAGGGAGAGAATTACAAGAGGGAAGGCCCATGTTAAACAGGTTCTGGGGTAGGAGAGAGAAAGACAGAGAAAGGGAAATCTGCAAATTTATCATCTGAGCTGCAACAATGGTGGTATAAGTGAAACCTTCCTTGTTTTGGGTCCACAGCATTTTTATTTGAAGCCAGAGATTAAAAACAGATACTTATTGCCCAAAGAAAGAGTCTTTTCTTGTTACTTGATTTAAATTAAGGATAAGTTACTCAAATAAGATGCTGCAAAAGAACTATGAAAATCAGAGAAGGCTGAAGTGTGACTTTATCTTGAGACTAAAACTCAGACTAAATTTATGTTTACTTAATGAAGGCTGTGTTGAAGTTTTACATGAAGGCTGCAGAAGCTGTGGGTGAGGAGTTGACGGGTCACGACTGAGAATTTTGTCCAATGATATAAAAATGGTGTGACAGCTGATCGCACTTCACTTGAGACAGCTTTCCCCTCTGTTAACAGGCTCTAAACTGCACTTAAATCCAGATGCAAATTTTCTTTCTCTCTTCCTCTCTCTCTCTCTATCTCATCATCCACATCATCAAACTCATCATCATCATTAGAGCTCAATACCTTTAATTACCATTTATATTTGATATTCAGTGCCCTTGCTCTATAAAAAGCCTTCCCTCTACATGCTGAAGTATTGAGGATGAATTCATATCGTTAATTAGCAGATAAAACCAAAGTAAAACTCATCATTACCGTGAATACTGGTCACTAAAGCAGAGGGAGAGCGTTCAAAAGGGGGTTGTTTGAAAGGTTGCTCACAGTTGAAAACCATTTTCCAGGCTTGGTGATGGTTTTCAAAAAGGTAAAAAAATAAATTTAAAAAAAGGATTTAAAAAAAAGGAAAGTAAAAAACGTATTTCTTTAAAGAAGGGTAATGTGATTTTTATTGGCCTTTCTTTTGTCCCTCTGGCATCTCTGTAGAATTTTTACATAATTTAGAGCTTGTAAAACTCTCTTCTTTTCTCTGTTTGATGTTTTAGAAAACCCTTTAATGCTCTGTTTAGCTGCTGTCTCTTTAAGGCTTTGTGCGTCAGAAACCCCCTTCCCTCTGATTGGCCTGCAGTAGAGTGGCATGTCAGGGGCAGAGCTACAGGTAGACCTTGGTGTTTGAGGCCCATCCTTCAAACCTGTCTAAAACCAGTTTAGAGATCTTGATGTGATGACCGCATCATTTCAGAAAGTCTCTTGAAGACCTCACACACAATTTGTCAAAAATACATTTTTGGCAACAGTCTGGTGTTAGTGATGAGTAAATTTTTTACAGTTTCAGTGAATTCCTATTTTTACCTTGTCATAATACATAATGAAGTTTACTTGCTGCACTTGTCAAAAATTTTCAGCAAATTTAAGGCAAAAGTCGTGTTAAGTTTGATAACTGACTTTGATTTGTCCTGATGATTTAACAGACTTTATGAGGATTACATCAATAAACTGTGTATTTAGCTAAGATTGAAAAGATTTTGAATCATGTTGATGAGGCAAAGCTTATTGAAATGAAGGAGTAATATTATTTTTCTAATGTTTCTCCACGGTTTTGATTTACAGCTGATGAAGTTCAGGTGTTCCCTCTGTCACAGGTGACTGTGTTTCAGAAGGTTTTATAAACCTGTCACCATGGCTTCACGAACTAATGTTGTCAGGAATTTGTTGCCATAGCAAGCATCCTGTTTTAAAGTGGAGTGCAGTCACTTGTTGGTGAGGGGAAGGTGTTGCCATGGGAAACAGGTGCTGAGGTGAGGAATGAGGTGAGACTGGTGGGTTTACAGGGAAAGAAGGCTTCAAAGAATAGCAGCCAAATGGATAAAAACTGAGAGATGAAGAATAAAGGAAAAGTGAAACACATATTGAGTTTGTGTTTGTTTGTGTTTATGTTTTTGTGTTGTTGTTTGATCCCTAGTTATTTTCCAGCTTTTCTTTGCGAGGATCCAATAAGATGAACTCTTCAAGCTCTTCCCTTGACACAGGCTTTGTATCGACTAAAGAACAACTTGCTCCTGTATTGTAAAGTTTTCCTGAAAAAGAAATGACTAACTGCCCAAAGCAGACTGTAATTTACCCATTAAGGCACATCAGACAGGTTTCTCTTAGTTTCACCTTTTATTTTCTTTTTCCTTTTTAACACTGTTGTTTTAAAAAAAAAAAAAAAGAGGAAGAAGAAGAAGAAAATAGACGCAAACAAAATCAGTTAAAAAATTACGCACTGCATTCAAACAAATGTAGTCTAGAAATCCTGAAAGGAAGAAAAATGATTATTTCTACAAAATTCTATGAATAAAATTTAGCTAGAGCTTTAATCAGAGTTTTTCTCTATGAATAACTACATCTGTTTTTCTTTATCTTGAGGATTCTTGTAGTTTGACAATCAATGATGTGTTTTTTTTTACTTAACTGTAGGAGTAATGTAATTATCAAATATTTATCCATGAATGGTTTTCTTTGTCTGTTTATCATCTTATAACATGTTTTCTTTACAGTAAGTGGAACAAACAATTATCAAAAGAACAAAGAAATGCAGGCAAGCACCTGCTCTGAGACGTTATTCTGGAGTTGTTGAACCAGTTGCTCATGCAGTCACTCACAGAGTCACAAACTTCTTCCTGTCTTGACTTCGTAGAAACTCACATCAGTCAATTTTCTTGGACTAATGATCCTAAGATGACCATCAGAATAGTGATGGGATTTTTTGACATTTAGCATCAAATAAGTGTGAAAATATGTCAAAATTATTTGAAAAACATTAAAATTAATAATTAATAAATTCTTATTCGTAGAATCACCAAAAACCACATAAAGTTGTGCCCCAAAGTTGTCACCCCCCAGCAGAATTTCTGATTTTTTTTTTTGGCTTTTTCTCAGAAAATATGAATGATAACACAAAATCTTTTCTATCACTCATGGTTTGTGGTTGGGTGAAGACATTTATTGAAAAAAAAACAGTTTACTCTTTTTAAATCAAAATGACAACAGAAACTTCAAAAATGACCCTGTTAAAAAGTTTACACAACTCCGGTGGTTTTGTCCTGATAAATGCACAAAAGTGAACACAAATGTGTTTGAATGTCTACTAAAGGTAACCATCCTCACCTGTGATCTATTTACTTTTAATCAGTGTGTGTGTGTGTGTGTGTGTGTATAAAAAATGAACAGGGTCATTTTTGAAGTTTCTGTTCTCATTATGATTTAAAAAGAGTAAACACAGTTGTTTGTTAATAAATGTCTTCACCAAACCTCTAACCATGAGTGACAGAAAGGTTTTTGTGTTAGGGTTAGGGTTCATATTTTGTGAGAAAAGGACAAAAAAGGGGGTGTAAACTTGTAGGCACAACTGTAATAAAGTCAGTTTTTACTACCGAGTTATGAATCCAAATCAAGCGCACATTTTAAAAGACAACATTGGAAGTTTCTACATCTAATTTGTCCTCTAACTGTTTCAACTAATTTTGTGCTTTAAGTGATTTTCCACCCACTACAAAAAAATGTTTCAACAAACATTTCACATCACATGCCAACCTTTGAGTTTGTACTTTGTAACAAACAACTTGATCCTCTTTATTTCAACTTTGATTCCCTCTTTACTGCGATCTTGATACTCTGTCATATCTAACAGAAAAAGAGGATTAAACAGGTAAGGGGCATCTGTGTTTTCAGCAGACTAAAGATGGAGGAAAGTAGTTGACCACTTAAAGGTCATCTCTCCACTCTCTTGCAAATTTTAAGTATTTTTGAATTGAATTATTGAAGTAGAAGCACTAGAAAAAGGTATTTATGGAAGCCACTAAAGTGTGGACTTGAGACGATAACTATAATGTTGGTTGTAGTTTCCTGGACCTGAGTGAGCAGTGGTGGTCAGAGTGTGCAGCAGCGGAGGTTGAGCGGGTGTAATGTGATGTAAGCAGACCTGCAGCAGCTGCCTGACACTCTGAGAGCCCGTCAGGGGCCATTTAGCACCAGAAGACCTGCTGCTCTTCACTGGTGACCCACACCGCACTCACGCTGCGGACACATATGTCTGTCCGCACACACACAGCTGCTCATAACCTCTCCCACACATGCACACACACACACACACGAGACATGCTTTCTCCTCTGTTAACATCACCAAACATTGGCACAGTCAAAAACACATTTTTATTGGCTAAATCTTGAAGTACGACATTTATTTATGGTAAAATACATCATTTGATACGGAAGACATCTGCAGAAATATGTATAAAGGCAGTTTACAAAAGCAGTTCAGTCCAGGATTCGAAAACAATACTGATAGACAACATGAGCTCAATATGTACACTCCCTTTACAAACAAAATGTAAAACACAAAGATCCTGTCTCTTTTAGAATGAACACAGATTTTCAGCATGCTTTCGTCGGCAGAAATGCAAATTAATGTCTTCAAAACGAATCCAGCGTTTCATGTTTGGCACAGCATGCCGAACAGTTTGTCACATAGAAACCTTTTTATGGCCTCAGTTAACTCAATAGGTATCAGGTATAATGATGACTGAAGGAGACTGATATTCATTCATAAAGCACAGATACAAATTACAACAAAATATCTCATTCAGTAAAGCACATGGTACGTGTATCAAACGCTGCAGGGAGAACCGACCAAAACCAAACACCAATCCTTCTGTTTGTTTTCTCTTCTCTTTCAGTCTGAAATAGAGTTATGCCCAACTTCAGTCAGGACTTACAAACACACCTTTACTGGGCATCAGTTTTAATGCCCACCAGTTTAATTAGGATAATAAAGAAGGAAAAAAAACACATTTGGACCCCTCATCGCTCAGTCCAGAGTTTCAGGAAAGGGATCAACAAAATCATCACAAAACAAATGTATCTTTGATGCTGAAGCCAAAATACAAAGAAAAAAAATGAACACATCAAGACTTAAGGCCAAACTTTTATACAAGGGTTGTAAATGAAATAATTTAGAAAAACATTTACTTTTTTCATTAGCTGAAATTTCAATCTCAAACCTTTTTTTTTTCTTCTAGGATTTTTTTTTTTTTTACATCAGCATCATATACTAATTCAGATTTTTGTCCATATACTAAAATGCCTTCTCTAAATCCTCAGGACAACATTGATCTAAGAATTCTGACTTCTAACTTATTGACTTTTCTTATTGAATTCAAATTAGAAGTTAAAAAGTGCTTTTCAAATTGGTTTCTTTACACAAATTGGTTTCATTTTTTCTCTCTGATTGTAATAAAAATATAAGATCCACTTAATGTTTGTATGAAAGTAACCCAGCAAACACTTTCAGAAAGAGACCACACTAGCTTTGACAACTGTCTTTCATAAAAAAAAAAAAATAAAACAAAAAAAGCAACTTGAAAAAAAAGGAATATGGCTCAACCATTCAAACCAATCAGGCTATGCTAACACACTCCATGTCTACATATGGTCCAAAAAATGAGACTGCCTAAACGCTAAATTTGCAGCTCCAAAGTAGCAAAACACGCTGATGCTGTGGCCACATCAGTTATTTATGCAGAAGTGTGAAGGAAGCAGATGAGTGAAGGCAAAGCAGCAAGGGCCTGTGTCCATTAACAGCATTGTTTTATGTTGGCAGCTTCTTTTTTAAACATAAAACCAAAAAAATTCAGCAATTCAGCATACTTTTCTATACATCATTTTCTAGTTATTTTTAGCAAAATAAAGCCCAGAGTTGAAAATGGGGATGTTCATTTTAGGGATTTCAGCACGCTAACCTTGAACATTTCATCTATCCGAATGTTCAATCAGTGAAGAGGAGGGACTTTTGATATTCACCATCAACAAAGCACAACTTTCAACTTGTATTAACAGGAAGTAAAATTCCAGGGTGATAACATCTTCAACCTAACAACTATAAGCAAAGAAGTCAAAAGCAGGAGTGAAACTAAGGACTGTGAGTGGACACAGGCCCTTGAGCTGAAAGTTTTGTCTCCTCTCATCACACTTTACTCCACTGTGGGGTATCTACGCACTTTTTGCAACATAGCAGGGATGATCTATCTGTTTCAAACACTGGTGTGTCTGACATGTTTGGATGAAAAGATAAAAGAAAAGATGATCGGTTTCTGCAATAAAAGTGCAATAAGTTTTTAAAGAAGGAAAATATTCTAATAGATTTTGGCATAAACATCTGACAAACATTCAAAGCTGCTGGCCCTAAAAGCACAAGAAATATCAAAACAGAGAGACAGACAAAGAGAAAGTGCCGACATAAATAAAGGTATTAAAAAGTATCAGATAACTGATGTTTATTCATTCATACTGGGTGGCCATACTGTTAAATATTTTGGGGCTTTAAAGGGATAGTTACAGTAATTTTCAGGACTGTTCTTTCAGTTTGCAGCAGTGAAACAGGCTGTGATGGCTGCAAAGTGAAACTTCAGGGCCAAGTGTAGCAAGAAACCAAAAAAGAGAGGATCCCTGTGGGGAAAGAAATCTTTTTGTGTGGGGTCTGATCTTTTTCGCTGGGTGTTATATTGCTGTCGTCATAGAAACCAGACCCCATCGACAAAAACTGGGATTTTGTTCCTCAAAAATCAGGAGTATTTGGTTTTGTGCTGCCTGTTTCAAAGGTAATGATAACATATTCTCGTTCTTGTTGTGTGACGTTATGTTGTATACGATTGTTTTGTTTCCGTCAATACTTGAGTGACATGCTAACACGATTGAATCAACAGATCGAGACAAAGGTAGAGAGAAGGTAAAGTCCCTGTTTTTGTCAGTGTAGTTCATTGTATGTGTAGAGACAGAAATAACAGATGTCTGTGGTTAAAATCTCTACCTTGTCCTCTTAAAGGAATCTGCAACCTGTGATATGGATGCAATGCGTTTTGATTGACTGCATGGTTGAACAGGAAAAAAAAAAAGAATGATTTTACATAGATAATCAGAAGTGTACATTCAGATATCCCGCTAAGATGATTTATTGTGGTAAATATTCTTTAAGCAGAGGATTTGTGGTATAAATGCTGTTTTCTCTGCAGTAAGTAAATACATGGAAATTGTCAGACCTAAAGATTATTTTTGCATAAGTTACCAGATACCAGCTTCGACCATATACCGGAAGTTTTGGCACAGGTATGATGAGGTGAGATCCAGAACCAGATGCTGATTCAGGTCTTCTTCAGTCTGTCATCCCTCTCCATCCAGCAGCATGTTCACAAGAATCTGGATTTCCCTTTTTCAGCCATGAGAAAAAGAAGAAGAATCAAGAGTGTCACATGACTCTGCAGACACTCCCAACAGCAGGAAGCGATGTAATAATCACGCCATGGTGTACCCGTAGCTCCCACAATGCAGAGCAACCAGCAGCCGGTCTCTAAGGACCTCCAGGCTCGGGTACTCTGGGAGTTTCAGCATGTTGATGCTGCAGAGAGGAGGAAAAAAGCACAGGAGGGGGCGTGGGGGACAGGGAGGAGGAGGAGGAGAAGGAGGAGGAGGAGGACACGGTCAGGGAGGAGGAATGCTGATGTCTCAAACGTCTCCTGAAGAAAGACGTGCAGAGAGATGAATGACCTGTTGCACACGCCGTCATGCAGAGACTTGTCCCTCATTTCAAACTGACGTCTCTGCACTGAAGAGACACACTGCCCTCTAGTGTTCAGAAATATATGAGAAGACGAGGGGTCGAGCCACAGCTTGAGCAGCTCTGAGAATTTGTGTCAGGACAGATCATAAGCTTTACTTCAGTTTAATCACCCATTTTTAATCTTTGTTCATTTGCTTTTAGTATCATTTTTTGTGTGTATTTATGCCTTTTAATCCCATTATAAAGTGTCCTTGAGTGTTTTGAAAGGTGCTTTAAAATTAAATGTTTTATTATTAGTATTAATAAATTGGACTGAATTTCCAAAGAAATTACAAGGGATGTTCTCTAAGGTCGTTCTGATCTCTTTGCACATTTTCAACTTTATCAGAAATCAGAATATAAAAGCTGGAGGTTTGTTGTGCCAATAAAAACAAGCATAATGTAAATATTCTCTGTCTGCCTGATACTTTTGGTCACGGTTGTTTTGTTTTGGTGAGAAACTTTCCGTTAAATCTCAAGCTGTGGTAAATCATTTTGGAGCTTGGTCCTCCAGCTGCACCCAGAAAACAACTCTTGGCAGCATAAATATATTTCAGAAAACAGAAGAGAGGAAAAACTCTAGAAATATTTGTCCACACCCTCTCTGCCATCTTCTCTGAGGAAATGACGAAAATCTGACTCCATAGAGCAGCTAATACTGAACAGTAACACCAATAACACGAACAATGGGTGACTTTTTTTTACTGGTAACAAAAGCAGAGGAACTTTGTTTATCTAAAGAAACAAGTTCATAGGAGCATGTTTCGGTTTATTTACTTTTCTGATGGGAGATTTTTAGATGTGAATCTGAACGGGATGATACTTTATTAGCATAACAGTGTTTGTTATAATATTAACAAGGGCCTGAAGAGAAAAAGCACTTCTTTGCATATCTACAGCCTGCTTTTAAACAGACGGCTGACATGGATCATCACAAAACTTGGGATGGGTACCTGTCACATTTGAACCAATATGGTATTGATGTTCAATACCTGGGGATTGGTACCAGTGCTCAACTGTGCTAATTTTTGGTAGTTTAGTGCGGTGATAAATGTGACATTTGTTAAATTTATTAAATCCAGTTCTACAAACTCCATGCACATGTCAAGCATGGAGAAATCGCCTACTCTTCCACCCCCTCACAGTCACAAGGATGAGTTTAGGTATCAAAACATGGTGCCGTTTCATTTTACGTGAATCAGTACTACTGTTGGAATTCAGACGGTAGCTATAAGAGTATCAAAGTTGGTACTTGAACATCCCTACTTAAAACAAATGACACCATGAATACTTATAAGTGAAAGCTATCATCTAAACTCAGCATGTTGATGTCTTGATATTTTATAATTTCCTTTTGTGGTTCATCACCTCCCTTTATTCAAATTATGTTGTTGCACAGATCTGTGGTTCAGAAGTCACAAGGGCTGAAACCTGGATAAATCCAGAGCAAAATCCTTGAATTTCCCTTATTATAGCTTCAAGTTGTTTGAATAAAAAGAGCTAAAAACAGAAATAATTTATCTTCAATAAACTGCCTGATGCTTCAATAACTGGTCTTGAATTATAACTGTATGTTCAAACAGATATAAACAAACAGGAGGTGTGTTTACCATGTACTGGAGGTAGGCAGCAGGTTGGAGGTGTACGGCACTGCAGCAACAGTGAACTTCTGTAAGCCGCTCCCCCCCATCAGGAAGGCAAAGCCCCCGTGAGGAACCCTGGAACTGATACACGAGGATGGTTTACTGTAACACACATTTTCCCCAATGAAGACACACCTCACAAAAAAACAAAACAATTCAAACTCACCTCCCTGTGACAAACTGGAGCAGGAGGACTCGTTCCTCCTGAGTCAGGCTCTTCACCACCTCCCAGAACCACTGGAGGAAACAACACAGGTCGATGAGGAGAGGGATGTTACAAATCACAGTGTTACCAAAATGCATCTGGATGACAAAACATTATGTCATATCAGAACGTGAAAGAAGCATTGATTTGGTTTGCTTCCCATCCTCTAGCTCAAAAACAAACTGACTCAGTGAGCCAGCAGTGGCTGCATTTTATCTCTTTTCTTTGGTACTTAAAGAGGGGGTATTGTGCTTTTTTAAGGTTTTATTCTGTCCTTCTTGTACCACAGTGATTGTTTCACATGATTCACAGCTCAAAAAACATCTCTGTTTTATGACACTCATATTTCAGACACCATGTTCAACAAACCCCCTTCACTCTGATTGGCCAAACCACTTGTTGGGGGGCACAATTATGAATGGACCTTGGTGTTTGAGGCCCACCCCTACTTTTTGTCATGAACCAGTCAGAAGAACCTCATGTGATGACCTCGTTATTTCAGGAAGTCTAAAGTCTGAGTTATTTTAGAAAGAAGTGTCCTGATCAGTTTACAGTCAGATTCAGGGATTTCTACAACATACAAATGGAGGTTTGAAAATCTGCACACAGTTTGTTTGAACATCCAGCATTGATACTTAAAATCTATGTTTAAAATATAGGAAGGAGGAATTACTCCTCCTTAAGGATCAGTCCGAAAATGCAGTCAGTGGCTTTGAAGAAAATGATGTAGTGGAGACACACAACTGAAGCATTTGTTCAAAGGTTCAGACATTTCGTAAAGACGTGTCCTGGATGGATCGTTTTAGAGGTCCTCCAGACTCATCCACATGGGGTAGACTCAGAGCTCACTGGGGGAGAGTATTCATCCCACCAGGCCTAGGACCACCTTTGGATTACCAAAAAGAGCTGAAAACAAAGTTGGGCTATGTCCAGGTTCTGGTATGTTCAAAGACACAGTGCTGTAAAATGAGACATGGTAAGTGTAAAGTGCATTCGTCATAACACATATGTCAAAGAATGTTACAAAATGAATAGGCTCCCTGAATGCAAAGTTAAGTTAAGTAAAGTTAGAGTTTGGGTCAGGGTTTCTCAAATGATCTACATGAATTGGCTGATCTGAACTGTCTCCAGAGGCTGATAGCTTCTGTTCTCCGCCCCACTTCTCAACAAAGGGGCCAAGATCTCCAGGAACCCCTGCAGCAAATACACTTAGCTAATACATCCCTCTCACAACCACACGTTAAAATATTAAAAACACTCCTTTACTGGAAAATAAAAGAGCATTAACTCTGCTAAAGTCCCATAAAAGTGTAAGTATCAACCCTGCAGGCAGGTCTCACTCTCTGAATAAACACAAACACCTTCTGTCAGACTCTGAACGCTGAACCAGAACTTATACACTGAATGACACTTTGTTTCCTGAATGGGATAAGAAAAAATCCTACTCCTGATGTGCAGGATGAATGAACTGATCTCTGTGTTCTGATATGTACAGATTTAAACAAGCAGCAAGAACAGACACCTACTATTAAGACAAGATCCAGATATTAAAGTGAAATATGACAATTTCATCTGAAAGGACAATGCTCAATCAGACAGAAGAAGGTCCCACCTTGATGACCGGCTCCTGTGGATCGTAGCCACTGGTGTATTCAGTGTTCTTGCACCAATCCTGAACATCAATCTCTGGCATCCCAGACAGCAGGAGCTCCTGCAAACACACACAAGTAAACACACAAAATTAGAGAAAATAGTCCTGCTAAGAAATTATCAACAGCAGTTTTGCTTTGATCAGCTGGTGTCACAGGGCAGCAGGGAAAAGGTGAGAGTGGAAAGTGGGGAATAACATGCAGGAAAGGAGCAGCAGGCTGAATTTGAACCAATGCCAACTTTGTTGGGTGTGAGACCTAAAGTACCAGGCAATTCTGGTGTTTAAACTGTATGTTTAAATGCTGTTTTGAGGCCTTTATCTAAAAGTTGGTGGTAACATGGTCAGCTGGAAATATTTACTATCTGGTGCACAATCTACAGATTGACTGGACGTCCACCTTTACTCCTGATTAGATATTTCTAAAAGGTGGGAATTTTCAATAAGTTTTGTTTATTTCCTTACACACAACATACAAACTGGGCCCCCTTCCCCTGTGGCTCAGTGTCAGCTGCTGCGCATGCTCACTGCTTCCGACTGTAGCTAGGAGCATGGCTAACAGTTGTAGCCTCATAAACCAACCATTGATTACCAATGATGGTAAAAAACAGCCCTGTGAGCACCTGCAGCATTGAGTGAGAGAAAATCAAGAGCCATACACCTGACTTACTGCAGGTAAATACGGTATTCTGCATATATAGTGCCATTCTTTCTCTGTGTTATAGCCGCTATCATAGCCACTCAGGATAGCTTCTCCCACTCGCTAAGACCAACACATAATGTCACTTGTGCACTGGGCGCACAGTGATTGGCTGGTCATCACCCATAACAACGTCACGAGTAAAAGAAACTTCAATAAAGTTAACATTTCATTTTTTAGGAAAATCCTGCAAACCCTACCTTTAATATACAGAGCAAAACGTGCTCAAACTGTGTCTCCTTTATTGACAGATTTCAAAACAAACTCAGTTAGTTTAAGTCTGACCCTGAGGTTTTATGACACACAGAGGAAGAGTACAGTATAAAGTGTGTCCTCCTCTTTATCCTTCAGAGTGTCTCTGTGCTGACAGCAGCTGATCACAGACAAACAGCTGTCCTCCTGCAATGACAGGATGACCGAGACATGTCCAACAAATCCAGGACGGGATAATCATCATGCTACACTATCGATCCTCACGCAGCCAGGACGGGAAATCTGCCGACACACACAGAAAAAAAAAATCTAATGGAGTCAGATGAGAGGGAGGGGCTTCAAGGTCAGCACACTCCGACACGCCAAAACATGGCTAATCAATCCACAACCTAGAGGGGGCGGAGCCAGGGGAGGGGAGGGGGGACATAAGGAAGGTGAAGCAGATGAGGAAGGGATGGAAAAAGAGGAAGAGGAGAAAAGCAGGGGTGGATGAGTAGTATGTGATGAGAAAGTTATAAAAGAATGACAGAATGAGAAATGAAAGAAGAGTGAAGGAAGAGGAAGAAGACAGAAAATGGAATTAGAAAACGAAAAAAAAGCCTGGCATGTCGGTAGAGAAAAAAGAGAGAGGAGAAAAGGAAGGACAAGAAAATGACAGTGGAAGCAAGGAAAGAAGGAAATGGAGAGCAAGAGGTCAAAGTGAAGAAAAACAGGAGATGTAAGGTAAGGAGAAGAGGAGGAGGATGAGCAAGAAAGAGGGAAAGAGAGAAGGAAGGAGGGTAGAAGAGAGGGTGGAGATAGAGGAGGAAATAACATAAAAGAGGAAGTTGAAGAAGAGGTGGAAGAAGAGGAGAAGTTGAATATAGAAGAGGAGGAGAAGGGGGAGGTGAGGAAGGAGGCTTAGGAAGAGAAGGAGAGAGGAGGAAAGGAAGAAAAAAGTAGAGCAGATGACAAAACCAAGAGGAGTGAAGATGGTGTGAGAACTAAAAAGGAAGCAGGAGAACAAAAAAAAAGCAGAAGAAGGACAAAGAGAGAGGAGGTAAAAGAAGAAAAGGAAGCACAGGAGGTCAAGGACAAGGTCTAAAGAAGGGGATGCGAGGAGGAAAAGAGGATAAAAGATGATGAAGAAATCAAGGAGAATTCCAAGGTGAGGAGGTGGGGAAAAAACGAAAAGGGGAAGAGAGGGAGAGGAAGAGAGGGAGTAAAAAAAGGGGAGGTGAAGAAAAGAAGGCTGAAGAAGTGGAAGTGGAGGAGAGGGGACAGGGAGAGGTCAGAGGAGATGGAAAAGGAAGAGGAAAGTGAGGAAAAAGATATAGTGAAGGAGGAGAAGAATGAGAAAGAGGAGGAAAGGAGGGGGAGAGGAGGAGGAGTGAGTCTCACCAGTTCATACTCGTCAAAAAGCTGGATGAGTGATGGAGGGATGAAGGTGTGGAAACCCATCAGGAAGGCGTTTATCTGAGGCTGGATGGCCCGAGTCATCCTCAGCTCCGTCACCAGCTGGACGTACTCCGCCTGAAACACACACACACACACACACACACACACACACACACACAAACACACAAACACACACACACAAAAGATGAGAGTGTGATAAAAGAGGAGAAGGAGATCCTGCTGTTATTAGATCACAGTGCCCTCTACAGGATCTCTGTGGTACTGCACCCTCTAATTAGGAGCTTCCAGACGCTGCAGGGGAAAAATCAATCGCTCACAGGAGACAAACTGAGGAGGAAAACACTGCAGGAGAACTTCAGCCGGTCATTAACGACACCTTCAGACACATAAACACTGCAAACTTTAAATCTACAACTCAAAGCTCTCTCCTGACTCCTCACAGGTAAAAACTTCAATAAGTGACTTTTAATGGCTGAAAAACAAAAATTAAATCAGTAAAGAAGGATTAATTTATAGCTAACTTGGGTTAGAGGCTTGCAGATTGGGCTTCAAATGAAGTAGAACACGAGTTAATAATTTGTCAACAATATAATATTTCTTTTAGGCTGAGTTTATAGACACAGAACTCCTGGCTCAGACTTTCTATGATGCTCAGAGACTGTACTGATAAAGCTTTTTACACAGTTTCTCCTGGTAACAGAGTGATAAGAAAACGATTTGAACCTTGTTGTTTTTGTGAATCCTCCTCGCAGCCTTACCTTGTTGTCCTGCGTAACCAGGATGCTGATCCCTCCTGGTTTGAGCGGCACTTCCTCCATGGCTCCGAACACGTCAGTCTCCACTGAGAAGGTGAGCTCTAGACCCAGGTCACTGATGTCGTTGTCCAGGATCCACTGCAGGTTCTTAGCATACTCTGGATCAATAGACGCCACATCCTGGTAGTTTACTGGGATTCCTGAAAGACACACACAGAAATACTAGTATTTATTATCTCTAAAATAACCACATCATTCTGTCCATGAGATTTAACATAAGTGATACCAATTCTAATTTAGAAATCTACGTTCTAATAGTCGTGGATTTTCAGATTAACCTGGTTCAGATACAGAAATACTTTGTCCAAACTTAGACCCTTAAATGCTGCTTTTATCACTTCTAAGGCCAAATCATAGACAGGATTCTTAATCTTCTCCTTGTGATCATTACTTTCTTTAATTTTGTGAAACCCTGTTTTGAAAAGTGCTTCATCACAAAGTTAATCATCATTATAATTGTTATTATCATTAGGGACACAGACATCAACACAAACTGACTGATGCCCTCAGTCAACTCTAGACCAAATACTCTACACCTTTCATTATGATAATACAATAAAGATTAGCTTCTTCTATCTGGAATGAGGTCCTAAAGTGCAGGACAAAGAGATACAGAGACAGTTTTGTTCCTTTTTGTTCTGTTATTACAGAGCTAAACAAGATGTTCTGCACATAATTGTATATTAACTTTTTTTCTGGTCTTATCATAGCTTTTATCTATGTTTATAGATGTAGCTTTTAATGATATTTTCTCTCATTTTAATCATTGTTGGTGGAACCAGAGAGCTTTTTGTTTTAATTATGTTTCACTGTTTGAATAGTGTCAATGCTGACTAATATACATGGTTTCACACTTTTGTTGTTTGGTGATTACATGGCGAAGTGGATGACATCATCATTCTGCAAAAGAAATGTAACTACAAGTACAAATGATGAATTATAAAGTTTCATTGAATAAATGGTTTTTCTTATGATCTATTTAAAGCTCCAATAAAGAACTCTTGGTTTGCACTGATTTTGGCGCACCCTCACGCACCTCTATGCTAATCAGTATTTCTTTAGCTGATAAATCTCTCTCTCATTCATCCTAAATCTTTGCTGTGGAAAATATACAAAAATTCTAATTTTAGAGGTTGTTTGAGCTCAGTTTGGCTACCACGATCTTGCGACAGTCCTTACAAGCACTACAAATGAGTGTTGAGTTAATCACTCCATTTCCTAGTTTGCTTCTGTAGGTCATGGAGAGGGATTAGGATTAATTTCAGTCTGTTTAATATCTAGACAAAACTCCTCACAGGAGCTTGAAAAGTGTGCTCATATGTACAGTAGTTTATAAAATCCAGCCACCTGCTGAGATCAGGATTTGTGAATCAAAGTTATCCTGATCCCACTCAGAAGTTTTTAACACAAGGAGAAGATTTTATCAGAATGGTAAACAATACTGGATTAACTCATCTAATCAGATGAAGAATGTGTTTCTTTGTTTGTTTTTCTATGCATTTTGATCCTATCCATTTCCCAAATTGCTGTAATCTGATCTTTGTACCTTTGAAAAACTGGATCCCAGACACACTCAAACAGGATTAAAGAGCAAACACTAAAATTCATGGTCACACACAGCTCTTCGCACTGTGGCCACTGTCTCCTTACCCAGTATGTGTTTGTAGAAGGAGCGGGTGAAGTAGATGTTGACCAGCTGTCTGTGATACAGAGCCAAACCCAGGATCTGACCCGCGAATCTGAAGTAGTTCAGGTGGTCTGGGTTCACCGACGAGTTACTGTTGGGCTGAAAAGTGGTGCCTGTAGATCACACACACACACACACACACACACACACACACTTAGAGCCCTGAGGAGAGACTTCTGCTTTGGATTTACTGACCAACCTCTCGTACCATCAGCTGACTGTGTGAACAGGCCGTAGTCTGGGTTAATGATCTCATTGGACAGGATATCAAACCACTCCCGCACCACACCCTGACCCTGCAACACAAAACACAACATCATTACCACTGTGGATTTAAGAGACACTGAGGTGCAGCTGCAGAGACACCCACCATGCCCTCTTCTCCGTGGAACCGCACAGCGATGCCCTGTTTCAGCTTCTCATTGGTCGACTTTGACACCATCTCACAGCTGCTCCTGAATATGGAGTCTGCCAGTGAAACAGAAATATCATAAGAATTCAAGGTAGACAGTAACATTTTTTCAAGGCTGATATCAATACCGATTATTAGTAATCAAGGAGGCCGATGACCGGTATTTTGTAACATCAAAGTTCTTTCACAACTACAACTATGCTGCATTTTTTTTTTAATAATGCAAAAATTAAAACACAGGTCAACCCACTCCATACCCATGCCAAGAATGGAAAATCTCCTACTCTTCCACTCCCTCACAGTCACACACAAGGATTCATTTAGGTACCAAAACATGGCGCTGTTTGAGTCTTTGTGAATTGGTACTCGGTAATACTGACAGAGGAGTTTGGTTGGTACCTTTAAAAGTACCAAATTCAGTCCCCTTCCCTAGTCATTTCTTCTTTAGACAAACTCTCCTGGCATCCCACACCTGACATGGTTTCCAAACATGATCTTTAATTAGAGTGACTTTAAAGTTATGATGATACACCACAGTAATCCAGAAGCAGGTAGAGAGTGATGATCTGATTTATTCATGACTGTTGGTGCTATGTTTGGGAAACAGATATTTCTTTGAGAGGTTTTCAGGTTCATTTTCATAGGGAGGGGTCAAAAATTTGTTTTGGATGAGGGTTGCTGGAACCACACTGAACCAACAACTGGCAGTGAGCCTGAATCTTCCAAAAAGTAAACGTGTTTGTAAATTTCTGTGATCAGACCTCCTCAGGATGCCCTCTTCACACACAAGCAGTGGGAGTGTTCTGCTCCCTGTTTTAGGACATGTTTTACCTCGGTGGATGAGCAGGATGTCGTTCTCGTTGACCGGACGATGAACCATGTCGGAGTCCGGCTGTCCGGCCAGCAGATGCTCGTAGAACCACTCACAGCGATCCTTGAAGGGCTGAGGAGGGAAAACAAGACTTCATCTCACTCTGCACAGCATTTTCTACAACTAATTACTGCTCTGCTGCGCTTTCAACTCCTCACACTGTGGATTTTTTCTGTTCCAACAGACGACTTGGAAAGCTTTCAGAGCTGAAACCTCCACTGTAACACAGAGATGAGGCTGAGGTCTATTTGCATAATATATGCCTTTGTTCTGAGCGCGTTGGAGGTAGAGTGAAGGATGAGCGTGGAAAAGAGAGAACGGCATCTCCCCCTGGGGCTGCTGGCGTACAGAGAGACGAATCAGCAGAAGGAATCAAATTCACAGGTTAAAGTCTGTAATTAAAACAAGGGCCGTCTCCCAGGCGAGCCATAATCCACGGGTAACGAGGCTCGAACGCTGCAGCTCAAATATGAATACTGAAGAGCGAGGGAATGGCACTTAAAATTTATGAAGCTGTGTAAATGGAACTTAAGACAAGTGTTATCACCGCGCTTGTAACGCTGTTAAATGATGCTGAAGAGAAGGCGTGGGACTTTCAAAGTCACTTCCATAAAGTCCCCGAAGACACAAACACGGAGAAAGGGACGTACTGTGAGCTACCTGTCAGAGCAAACGATGAAGAGGAAGAGGAGGAAGACTTCAGAAGTCATGGTGATGTTTGCCAAAGAGAGAGAAAGTCAAACAGAGCTGCTGGTTGGATAAATTTTAATCTCCACCTTGGAGGTGAAAAAAAGGAGGAACTGACAGTCGAGCAGCCTGACAGTGAGAATATTTCACTGGAATAATCACCTCCTGGTTTTATGCTTCAGTTGACCGGTGAAATAGATTTTTCATCCATCAGTGTTTCCAACAGAAAGACGGGGAATTAAATCTGTTTTCAAGACAAGCTAGAAGAATACAAAACTAAACAAAGTTTTTAGACCAAAATAAAATCATGAAGTTGCGATGACTTAAGTCTTTCCTCTCATCCACCTGGTTCAGTGTTCGCTGTGTATTTTTAAACTGTTTTTCTCCCCAGAATTGCTCAAGGCACTGGATCCATAAGAATGTGCCAGAAATAGGAATCTCATGTTCCTTTGCTACACCATCCTCCTTGTTTCCTTTTCTATTGAATGTTACATTTTCTCATTTAAGACATGATACAAATGATCTTGAAAAATAATAAACCAATACAACAAGTACATACAAGTATAAAAGTGTCTCCCAGGACCATTAAAGTCACTGTGGGGTTGACCTTTGACCTTTCTACACTGAGCTGGATTAAAGTGGTGGTCAAAAAATATGAAGCTCATTTGGAAGTGCTAAAAAAAAGGCAGTTCACTGATTGTCAGATTGAGGTTGGCTGAGGAAAGACTGGAAAACAACTCACAAAGATTGATTTTTATAGCGTTAGTTCTGTGAGGACTATCCAGAAAAGCTTGTGGTTTTCCAGAATAAAGACTCTGTGTCCACAAGGACGTGCTTTTGTTTGGAGAGTACGTGAACGGGGATCAGATCATCTTTTTAACACTACTATTCTTGATGCATTGGAAAATGAGGTAATGAGGTAATGTATCTACTTGCAGTTAAGTAGAGCTGTTGTTTGAAAGGTGACAACAGTCAAACTTTGTAAACTCAGTTTGTGCTTTAGTGTCTACAAAGTGAGCAGACTGTAACGTGTAACTTGCGCGAATCCTAGCTATGTCCTACCAGTGCTCATCTACCAACTCCAACTTCACCAAGAAGGCAAATGTAACCTGGCTCTTCATTTTATTGATAGACTCTCAGGTTTGAACAGATCACTGCAAAATAACTGCTACATGTGGGTTGGTATGAACATTATCACAAACAGCTGAACCCATGTTTAAGCCTTTAGCCTGTGTTTGATCACTCTCCTGTTCAGCTATCTTCTGCTGTGACCTCCTTTTTCTATCAGGCAGTCCAGCTCTAATGTCAACCGGTAGTACAAAATACACTTTGTTGATCTTTGTGGTATTTTCATTGAGATGAAATCAATCTGGCTCTGTCTGACATATCCGATGCTGATGATCCCATTTTAAATTGCGGCTTACCAACAGGGGTAAATACCTTAATCTAAAAGTAAAACTTATGTTTACAGCCTGATTCAAAATAACGGTCAGGACTTGAATGTCTCATTTCTCTATAAGTAAACACTGTACAGGGATTAATTTTTTCATAACACAATATTTTTCAAGTTGTCAAACTTGTAAATTCCTCAAAACCTAATATTCTACCCCAAGAACTTCCTGACATATTAACATGTTAGAAAAATGAATGTTTCAGTCGTTATTTTAAATGTATTTATCCTATGTTTAGGAGTTAGCTTTAAGCAGAGGATTCAGGAACAAATTCACCCACCACCAAGGTGCATGAAGGGAAAAAAAAAATCTATAAAGACCAAAAACCCAGTAGCACTTGCAGTAAAAAAAAAAGAAAAGAAGAACAAAAAAAAGGTTGTTTTGACTTTTCCTAATAAAGTTGTGCTAATTTAAAGTGTTGCTGGATTGTTTGACTTTTTTAGAGTTATTTGTAAGACACAGTGACAGGACATTGCTAAATATCTATACCAGATTGATTCCTGTCTTTTGTGACCAGATGCTTGAGATTTAAAACATTTCAATGCATGATTGATTTGCTTATTATCTGTGTCCAACATTTACTTCTATATAAAGTCCCTGAAAACATGAAGATAGATGAGTGGACTCTGTCATGTCTCACCTGGCCTTTAATGATATGCATGAAGCGTGACATCAGCTCGGGACACTCCAGCAGGAAGTGAAAGTGGTTAAAGATGATCTTTGGATTCCTGAAGCACAGGAGGCAGAGAAAAGTTAAAAAAAGGAAACAAGACAAAGAGACTAAAGTGGAAATAAACTCAGTGGAGAAAGAAGTTTGTGGATCAATACTCTGTCTCAGGGGCTCGGTGTGAGGAAGGTGAAGGATGGCTCAGAGACTCGCCGACTCACCTGGTTACAAAACACTTCAGCACCTCGTCGTGCTTGCAGACAAACTCGATGAAACGAGGGGACGTCATCCTGAGAGAGGAGAGAGGAAGACTGAGTGAAGAGGAAAAAAACATTTGTTTGGTCATTTCTCTTAATCTGAAAGAGCAAACATTGAAAACACTGGTAGTCTGAGCAGACATCACTCAAAAAGGGCTGATTGAGAGGGCAAGGGCATAAAAACGGATATAAATAGAGCTCATTTATGTTATAAAGTCAATCACAGGCCTCTAATGGATGTTAATTGACAGCTTTAATGATCTAATTGTGAATAATTATGGACCTGAAGGAGGTTTAAACAAAGGGAGATAAAGGTAGGAGGTAGATGAGGTAAGACTGCTCACAGTGGGAGATATGTCAAGTTTGAGAAAATAAAAACTGACAGAGAAATAGTGACACTTTTATTAGTTCTCCTCATGAATGCAAATGATCCATAAAGACGTGGGTGTTTATCTGTCCTTGTCACTCCTCTAAACGATGAACAGATTGAGCGGAAACAACTGTGTACAGTTTCCTTTTTAGGCCCATTACAGAAATATTTGCACAGACACCCACGTCCACCTCCTAATTTTTTTTAAAGGCAGTGTGAAATCTAATTTCCTCTGTCTATGGTTGAACAACATTAAATTATAAGCAGAGAAGAACAGGGAGGCAGGATTTCAACATGATGTGATGTCTAAATGACTGAGAGGGACTGGAAATGTTGGAATTGCTCCAGATTTCTTCAGCCTGCAGCAGTGAAAGAGGAGAAGCTGAGAGCAGAAAACTTCTTTCACCCTGGAGACACGGCAGCTCAGAAGGAGACAGGATAATGCAATGTAGAGGAGCGTGAGGAAACAGAGTGAGACACTCGAAAAGGAGGATCAGAGAGAGGGGTTGACCTGCAGGAGCCCCTGCAGGTGGGAAGCACCAGGTGAATCTAAAGCTGTAGATGTACCTGCAGGAAATCTGGTGTTTTGTATTGAGGTCTGGAGCTCTAATTGATCGCACATCTACTATCAAGCTGTTTTTGTTGAATGATGTCTGAATTGTTTTTATTTTATATTCTCATTGATGTAAACAAACGTAATCTGACCCTTGTGGCATCTGACAGGAGCAGCACATGTAAAAGGCCTGGATCACAGCGCTCAGACGATTGGCTGTCATGGAGATGACGTCCTCCCCGTCGGGGTACACTTCTGTTTCCATGACGATCTGAGAGTCCAGCAGGGAGGAGGGGAGCTTTGGCGTGGGGGTGGAGGGGTCGACCTCCCGCTGTTTAAGGAGCAGGGAGGCGATCTCGCTGCTGGAGGAGGAAGAGGACGGGTTCTTCCTGTTCCTGTCCAGCTCTGTGGAAATCAGCACAAGCCACTCGTCCAGGGAGTGCCACAGCAGCTCCAGAGGCTACAGACAGACAGACAGACAGACAGACAGAGACGGTATGAACACAAGGATCAGAGGATTACTTGTGGTAGAAATATTGGTAATACATGTCATATGTGGATTTCAGAAGTGTGTTTTGGTTTCTATACATGTTTGTTTTTTATAATCAACAGGCAGAAGAGGCAGCTATACACCAAAGGAATTCAAAATTGCTAAATGCTAAATTACTACTGGTGTCAGATTAGATGAGAAACTGTATTGGCTGAAACTAAACTCCAGGTATTAGTATTGATTTCTGGGATTCAAGACATGATTGGTGCATTCCTAAATGGTATTACATGGTGATGTTTTGAGTTGTAATGTTTTGTTTCATTAAATAGTTAATTACATCATATCACACCGTTTGTCAGCTTGAATTGTACAGAGGTGTTTCATAACATGCAGAATATCATCATGTTTATTGGAAGATGTGTATCAAGTTATGTCACACATAGTGATGTACTGTGCAGCTGCACTGCTCTATAGGTTTGCTTTTACACGACTGATTCGTACTTTCAATACTTTCCCCTGATCAAAGTCTTCAAAACAGTTGAAAAATTGCACTGATTTACATTTTGTAAAGCTGGGTCTTAAAAAAGTTGTGAGTAGAGTTTCAAAATGCAGAAAGGGGAAAAGGGAGAGAGACAAAAAGGAAATATTTGAGTGAGAAATTTATTGAAAACAACAATTTAAATTATATAATCTGTTCATCAGCTGATAAAAAAGTTAAAGACTACAGCTCAAGAAATGAAAGTTTGATAAAGGGCTCGGAATGGTAACTCTACTCAGAATCTTTCTTAAGATCCAACAATGCAAAATCAGAAGTGTGTTACCGGTCTCTCTCTGCCCTGAAAGCACTGAAGAGTTGCTTTTGTTGTTGCCGGACTTTTGAATATCTCCGTTTTTTTGGATTAGGTTTATGTGCTTCCACATGATCACACAAGAGGCAAATGGGAATTTTTTAAGATGAAGTTTGAATGAAAATGATGCAGGATGAAATGTGGAGCCAAGGTATGATAAACCTGCAGAAGTCTGATTGTTTAGAAGTCAATGAAAAATGAAATGTTAACACGCAGTTGTAGAAATAAATGCAAGCACAAATTAAAGGTGATTTAAAACTGCAAATAGCAACATGAATATTTGTTCAAATTTTCTACAGTACCCTGGTGTTAAAAGCTTTTGAAAGGAATTAAAGAAGAAGAGTTTCATTCAGTATAAGAGTGAATGTAAACATCCTCGCCAACAGTGAGCAGAACTGATTATTGTAGAAAGGTTCCAGAGATCATATTTCCCAAATCTCAACATGTGCGTGTGCAGACAGGTGACAAATTAAAGGAGAGGCTGTAAAAAACTGCTTCAGTGAGTCTGAGAACTGGACTGAGGGGAAACTACACTCTTTATTTGTTGTGTTTGTGGTGGTGAGTGCTGCAGGGCTTCTACCTCCCCTCACTGTGTGGTCAAATAGTCCATCACTTTGTCACCTGTCTGTACTCCACATTTAGATCCTTTAAAATTTTCTGGTAAAAGTGTTGATAAGCTCACATCTAGGACAGCAGAATCTGTCCAGGGACAGCCATCTTTTTGGACCACCGTTACCTCCTTCAGTGGAACACGCATCTGAAACCAATGGAATCAATATTTATTATCTTCCTCAAGATCGTGCTAACACGTTTATATATATACACAAATATGTGCATATAGCTCAAGTAAAATGTCCAAGAACAAAGTGTTTTGCATGTAACTGTTAATTCTGAATGGATTAAAACATGACAAATGAAGCAGTTTTTGTGACATTCGGAGGTTTCTGTTTCTGGCTCAAGCAGAAACCTCCAGTGCAGGAAAATGAAGCCAATATGGAAGTGCATAAATCTGCAGCATGAAGCGTCCACTTCAGGCTGCCTCCAAAAGCAGAGAAAGCCTGTTACAGCCCATCATTAAATGTTCACTCAAACCGCAGGATTCAAACAAGATCTTTTTTACAAAGACCTGCCACTGATGGCCAATGTTTCTAACCCTAAAATGTTCTATATCAAGACTGCATAAGATTAGACATTATTGAGACAGCTGCTGAATTGATTCTTACACAACTTAACTGTTTTTGTTTTTGATTTATTAATTACTTTAGCTTTTAAGAGTAAAATAGGTGTCTGACCAATGAATTCTGAACCATGTTGTTTGTACGTATGTAATTACACATAAACAGGTGCATCTAAATTATTTAGAACAAATTGGAAAAAAATGATTTTTTCAGTGGTTCAACTCAAAACGTGAAACCCAGATTTTATACAGATTAAGTTGACACAAAGAAACATTTCAAGCATTTAATTCTTCTAACTGTGGTGGTCATGGCCTTTGGTTAATAAGAAATTTGTGTTTTCTCTGGTATAAGAATTTACTAAGAATCACCTGGTGCAAATGTATGTATGGTGATTTTGTTATACTACACAATGTAGAAGATGCAAATGTTCAGAAAAGTTCTTGAGAGGGCCCAAAAAAGTAGTAAAAAATTTACAACCCATTTTAGAAGGAATTTGGGATGTACAGTAAAACATACTTAGCCCAAACTGATTATTATGGTATGCAAACCACTTAAACTAGCTTGTAATCATTGAAAATAGCACTAAGACAGCTTGAGACAAACTGAGAGCTAAACTGAAAACTATTCTTGTTTTGTGAGAAAACATGCTCAGTTCATGCATTCTCTGTGTCTGGAGTTGGGAAGTGGAATGTTACACTTTTAGATGTTTTAGGATTTCAGTCACTAAACACTTTATAAATCTTATATTGGGCAAGAGGAGATTAGTTTGGTCTTTTAAGAGATGCCTGAAGACTAAACTGTTCAGGGAACACTTAATCTGATCCTTCTGCTTTTTGTTCTCAGGGGTAGAATGAACCAGAAGGTCTAAGACAGAGCTCCTAGTGAATATTGAACACTGAATGATTTATGTTGTTGAATGTTACAAATGCAGCAATAATGTTGATCTTTAATTTTGGTTACATTATTGTAAGATTAAGAAATTAAAAAGTACTTCTTCTGGCACTAGATGGCAGCACCTATGGCTAAAACAACTTAAAGCACTGAGTCACACTTACTGGACGTTTTTTCCTCCAGTCTAAATTCTTGCTTATGTTGGAAGTCGCTTTGTACAAAAATGTCTGCTAAATGAAATTGCACAATTGAATAAAAATGCCATATTTCACTATCAAACCCCAGAAACTGGTATCCTGGGTTAACAAATGTTTACAGACAGTTGCTAAAAAAAGAGATGATGACACACATTGGTAAACATGTTCCTATCTGTGAAAAGGCAGTTGAAAAACCATGGGTATGAGCTGTATGAATGACTTTAAGATATGAAGTAAAATGACAGCACAATAAAATTAAAATGTAAAACCTACATTTCTATGATTCATGTGCTGTTTCACAAGTGACATGTTAAATCTAGTGTATGTCTTCAGTTGAGCTTTGGCATTGATAGAAGAAATAAAAACCTAAAAAGAAGATGAGATGCTGGACATAATGAGAATATAAAATACAACTATCTTTTACAAATAATTTAAGTTTATGTTTAATTGAAAAAAAAGTGAAAAGAGATCATGTTAAATAAACTATGCTCATAAAAATCTAAATATCTTTAATTGTATAAAATTAGCACAGCTCAAAACTATTTTACAGGACTAGAAATTACTTCATTAATGATTTAGCATGCTGTTCTTATTTAATGTTTTTATTATTTTAGTTCACTGGATCTCATTGAAACATGCCTTTTTTAGAATTTAGTGTATTAATGATTCCAATTCAAGTTTTCAGCAAATATCTGAGTTTACTGACTTTATCTAAATGCATAGGAAGCGGATTATTACTCACCTCAAAAGTTAAAAAAAAAAACTAGTACAGCAGAAATGGCTGCTGTATCTGTTTTGATTTAGGTGGTAAGTAAATGAGATTTAATTCTAGTCTGGCCAAATTATTCTTTTAAAACTTTTTTCAAACTCTGATTTTCATTTCTAAAACCTGTAAATCCTATGAGATATTTCTTTTTTAGTCTTGTTTAGTCTTGCGTTGATTCCCTTCTATATCAAACTGAGGGCTGCATTGTTCTGATTGAGCAGAAAATATTAACAAGCTTCCAGGAGCCTGTTTCCTCCCACAGCATCTACAAATTTCATTTCCTGTGACTGTAAACTTGGCGCTGACCTTGAAGACCTGGCTGCGTGGAGTCTTGTTGCCGTTGTAGCCCATGTCGTTGCCGTTGCTGGGGGATGACGGGCCCAGACGAAAGACGTGGCAGAAAATACGAACGATTCTCAGCAAACTCTTCATCTGAGCTTCATAACTGCTGGACAGGCTGAGGAGAGACAGGAGGACAAGAAGGGACTTTAAAACACTCCAACAGCTTTCAAATATTGATCTATTAAGCAAACACAGGAAATAAAGTGTTCTAATAGGTATAAGCCAGAAGAAGTGATGGTATTAATCATAGATGATCGAAAATTTTCATTGGTGCAGATAAAGGAAAAGTGATCAATCCTGAGTGTTTGTGACTAAAAACAACAACAGACCACCAATGGAAAGATGGAGTTTTACAGAACCGTGATTCCTAATTTCTGAAAAGGAGGTCAGGTGTCTGAGAAGATCTTAAACTGCCTACACAGACTTTTTCTTACTTCATACACAGCAAAGAGTCTTGATAAGTTATAGATTTGACTCTTTTACAAAGGCACAGTGAGGTTGTAATACAGATATTTACAGGTCAAGATCAGTGAAGACAAAGGAGGTATGACTTTGACAACAGGGGGTTAAACAAACCCAAACTTAAAGTCAAAGAGTTTTAAGATCAAAGTGGATGGATAACTGAATTTACTTCTTTTCTGTTTTCCCTTTACAAACAGGTTGGTTGAAATGATTTAAGTGAAGCTAGTCCAAACGAACACTTTGAGGTGTCAGTCAGAGTAGAAGAGAGGAAGGAGGACAACATTTCAAGAGTGTTTGTGTGTCACAAAGATGATAACTGACATGACAGAAAATATACCTGAGCAGCTTGTGTCCATTCGTTGTCGCAACCTCAGCCAGACTGGTTAAGATCCTCTGATAGTGACTGTCGCTCTGCTGAGAAACATGCTCCAGAACCTGTCGGAGCTTCACAAACACACACGCGGACTCAATTCAAACACTGTATGAATCCCCAAGCACATACTGCCTTAAACATCATTCACCATTTGACACAGGTAATGAAGTAGGGATGCTCGATAAATGTCACCATATATTGTATTGGCCAATATTGGCTTAAAAATGGACGATCTGTTATCGGCAGATATCAGCATGTTACCGGCTGATATAACGAGTTGCTGCTTACTTGAATAAATGCCCGGCCTGGCTTTGATTTTTGTTATGATTGACAGAAGGAGAGGGTTAACACATCAAGTATTTTTGTTATTTTGCTCAAAAAATAGATGATACAGAAAAATGGGGTAAGAGTATGCACCATTTTACTGTATTCTAATTCCAAAACAGAAGAAAGTTAATGGTACCTGCAAATTGGTGTACAGAAAAAATATTGGTATCAGCTATATGACTTGTAATATATCAGCATATCAGCCAAAAATCCAATATCCTGCATCCCTAAATGAAAGCCTCAGACTCATTCAGATAGTTTGAATTAGTCCATTTTCCACCTCTGTTCAACTCTCTCTGTTGTTTTATAATCTCACTCTCTGGCAGGAAACATTTTTCTCAATGTGCAGCCACAGGCTACCCTGAAGCTACACTTCATCATCTTTGAAGTGTTGATTTTTTCCTCACTCATGAACAGGAAGGTGGGAATGGAGACATAAAAATGTTGTATTTACATCATGTTTTAGTTTTCTGAGGTGGTAAACAACTTCCCTCGGATAAGTGATTTTCTAAATGTACGATGTGTCCCACAGTTCTTAAAAGCTCATGACTGAGTGCGTCTCTGAGTGTCGTGGAGGTTTCAGATCATGGATTGATGCGCTTTCTTCAGGCTGTTTGGGTTTCACTAGAGCAAATGTTGCAGATAAACAAGCCAGAAACAGAGGGTGGGCTGCATTAACATGTTTGAGACTCTTAACATAATACACAAGTATGAGTCTATCAACCAAAAGTGTCAGAATATTTTAGTGAAAAGTGAGCTGAAGGAGGTTTTTGAGAGTGGATATTGGTTATGATCAATAAAACTAAAGACTGATTACTGAGATACACTAGTAAAGACAAACATGTTAATTTAAGAGGGCATATTTAGTTTTGTTTGGAATTCATTTCAAATTTAGCTATACATTATTTATAGCTCAAAATAACTCATATTGTTCTTTCACTCATGTTTTAGAAAACTTCTTAAGGCTCTCTGCTCCACAACTCCCTTCCTTCAGATTGGCCAGCCCCCTGGAGGCCTATTGGGGGCAAAGCTATCAAAAGTCCCTGGTGTTTGAGGCCCTGCCTCTCCAATGTGTCATAAGCCAGTTAGGAGATCTTTATGCTATTCTAACCTATGTCCAAGTATCTAAACTTGGTTATGAATGTATTTTCACTGGTGTTACTGCTAGAAATCTTACTTCCAAGCTATGTCCAAGTATCTAAACTAGGTTATGCATGACCTCATCATTTCAGCAATTCTGGTGAAATTTTCAACTGAGCTCTTTGATTTGTTTGTTTCTATAACATATGAATATTTCAAGGTTCAATATCAGGACATTTTTAGTCTGAACATCCAGCATTGTTACTTTATGTCCAAGTCTAAGACTAGGGGACCTGTGGGTTTCAGCAAGTCAAATTTCAGGCTTTTTAAGATCTTTTTAATGCCGTTTTAAATGAAATTTAAGATGGAATACACACAAATACTGTTGATGGTTTGGGTACCCTGCTGTATTACAACCAAATCATAGCATGTGTGTCATTTTATGAGACTCATTCAAGTTTACTTTTTGTCTGTTTATTGAACATAAAGTGATTCTCTCTCTAATTAATGGATGCATGTAAAAGTGCAGGACAGTGACCCAGGATGCAGATAAAAATTATATCAACAGCTTTTAAGACAGTATCCTCTCTAAGTCTCTCTCTCGAAAAGTCAAAACAAAACAAAACAAAAAGAAAAAATCATTAACAAATCCCGCTCTAACAAATTTAAGACCTTTGAGTAATTTATTTAGTACCAGAATATAAAATTTTAACAAATTTAAGACTTTTTAAGGCCTTAGTTTTAGATACATGAATTTAAGACGTTTTAAGACTTTTCAAGGATGTGTAGGAACCCTGGAGACATGGCACAGCAGAATAAACCTTCTTTATAACCTACAGCAACTGTATCATCTTTATCTTTGACAGTTTTTGTCCATATGCCCTCTCATTTGATAGAAAATTTTATTTGTTATTTATCTGTCAAAATAACATGTAATATTTACCAAGATTGAATGAAAAAGCCTTTAATATCTTGATTCTATAATTAATTCTCTTTACAGAGATTTTGCATTGTTTGATAGGCCTGGACCTCACCATGTTC
The DNA here is from genome assembly GCA_008086565.1 of Thalassoma bifasciatum. Taxonomy (NCBI): domain Eukaryota; kingdom Metazoa; phylum Chordata; class Actinopteri; order Labriformes; family Labridae; genus Thalassoma; species Thalassoma bifasciatum. The sequence continues at coordinate 160,254 of RPOG01000933.1, forward strand.
TCCTTGATCTCATCATTCTGTGTCATCTGAATGAGCGTCTGGAACAGTCTGCCGTGGTGCTGGATGAGGATCTCACAGGTTTCCCCGTATCCACCCTAAACACACACAAACAAACACGGGGACAGTGACCACATGTGGCCAGCATGAATAAAAACAAAAGGCTCAGGGTGATGTAACCCTGATGAAACACTCACCTGCACACAGAGATCCAGTGGAGTGATCCCGTTTTTGTCAGCCAGGTACTTGGCTCCTCGAGAGAGAAGAATCTGAGCCGTGTCTCTTTGACCGTGGCTGCAGAGAGAAACAGAAACAGGTGTACAGATCTGATTGGCAAGAAACTAAAAGCAGGGAAATATGCAGATGTCAGAGCAGGGGGGGGGCAGGTCTCAGAGACTTTTCCAGTCCAATTTCTGATCAAAAACAAGCTGATGCAACAGCCCAGTCCCAGAATAATAAGTAAGAATACTAAGGGAAAAGCCTGTAAAACTGTAGATGCACTGTATATTGAGTTCATTTGTCTTTTTTCATTTTTACATAATAAAACCACAGGTAGTCAGTTTACCAATACTGACAGCAGTTTTCCTCACACAAGAGGTTTTTTTATTTCACTCCCTATATTGTTTCATTCTTTAAAAGCTCTGTATCAACAAAGTATAGGCAGAGAAATGTCTACTACTTTTCATTTTATCCTTCTGGACAGCATCAATCTAGTGTTTTTACTTGTAATATATGTAACAGTATATGTAGTTGTAGAAACATGTTGCCACAGTGTGCGCAGAAAAAACTTGTTTGCCTAGAAATCAACCTGCCAACGCTGTAGAAACAATTGTTGCACCCGCTGGTGTCTGTGAGTTTAACTGTGAGAGCTTCATGTGTAGCTACCTCCTCATTCTCATGTTGATTTAGTTAAATATACGCCCTTTTAAAGCGTTGTATTTTTGATAAAGTTTTATATGACTGGTTCACTTGAGACTAAAATAGTTCCACTCAACCCAGAATCAAAACTCTGCCCACAGAGCTCTGAAAACAACTCTGGGACATACCAGGTTTTTAACTTTGCCCATATATGGACAACAAATTCAAACATTACATGACTCTGTCGATTTATTTACCTGCAGGCAAAGTACAGGGGCGTGGCTCCAGAGACATTTGGTCGGTTGATGTCAGCTCCACTGTCCAGCAAACACAACACCGTCTGACAGGAAATAATCAGTTTTAACACAAGATGGAAAATACTGAGCTCACTCAATGAACCATAAGATGAAGCAGATGTTGTCTCTATACAAACAGTGAACCCTGAACTGTTCTTCCTGCAAAAACAAGTCTGCAGAGCTACATTTCCTATTAGTTGTGTCCCATTTTCTTTTAATGATACAAACTAGGGCTGGGCAATTAATAATTAAATCGCAATACGACCTGCTGCAATATTATAATCGCAGACAGTGTGATATTTCTCTAGCCTGAAATGTTTCAGTATACAAGATACAATTTTTACAGTCAATGTTTTATGCTCTAAACCAGCATTACTCAACCAGGCTCAACCAATAAGACAGAATTTTGAAAGCTTACTTTGCAAGAGCAACAATTTAAATGCTAAAAAGTGGCCAAAACTGCAAAATTTAGCAATATAAATAAGCTCAAGATGGCAATTATGATAAAAAAGCAAGAAAATTGGGAGACATCTCAGAAAATGGTCCAAAAGTGGCAAAAAAGGAGTGAAAAGTGACCAAAATGGTCAAAAAATAGTCATGAGTGGCATTGAAAAAATAACATGGGTTGTTGTCATGTTGTTCTCATTGTTCATTTCCAAAAATGTTTTAGTTTAACAACACATCAGACAGGGGACCTAAAAATAATGGCACCATAAATCGCAATTGCAACAGAGGGAAAAATAATTGCAATTAGGTTATTTTTGCAAATCGTTCAGCCCTTTATGGCTTATTTTTAAGGCTGGTTTTCGATTTCGTTATCACTTCATTGACACTTCTTTCATGTGTACAAACATGTTAAATACACTTCAATTCATAAGAAGTCTCATTTTTGATGGATTGATTTTTTATCGTTGTCAGTCTCACAGTTTTGTGTCCGTTCTGGCAGGCTACATGTAGCGCCGTCTGTCCCATGGCGTCCTCCACATCCACATTGCTCACATGTTGAACCAGGTCATGGAGAAGCTCTGTCCGTCCGTTCACTGCCAGCCAGTGGATCTGAGTTCACAAGGAAAGAAATCACTGCACCAACAAACATCACAAAGACATTACCCTGACAAACCTCCAGTGGACTCACAGCAGTCAGGCCCTCGTTGTTGCAGATGTTGACGTCAGCGTTGTACTCCAGCAGTCTGCCCATACACTTCTTCTGTCTGAGGAAACAGAGCATGAGGTGTCAGTGTCTGGATCCGAAGTCCAGGATTGGTTGTCAACATCATCAACAACAACAACGGGAATCAGACACTTCAAGCAATGAGAAACGGTAGAGGCTGCTGCCCGATTTTTAACAGGTACATCCAGACACAAACACATTACTCCTGTGCTGTCATCACTCCACTGGCATCCAGTTCATTTTAGAATTGATTTTAAAATTCTGTTGTTTGTTTTTAATGCCATCAACGGCGTGGCTCCCTCCAACTCATCCAAGATTTTAACTATCTGTGATCATGGCAGGGCCCTGCATTCTTCAGGTCAGCTTCTCTTAAAAGTTCCCAGGACGAGATATAAACAGTGGGGTGATAATTCTTTTGCTGTTTCTGCTCCCAGACTGTGGAACAAACTACGCCCTGACATTCGCACCACTACTGACCTCGGCCTTTTTACCTCTAAGCTGAAGAACCACTTTTTTAGCTTGGTATTTGATTCCAAATAGGACAGTTTTGTTTGTCTATATACATTTATTGTATTTAGTTTGGTCTATTTCTTTTACTTTTGGGAGGCTTTTAATAACCTGCAGCACTTTAGCACTTTTCCCATAAAGTAGAATAATTAATGTAGAGTTACTGAACAGTGAAAGCTTATTTGGTCACCATCGATACACCTACATGACAAAATTAAACAGGGAAAGGTAAATCTTCTATATTTGGATAATCTGGGGTGTCAGAAAATATTTTCACTTTTATCAACAAACTATAAACACAAAACTCAATGCGTGACCAGGGTTTGAATGTGGTGCATGAGGCTCGTACCCGTTCCTGGCAGCAAGGTGCAGCGGGGTGCAGCCGGAGATGTCCTGGTAGTTTGGGTTAGCTCCTCTCTTCAGCAGCAGAACGAGACACTCCACCGATCCACAGCTAAGGAAGAGGCAACAGAAAAAAACAGCTGAGTGAAGGGCTGAGAGTCACCTCTGATAAATACAGTTATTGTTGATTCTTCTGTCACTCAGCACAGGGTGACAACAGCCAGGAGATAAATCAAATGGATTAAATAAAAACAAGCAAATCGTTGTATTTAAACTGCACATTTTGATCATATGTGTTGGTCTCTTAGGTTTGTGTGGGTGCAATGAAAAATTACCAAGAGAGAGAGAAAGTACTAATTTTTACTCTCATGTAATGTCCAAGCAAAATCTAGGTTCTGCCCTGAACATTTCTGATTTGTGTTACTTTACATCTAAGGAAATCAACGATAAACTCATTTTATTGTGAAGCCGTTGTTAAACTGTCCGTTCATCCACAAAAATGATGGATTAACACGTTCACTGTTCTGAACAAATTCAGGTACATGTGTCTAAAACTGTGTGACAGTTCAAGAAACAGTGTCGCAGTAATCCCAAATATAAGCTCAGTCTTAAGTCTTTAGGGTTGAACCAGTGAAGTCATTTTTACTTGGCAGCGATGTGCAGCAGACTCCTCTTCACCCGACCGAAAGCGTAGTTCACATCAAACTTTGAGTTCAGCAGCAGCTCCGACACCGATCTTAAAAGAAACAGGGCAGCACAAATCAACAGTCACTTCAAGAGATAACGACTGCAGTAGTAACAGACGTCCAAACATGATTAGACTGAAACATTTAACAAAATATTTTTCAGTCACATCATGAAATCAAAGAACAGCAGCATTAATACACTCCCTTTGATAAAGAGACAAGTTCAATGCTCACCTGTGCTGGTCCGCCATGACCATCGGCATCAGAGTGTAGACTGCCGTCTCATTATCTACACAGGAAAACAACAAGAATACAAGCAACTAAAGTTAGTATTTGAAAAAAAGCTCACTCACAACACATCTGAGGGTAACAACAGATGCCAGTTTAAAATGTGGGGACGTTATCTCTTATCAGACAGTAATCAGGATTCTGGTGAGTCTGGTCTTGTATGAGACTTCTGCATCTTAAAGATGTCTTCCCTGGTGATTCATGTTAGGTCTAAAAATAAAGAAATAAAATGATCAGGTTGTGAATTATGTATAATCCAATTAGGGCCGCACAATATTATGAAAAATGCGATTGCAATCTATTTTCCCCCTGCAATATATATCACAATATTTTTAAAAGTTTATTGCAGCTGATTTCTCCCTGAAATGATGAAATGATGGTTTACTTGAACACTAAACTATGACTGTTTCAAGTTTTATGGCCGTTTGTGAAATCATATGGCGTGGGAAAGAGGATGTGAAATAATAAAATGGTTTATCAGAAGATCAAAACTTTGACCTCAAAAACAAACTGGGAGTCCATTCTGACTGAAGACAAAGTTGAATGCCAATGAGCGTAATAGACCTCTTCTATGCTCCACTCACATTCACTGCTTCCTCCTCTCTAAGTCCCTTGACCACTCACATGTCACGTCACTCTGCCCCACCCTGATAACAGCAGGTGAGATGAAAGAGCACTGAGAAGGTGAAATAACTGTGGGAGCTGTTGCATGCAATGTGATCAATTAATGAAATGGACGCTCATTTAATAGACCTAGACAATGTGATTGACAGGATACAGAAATTGAAAGGCTAAAATATATTGCAATATATTTCATACTTGGCTATATGAGTATTGCACATGCACATGTCCCAATGACAATGAAATGATGTATTGTGCATACCTAGTTGTAATAATTGATATAACTCAGAGTATTACATTAACGCTTGAAACAATAATTCCATTTATGACAGTCTCACTATGTCTGTTGGTGATTTATTTAAACTGACTATGCAGCTGTTTGGAGACAGACAATCCTCAATTCAGAGATAGTTTCTCATTATTTCAGACATTAGTTTATTGTCTTAAGATATATGTTTTTCATTATAATGCTGTGTTTGTTTCTATTTTTTTCTTGGTGCATTAACTTATTTTTATGATTATTTTATTATTAACATAGTAAGAAAATCTGAGGTATTAAGTGTTGTATCTGTACAGCAGTGCTACTCACTTTTTAGATTAAAACGTTGTAATTGTTATTTGCTTTATTTATTTATTTATTACATTTTTAAGAAATTGAGGATCTTATTTTGTTATTTCAGTTAACACTTTGAAATCTGAAATGATTTTCTATCACAGGGTGTTATTGTTTGACCACACTGGCGGAAATGAACATGAGTCAGACTGTAAATCCAAACACTGAACCTCAGATCTGCATGTTCCTCTGTCATAGCTGTGAACACAGTGTGTTTATATTAATACCTCAGTCTGTGTGTCTGTACCAGTGAGTGGTGTTATTGACTGTATTATTAAAACACTTCCACCCTCCCTGAGCTAACACCGTCCCCCTCCTGGAGCTGCTCACCTTCCGGGAGTTCCACGGTCCTGGCCCGGCGCAGGGAGCGGGTCAGCCGGTTGAGCTGTACGTTGAGCTGCTCCATCGCTCGTTCCATCATAGGTGAGCGGTTCCCCGGGATGACCGCAGTAAAGAAGCCTCTCGGGCGGGTTTAGGTGCTGTGTTGTCCCTGAGAGCCGTCCATGGGCGCTGTCTCTCTGCCTGAGGGGGAACCGACTCTGTGTTTTACAGCAGCCTCATATTTTCCTCATTCTCTGCCCTCACACTTCAAACCCTATCATCCAGTCTCTGCCACTTCCTGTTATGGTGACAATCATGCGCAATGCACTCTGGGTAATGTAGTTCTGGATGTGGCTGACGCGTACTGCTCACCGTTAAAATATCATCTACCTCTGCTAGTGTAATATTTTAACTTGAAAAGACTACTTGCTTCTTTTTCTCACATTTCAGGAAAGAGGTCGATCGATTAAGTTTTAACCCTTTAACTACCAACGACAAAGTGGTTGAGCTCATTTTGAGTTACAATATGTCGATGGGGGGGATTCCCAACTGATTTAGTCATCTCTACTTCTTGATGGAAGTATGCGATGGATCCTGAGCCTCAAAAATGTTTTTTTTTTTCCCCCTCCATTACCACAGTCAAGTTTTTAAGATGACATATTGAGGCCATACAATTGTGCCTTTGTTTTGCATTTTTTCTTTCAGTTTTTTTTTATGCAAAATAAATGTTTTCAAATTGCACTGTAGCATTTAATAACAAGTGAAAATGAATGTGAGAATTATTAGTTGTTGCACTTCAGTCAATATGAAAATTTAAAATCGCAGTTTTTACTTATTTCAAGCAATATTTTGAAATAACATTGCTCTATTTTTGTGTCATAGAAATCAAAAGTGTTCAGTGCCCTGGATATTTATATGTAATTAATTTATTTCAACTACCATTGGGTAGAGGTCAATATTTTAAAAACTAAAAGTTTTTTTCCAAAAAAAAAAAAAAGGGGGGGGGGGGGGGACAACTCAACTGCTTTTAAGAGACTCAACTGTTCAGGGTTCAACATTAGGCACTTGATCTGACCTTTCACCTCTTAGTCCTCAGGGAGAGAATCAACCAGAAGGTCTAAAACTTAACTCTTAGCCAATATTTAGCACCATATATTGAATATTGAAGCATTGAAGAATATTGATTCTTAAGTTGTGGTTACTTGTGGCTTTAATGTTCTGGATGAAAAATAAACTAATTTAAAAATAGAAATAGAGCACTTCTTCTGGCACTAGATGGCAGCACTGGCACTCAAAATAACTTGGAGCTCTTACCAAGATTTTCCCCCCTTGTCTAATTGTTGTACTTTGCTTTGGACAAAAGCTTCTTCTTAGTGAAATGGTAGAATTGTAGGAGATGAAAAACATATTTCCATTGCTCATTTTTACCAAAAATGAAATGCTGCTGACAGGGGAAATGAAGACAGATGATTTATTTGCTAGAAATATTGAAATAGGTTATGCAATGTATTGTTGATGGTTTTTCAAACTGTGTGTATATTCAAAAAGGTTTAATTTAAGGTTTAAAAGCAATAGATAAAGTATTAAAATCAGCAAAGGCTGATGGTACTGCTGTTTTTGTCTAATTGGCATAGGAGACCAAAGCTGTTAATTGAGCTGGTTTAAAAATGAACGTGAAAAAATATGTTATTTCCATGAAAGAACTGAAACCAATCTGAAGTGAATGGTATCTCTATGAAGAAAACAGTTCCAAATATAAGTGTAGTCACTGATAAAATCACAGAAACTTGGCAATAACTTACATTTTGACCCTATTATAGTCAACATATAATGAAAAAGATTAATTTGTGACCAGTGAAAGAGCTTTCATTGAATAGCTGGGTTTTGTTTTCCAAAGCTGAGGGGATGAGTAACAGGTCACCATTTGATTAAAGGGCTGATGAACACAGACAAAGAATATGGTGCTAAAGGTTGATTGGTTGACTGTGCATTTGGAGTTTTGTGACTTTGATGCTAGAGTTCCAGAAATCAAAGAGAGAAACTTTCTGTTTGCTAAGATGAGGGACTTGAAGTACCAAGGAAAAAATGTGCTGAGTTTTAAACAACATTGCAACATCATGACATGTTATAGAAAAAGCTATTAAAATTCTAGTGCTGTGATAACCATTTATAAAACGTGTTTATTTGTGTGAAATTGCTTAAAAATGCATTCCATGACAGACTTTGGTGTCGCTGGCAGGACAGAAAGAAACAACCTTTCTGACTGACTTTACACTGCAAAAACTCATATCTACCACATTCACCTGACAAGTCTGGGTAAAAGTCTAATTTGAAGATTAACAAGATCAAAACACTTTCAAAAATCTGCCGCTGTGGGCGGTGAAATGTACCTGAAAGATTTTACAATAAAAATAATGTCTTTAAATAAAAAACTCAAAAAATACATTCCTCTTACCCCATTGGCAGATATTTTTTCTCTTTACAAGCATTTCATGTATCACTTTTGTCTATATTTTGAAGTTTGGCATTACTCTGAACTCATTTGGTGAATGTCACTAAAATTAGTCCTAAAAAACATGCAACCATATACAAGAGGGTAGGAAAAAACTGTGTTCATTTTAGACACTTCTTTAAAATCACTGCTTTTTACCACACAATTCAATTTCCAGCACTCTCTAAACTATGTTACATGAAATCTGTTTCTAAATAATCGCTAACATATATTTGACATATTTAAATCTGGCATTGGTTTTTACTCCTCAGCCAACACAAAGGCAGATATACATGATACATCTGTGACACGCCGACAGCTGGGCAGAGTCTGTGGCGTTTACACTTCTTCACTGGAGGTGCTGCCCAGGTGACCAGACTTAGCCGCAGGTTCCTCAAACACATCGTCCTCCAGGCCTTCAGCGATGGGTTTCATCTTTGCAGAGGTCTTGGTTCCTGGTGATTTTTCTAAAATAATAAAACGTATAAACATGAATCCATACTGAGTTTTAGCATCAACTTGTTGTGATTTTTTTTTTCTTTTGATCATGTGCACTCATAGTTGAAAAACACAGCAAACACAAGTGTTCACATCACTAAAATTCACGGAACAAAGGGTTAATATGAAAAGCGTGTCCATAAACATCCTGAGTGGGCACGATGAGAGGGTGAACTGATAGTTTGGAGTAGGGTGAATAGTTTCCATTAGCACTAACAGGCTCTGCATTAAAACTGTGAGAGCTTCTCTGCAGAACAGAAACAGAGCTGCTCTAATGCATCCTGAAGAGCTGCACTCTGCTGCAACTGCTGTCACTCCAAACTCTGTCAAACCAAACAAATGCATTTGTTTGGTTTGACAGAGTTTCTCCTTTTGTTATTCAACACTTCTCCTATCACCAGGCGGAACAAAGAATCAAACGTTATTTGCAGAAAAGTTGCGTCGAGTTTGAGATCATGATCTTTGTGAATTTGCAACATCGTGATAATCTGGATTATTGTTTGTCTATTTTTTTTACATTTTGGGCTCTAAATGACTAAAACAACAAAAAAACTTGAATTATTCTGGTATTGTTCAGGAATATAGTTAGTTGTTAGTTATTAGTTATTAGTTAGTTAGTTTAGTTCCGCTGATTAAAAAAGAAATAATCAAAGCTATGTTGATGAAATTCTTTCATCTTTTCAGAACAGTTTAGAAACGTTGCTAAAATCAGTTGTACTGTGGGAAACTTGAGAATCTGGCGATTACAACAGTTTTTGGCTTGGACAAATGGTTTGTAAATGTCAGTCAAGTGAAGATAAGACCTGAAGAGCTGGATCTCTTGGTTAAAGGTTCAAATGCAAAAAGTCAAATGTTAAAATTCGAAATTGGTTGTTATATAAAAAGATTTGGCTCATTTTAACTCAATGCAAGAAAAACATTTTGAAGAGTTGGCACAGGAGCTTTTTAACTGGTTTATATCAGCTCTTTTTTTAACAACACCATGTGAACACTTGAGAGTGGAGACCATTTGCTGTAGTTAAAGTGGGAAACTTATGCCTCATGTACGATTTGAATCATTCAACAGCTCATGGTTCATTTTTTGGTGCCCCAAATGATTTCAGTGACACCTGGACTCCTTCATGACAGAGCCATGCTGTTGTCATACATGCAGAATGTGGTTTTGTCATCTTGCTGGAAGATTTCATCGCTTCTCCAAACATGAAATTATGCTCACTCGTGTTACTAACCTGTTATCGAGTTGCACAACTGAGTTATTTCTATTGCTTCTTGTTTTAGTGACATTGTAGAGACCAGCAGCTTTAAGATCCTCTCACAAGATCTGCTCATGTGGTCTTGAGTGCAGGACGGGATGTTACAGTAGATGTTGTTCTGCTGACTTAATAAGCATGCTAACAGAAACATTCTTGTGTCACAGTGTCAATAGACAGACAGTTCCTGCACCAGTTTGATGTGTGTGATCGAGTTGTTTCTGCATTGATGTCACTGCAGAGAATTTATCTCTGTTTTTGAGTTTGTTTTGTTTTTGAGGGTTTTTTTCCACAGGCAAGCTTTAACCTCCCACACACACACACTCTGCTGCTGTTACAGACTCAGTGTTTTATGGTTTAACCCATGAAAACACCCTGTAGTCTGATCACTCACGGAGCGATGAGCCTGCTGACCCTCCTCGTAGGATCTGGTTCAGGACATCATCAGTGTCACTGGTGCTCGCCATGCTGTTCCTCATCTGCATCATGGAGAGCTGAGAGCAAAGGCTGGGCTGCCGGTCCATCTTCTTCACCGCCTGGGACACATCCATCATCATCATTCAATCCCTCAGTACTTCCTGTATTTGGTTTCCCATTTACAGGACCTGGACTCACCTTGTCGCTTAGAGTGGGGTCGTTCAGGGAGTACAGCTTGTTGGTGATGTCTTTCCCAATCAGGTACCTGAACACCTCGTTCAGGAAGGTGTCTGACTCCAGGAAGTAGGTGAGCCGTTCTCGTGACCAACACAGGAACTTACAGTTCTCCTCAGCCATGATGGTCACCTGAACCCACCAACAATGAAAAAGTCAGTCAGTGAAATGTAAAAGAGAGAAAAAGTTGAACTTTGGTAACTCCAAACTCTGCCCTGTATTTAATGTTTTGGGGTTTTAAAGCACACCTTAAGTGAGAAAGACACTTAATGTTCACCCACTTCAAAAAGCCATGGCTTATGTCAAGGTATGCATTTGTTTTTGGGAGCAAACACTACCCTGTCATGTTCAAGACAACTTTTTTCCCCAGGATGCAAAGCAACAAGATAATGCACTTATTAACATTAACATAAAACTATTGTTGACAACAAAACATGACAACAGTCAAACTTTGTAAACTCAGTTTGCAGTGCAGTTTATTGTCCAGAAGGTGAACAGACTTTCAGTTCAGTGTAACTCACAGCCTGGTGCTCTGAGACGTGTTTGTACCATGTAACGGAAGTGAATCCTGGTTATGTCCCATCGGTGCTCATCTACCAACTTCAAACTCAACAAGCAGAGCAAACATAACCTGGCTCTTCATTCTGATGATAGACTCTCAGGTTTGAACAGATCAGTGCTGCATGTAGGTTGGAATGAATATTATCACAACCAGATTGTTTTAGCTTGTGCTCTCTCACTCCCCTGCTCAGTTTTCTTCCACACTGACCTCTTTTTGCTGTCTGACATTACACCTCCACTGCCCACTGTTACCACTAAATGAATCTCAGTTGAATAAGTTCAGAAATATCTCTTTTAGCAATGACAATAACAAGTTGTCTGTTCTTGTTTTTTGTGTCAGTACCTGAAACTTCTCTCCTCTGTGCATCTCAGTGGACCTGAACTCTGGAGAGTCGATGAAGGAGTTGGTGTAGATGTTGTGGAGGAAATGACTTCTGTATGAAACCTTCATCCTGTGACATAATCATCAAGCTTAAGATTCAGAGAAAATACATTGATGATAAAAGTCACTATATGAAAAAGCTGCACTCAGTTTCTGGAAAACCTGACTTACTTTCCTTTAAGGAGGATGCTGAGCCGTTCGTCCACAGACGTCTTGTCCTCAGCAGCGTAGACTTGTCCTTTCTTCAGGGTCTGGATGGTGCAGAACTGTCCAGTGAGCCGCTGAAAGAGAGCCTCCTTCACATGGAGGGGCTCGAACATACGCCTGTAGACTGACCTCAGCTCCCTGTCGATTTTTATCTGAGAGAGCAGAGACACAGATTGCATGTCATTTATCTTTGTAAGTGAACGTCTCACAAAGAGACAGGGAAGCTGCTGTGCTAGATGTGAATTCAGGAAGGGGAGGGACTGAGACAGGAGCAGTGACAGAAGAGCAGTTTTTCTGTCTCATTAAGAAATATTCTGGTGCGACTGTCGGCTCATTTGTGGCCCCACTCTGACATTGGATCCCCCGTGACATCCGGCAGATTTAATCTGCATATTGTTATCATAAATCAGGACCTCACCATGAGGATGTGCTGAAGTTTTAAAGAAGCTGTCTCTGCCTCTTTTAGGTCTCTATCTGAATCAGGGAGACTCTGAACAGCCTTCAGGTGGAAGAATCCTTGAGGTGTGAATAGACAAATGTAAGTGTGGAACTCACCGGTCTGCGTTTGTAGAGGAGGAAGAACAGGTGCATGAAGTTCACCACCAGAAACACCACGTTCCACACCATCACATCCAAGTTACACCTGTATAGAGTGGCCCAGGCAATGAAGAGACCACAGCCTGCAGAATCAAAGATCCATAACAGAGTTAAGACAAACAGGATGAGTAAGAATCCTGTAAAGAGAAACTGTATTTTTTTTTTTTTTTTAAGATTTTTTTGGGCTTTTTCTGCCTTTAATCAGATAGGTGAGGAGAACAGTGGATAGAGTTGGAAAGGGGATAGAGAGTGGGGAATGACATGCGGGAAACAGGCCACAGGCGGGAACCGAACCCGGGCCACCCGCCCGAGGGCAAGCCCCATGGCGCGCGGCCACATCCACTAGGCCATCCGCGCCCCAGAAACTGTATTTTTGAGGATTAATTGTTTTGAGTCTCTCAAAGCTCTCCTGGACTCCTGAACAGTACAGAACATTTTGTAAATGCTGCACATGGTTTCTTCATCCAGCGGCAGATAAACAAGCAGAAATGTCCCCAACATGATCCTTCAAAAATCTTCAAACAAAGTCAAAGCAATTTTCCCAGCAGGCCACAGGGCTCAGCCTTGATGTTTATGATACACATTTTTCACTTGTTTTAAAGTTTAACATTTTTCATTCCTGACAAATGCAGAATATAATAGCAGCACTTGTTTCAGATCTTTTTCACAGGAATTTTTATGTCCCGACACTCATATTTGTTCAGTGTGAAAGTAACCCACAAGTTTCTAAGTGTGCTCAAACATCCTTGTGTCATCATCACAGACTGATGAAATCAAAGCTCACCTGTCCTTCAGGTGTCTCTTGATACCAGATGAAAAGTGTTCAGTTTTCTGCAGTGTTATGTGCTGCGTAAACATCTGCAAACTCTCATGTCCTCCATTAGAGAGCAATATGGAGAAAATATGTCAGGATGTTTTTTATGGCAGGGTCAGGATCTGGATTTTACCAGGATTTTTTTTTCATATTCAGACTATTTGACCTGTAAACAACATTTTTATCCTGCATTTTGAACAGTTTTAAGCACCAATGTTTGTCTTTCCTACATCATTTCGTAACTTTTATCTAAACTTGTGTCCTTTTATGTGTTCTTTGAACTCTTAAATGTTCACATTATGATAAAAAAACATTAATTTAAAGACATCAGCTGTAAGAGTTGTTGAGTTCCTGCAGAATGTACAGAGCTTTAGCTTCATACAAGTAGCCTATGCACAGTCCAAATGTAGTTTAGGGAGACATCACTGGATAGACTTAAGCTGAGTTTGTAACTTTGACATGAAAGTGTATGTGGTTTAGAATAGGATTTGTTTCAGTGATACAAATAATACATTTTAAGATGAAAGCTAATAACTGTATGGAAATGGACCACAGCAGGTAAAATGAAAAGAAACTTGTGTATCAGAAACTTGTGTTTTTTCACAGTGTTGACAAGAAGAGCTGAAATCATAAACTGTAAACAAAGTTTGCCATAACTTCTTTCAGCAGATTGATTTCAGATTTAAGGCATGGGTGATCAGATTTTAGCATTGCCTCAGCTATTCAGAACAAATCTTAATAAATAACTATTTCAGGGATTTGACGGACAAGAGCACCTTTGAGTTTATATTTTAGTTTTGAGTGGAGTGGTTTTAAGAGAACCAGAGTATTAAAACAGTTCCCAACTATGATTTAGTCAGCCAGATGTTTTGAAGGATAACTTCTGTGTCTCTGTTGGTTTACTTCCCCTCCTCTCCTCCTCTTTCTTTCCTTTTTTGTTTCTTTAAAAACCCTCAGGGGCCAGCTTGCTCCAGAGGACAGCATAAATAAATGAGCAGTCAAATATCAACCATGTTACCCATAATTCCTGCTTCTTCCTGTCCCCACTCTGCGTCCAAGCAGAAGATAAACATGTAGAGGTTCTGTTTCCAGTCACCACCACCGTGTCCACACTCTTCTGCTGTCAGAGCCTTTTACAGACTCTAATCTCTTTCACTCATCTCTTTCTCTTTCTCTCTCTCTCTGTCTCTCTGTCAGCAGGTTTAAACTTCACCAACCAGCTGCAGGATCCTTGACTAACTTCTGCTGTTATGACCCAGAAACTCTGTTGCACAAAGTAAAAAGATCTGTTGTGTTGTTTGCACCCATAGCTGCAGTATTATCACCACAGGAATGCTATGACAGAGGTGGGGGGGGCAATCTGCGGGGGGTTTCGGACCTGTCATGAGGAGCAGGCGCAGCAGGATCATGTGCAGGCTCATGGTGGTGGGGATGATCAGGCCCAGCAGCAGCGACAGGTTCCCCAGATGGAAGAGGAGGTGGTGGGCCTGCTCCCACTCCTGGCACGTGGTGGCGTTTGGCTCCAGGACTTCAGGGGAGGAGGTGGGGAGAGGGGGCAGCATGGTGAAGAGGAGGGGGGGCAGCTCTGGGGTAGAGGACATCCTGCTGCTGGGTCACCTTGAAAAGGAGGGGGAGGTTAAAAGACTTGAGCAAAAATACTCTTTTCCTGAAGCACAGTGAACATTTCCTAAGTAATTTAATGGGCTCAATCTCTTACTTCAAGTCTTTGTCATATCAGTGTAGTTTATTTGGTAAAGTCTGGGCCCATTTAGATTCACAGAGACCAGGAAGCAGGGGACACCTGTGCAAGTAGCTGCCACTGCTGACTGGGTTATGCTCAATCTTTAAAGAAGGGGTATTCTGCTTTCCCATATTCTAAACAGGGATAAAAAGTGCTGGATGTTCAGACCAAATGTGCAAATTTTCAAATCTCTTCATATTCATATTCATATGTTGTAGAAATCCCTGTATCTGTCTGTAAACTGATTAAAACAGTCCTTTTAAAAATTAGCACAAGACCTGCCCAAGTCTTGCTAAAATGGAGAGGTCATAGCACAGGGATCTCTGGTTCATGACTCATTGGAGGGGAAGGACTCAAACATTTGAGTCTACCTACAGCACCGCCCTTGAAAGGCCTCAAGGGAAAGGGGTTTGTGGGGTAGGGAGCCTTAAAGGGGCAGCAGCTAGGGTAGCCAAGGGTTCTCCACAACCCCAGTGTGAGAAAATTGGGATCTTTTCATCTGTAAAACATATAGAGCTACTAGGGGAGAACTGAGAGATAGTTAAAAGCCAATAATTAAAAAAAATAATAATAATTGATACCCCCTCTTTAAACAATGCAGCTTTCTTTTGGTCATGCTAGGGTTTCCTCATTCTGACAATTGTGCTGGAAGGACACCAAAGTGCGAAAATGAGAACAAGCACTCTACACTCTGTATACTTTGTCCACGGGGGCACCAAAAGCCTCGCAATCACAAGAAACCAATAGCTGCTTTAAGTTTAATACATCATGTCTGAAAGCTCAGACTGTATAAAACAATGAACTGCACCACAGATACACTGTGTGAGGCCAAAACTCTTTGCAACTGGGCCCTCCGCTTTCACAAGAAGGTAAAAGTGGGTTTGGTCAAAGAAAAAGGTGTGACATCACTCCCATAACTCCACTAGTCAGATCACTTCTGCCTCTTGGCTCTGAGAAATATCAATAATGTCAGCTCATATGTTTTTAACACTTCACTGGAAGGAGATGACAATGTGTCGTCAATATTTGTACAAAGTGTTTGATAATGATTCAATGGATGGCTGATTTATAGGTGAGAATTAGACAAGAACAAGACGTATGTAAACATCACTGTAACAACACAGTAATGTTGAGACCATTTAAAGTTGTAGCGGAGGTTTTCTATTGCAGTGAGGACAAAAGCAGGACGATAAATAGAAGATGATACTTGCACAAAAACACACACTTGCTCACATCTTGTTTTTTCATTGTGGATATTCAACATAAAAACTCCTGTTACATAAATATATGTCCATTACTGGACTAAATATTATGTAGACTAAGAGGTTTTAAAAGCTGTTATCTTATTGTCAGGAGGTGTGAGGTTTGTTTGACACGTGTTTGACCATATGTGAGTGGGAGACATCATAGGTGTCAAAGACATACTTAATTCATTTTCATTTTATTATAGACTATTTCTCATTGGAAATAATAACTAAGCATCACACTGTAAATAGAGCGACAATGACATCTTTAATCTTCAGTCTTCTGCCTCCGATGTGTAGGCTGCAGTTTTTGTCTCTTTTGTTTGACTTTTCTGATTTGTACCATCAATCATATGCATCATTTCAATCATTTTGAAACTGGATGTGAATCATGTGTTTAACAGAAGCTGCATGTGTTCACAAAGTTCTGAATCTGTGAGAGTAGTTACTGTGAAGTATCAGTGAACATCCTGTCTCATGTCACAACAGGCCTGAAGTAAAAACTCTATTTTATTACCAAGTTATGGATCTACTCTCCTCCAGTTGTAATCATAGAACATTACCTCACATCATCATATTCAGATTTGTTATAATAAAGAGTTTTCTCAGCTGTGTTGTCCTGTCACAGTCTGTGCTGTGTTTCTCTCACTCTGGCTGATGTTGCGCAGCTCTGGGAGGACGCTGATGTAAAAATAGAAGAGGGGACACATGCTGCCCCCCTCACAGCAGGAATCTCTCACAGATACAACTTTCTAACTGCTCGTCAAAGTGCAATGAGGAAAAACGTGACAGTACTCACCGATCAGAAGCAGAGGAAGCAGGAATGAAGCTGTGAAGAAGGGGAATGGTTCCAGTAAAAGACTGGAGGCAGCAGAGGAGGCTATAGTCTGGACCCTCGGGTGGGGGGGCTGCACAGTGTGCGTCGCACATTCCTCACAGCTGACAGGGACTGAGGGACAGACTAAAATGGGCAAGAAAGGCGTGAGCAGATCTCCTGCAGAGACACGGAGCGCCGACAGGGGGCGTTAGAGCTCACAGTAACAGGAGGGTACTGTTCATAGGCTGTATAATATATCAGACAGTCATTGGAAGGCTTTGTTTTCATGGGAAATATGTATGTTTCCTCCAAAAACTGTGTTTTCATACTATGAGGATTAATATTACTGCTCTAATGCCAAACCCTTTAACTTCCTCCTCTACCAAATGGATTGGCCCATTGTGAGTTGGTATGTTTCAATAAGGGGAGTCCCTGACTTAACTCAAACTGATTTAACTATCTCTACCTCTTGGTAAAGTATGCCATGGATCTTGAGCCTCAAAATTTTATTTATTCATTTATTTTCCCTTTTTGTTGCACCAGTCAAGTTTTTGGGATGACATATTTAATGCATACAAATTTGCCTTTGTTTTGCACGTAATCCTTTAATTTATTTATTTTTCATGCAAAATGAATGTTTTGCACTGTAGCACTATATTGAGGGTAAAACTGCTTAAGAGAATTATTTGTTATTGCACTTTAGTCATGATGAAAACATTGCAGATGCAGTTTTTCCTTGTTTTAAGCAATATTTTCCTCGATTGAGATAACATCGCTTAATATTTTGTGGCACACTTACAGAAATCAGAACTGTTCCATGTCCTGGATATTTATGAGAAATTAATTTCTTTCTTAATCAGCATTTCATGTTATTTTTTCTACTATTTGTGGTATTTGTATGAAATGTAATACGATAACTTCTAAGTGACACTTCAGCCATTGGGTAGAGGTCAATCCAGATTGTTTTTAGGGATCTAGATCAGTGGTTCCCAAAGTGGAGGCCAGATTGATCATTTCCACTATAAGAAGTGACCGTTCTAGCAGTCAAAGGCTCCTCATGGTGTTGTTCTCATTCCATAGATGTTGTCTGCTGCCGCAGAGTTCCTGCGGTGAAGGCAGCCAAAAATTGAGATTTTCCAGGAAACTGGACTTGATTAAATGTTGAAGCTTTCAATAAACATTTCTGTACTCCTGTTGATTTAAAAACAGCTAAAGCCATTAATAAACGATCAACAGACATATGCACTGCTCTGTAAATCCCCAAGTGATTCATAGTGTATGACACAAATACATATTTATAAAAAAGTTAGACAATAAAAGAAGAAATAATTTATTGTAAAAATTGCTTGGACACTCAAGATTATTTACATCTGCATTTTTAATTTGCACCACATCACACTGACTAGAGACACTCAACTGTCCGTCACCTCATTATTGCACATTAAAAAAGACATCTGCTGCGGCCTGTTTGTTTCAGTATATTGTTTCACACATATACATTCAACATGTCTCAATACATCCAAGTAAGCAGTTCTAAACTATAAAAGCATGATATTATGCTTTATAGACGATAAAAAGTGTTTAATAGTACAATCATTGTCAAGAGCCTGAAACTGTCACACAAACATACACACTGACACAAACACTCTGCTCTGAGAGAACATGGAAACAAATCTAAGCGCATCAGCTCTTCAGCATAAGGAAATTGGAAACACAACAATGTAAAAAGACAGTCGACTGTGAAGCTAGTTAAAACCATAATCATATTCTTATAAAAAGAGCTCACAGACAGACCGATTTTAACCTCTTAAGACCTGAGTGTTTGTCTGGTGTGAATTTTTTATTTCTCCTCTCTGTTAAGAACCAGTAAAACCTGATTTGAATAAAAACTAAACTTGGCCTTTGTACAGGAAGTCCTGTTTTAAATGTTATTGACAGCTACTTGTTTTTAGTTATGTGTTATTGTTAATAGCTACACCTTTGTCCTCACTGAAATAGGTGTTAAGTTGTGACATCACCAAATGATGACATGGGAAGTGTCTCTAATGGTGGCTAATAGATTTAAATTTCAAAATATGAAGTTTCATAGGTCTGAAGGGCAGAAATATAATATCCACATATGTGGACGCCAGGTCTTAAGAGGATAAGTCGAGCTGATCAGGGGTTGAAGTGCTGCTGGGGCTCCTGTAAACATCCAATATGTGTCATCAGTGATGTGAAACCATGAGTCAAAAAGTCTTCCACCTTCTACCTGCTGTGCGCACCTGTCATTTAATTCTGATAACGTTGATAGATTCAGCATTTACTATCACAGATCACTTTAATACAAAACATGTCAAAGAGAATTTTGACCAGTTTCTGAATGCACTGAGTGCAACAGTAAAATATGGCAGTGACTGTGTGTTTGCATGTGTGTGTGTTTGTGTGTGTGAGTGTGTTTGCACGTGTGTGTGAGTATACATCTTGGTTTATGCTGTCCGCCCTCCCTGTGTGGGCACTTGCAGAAACACCTCTGGTTTTTCTAACTCTGTCCCTGGAGTGCTTGGTGTGTGGCAGTAGCTGGGTAAACGCAGATCATAACGATGCCCGGAGCTGTCGAAGGCTTTGTCGTTCAGAGAGTACAACTTGTCTGCAATGTCGTTACGCACGACCAGCGCAAAGATCTTCGCTATGTAGCGATGTTTAGCAAACAGCAGGTAGAGTTTCTTCCTCCTCCACGCTACATATCTGCAGGGGTTATCGGCTCTAAGGGTCACCTGAAGACACAGGAAAAGAGGCATAAATAAGATCAGAACCAGGTTTACTGCTCAGCAACTTCATGAACTCAGTTTGTGTTGTAGTTTATAAGCAGTACATAGCGTTACTCACAGCCCCGTGCTCTGAGACATGTCACATAACGTTAATGAATCCTGGTTATGTCCCACCAGTACTCATCTACCAGGCAGACCAGGCAGTGTTATTTCAAGATCACTTAGACAGTTCTCTCTGTCTCTTTAAGGGATGATGTTTGGATCACATCTGTCATGAATCAACCTCCAGATACACAGCAAAGAGTGGAGATGCTGATAGTTTATTAGACACAATACACTAGAAAACTGCACAAAGCTGTAGATCAGTGGCCATAATCCATTCTAGCCAAACCCCCTTAGAGTTCTTAACCATTAATATCTAATTTATGTTTTTCATTGGCAAGTGGTCTGTATTTTTACAGACCCTTTATGTCTTTGTGGATAAATGCTATGAACATAAGTGTTTGTGGGCACTTGCAGAGACTGTTTTGCTACAACAAAAAGCTCCGTAGATGTTTGGTTGACTTGATTTTGCACATGCACATCATTTTTAAAAAAAAGGACCTGGAACACTCCTTCCTCTGACGGTCTGAGAGAGTCCCACTCAGGTGAGTCCAGGAACTGGAATGGGTAGATATAATGTAGAAACTCTCCATTAACAGTCACACGGATCCTGCAGGGGGATGGAGGGAGAAACTGGTGTCAAATAATGGTTAAATTATGGACCCAATACTGCTATAATACTGCAGCACCGTAAGACCGAGCAGATGTTTGCTTCAACAGGTAAGATGGTAAACACCTGCTGTGACATAACTCGCTGTGGTGTGGCTTTAAGAGGGATTTCACTGTTTTTATTTGGTCTACAAACTCAACCTTTCCTGTCTTAAAATATCAACATGGGAAACAATCAGCTCTCATTTAAAAAGGTTTACTACCTCTTGAATTTAAATATAGCCAGCACTAAACCACATGAAGCCAAAACTTCCTTTGCAGAGCACTGGATTGTTTACAGTAAAATTGGCGACTCAAGAAGCTTGTGTACTGCCTGCTTTTGCTCTCCATACAATCGTTTTTGTATTTTTTCCCACAAATAAGCAATAAGCAGATCTATCCCCATCTCTTTGCTCTTGGCTGTGTTCTCACCCAATATCACAATTTTTAAAGATGATGTGTTTAAGAGGCTGATGAAGGTGATGGAAGGCCCATGTCCATTTGGGTATGGAATGGGAAGGTAGGTTCTGATCGTGTGGTTACTGGAGATGCATCGTGTAAATGCTCATACTCATTTATCTCCATTAAATGAAGATTTTTGCACATATGTACATGGTGAGTTGACAGGCAGTTGGGTGCGCTGTAGCTGTTTGCTTGAAGGCCAAAGGTCGTTCTCAGCTCCACCTCTTTCTCTAAGATTGACGGAAAGTTAGGCTGAGTCATTGTTTCCAATATGGCCACCAACAGCACTGGGCTTCACAACGCCTCCTCAGACACCAAGGGACGTGAAGCGGAATAATTAGAACGATTTATACAGTCTATGGTCTGAACAACCCCTTTATGCATCCCTCCCATCCATCTGTTGAAGACTGAGCCATGCCAACATGGCTGCCAAAGTCTCAGCTTTCATAATGTCTCCTGTCTATATCAAATGTTGTTTCTACAAGCGCAGACTGAGTCACATCACACAGAGCTCCTGCAGAGAGAGATCAAAAAGATGTTCTTCTGCCTTCTCTGTCTAATATAGACTATGTTGACTCTGAAGCCCTGACTCTGTTTTTTATATCCTTTCAGGCAGTCTGGATGTAAAGTGGCACCAGATTGCCCCGTCCTCATGCTGGTTGTTTTGACAGAGTTTCTGTTTCTGCCTGACTTTCACATGTGAGCAGAGCTTCAGGTCTCTGAAATTAAGGTCTTCAATAAAGATACAGATGTTTTAAAAGTGAGTTTTGTCAGAAGCGTACAGACATGTAATGTAGGATACACTGGCTGTGTTTCTTCTACAGTCCCTGAACATGGGGGGTACAATGACAACCCAAGTGGTGAACCAATCAGAAGCTTTCAGCAGGCCTTGTCCTCTGGGATAAATCAGTTACCACGGATCAAACCTTGGATCCTAGTTCCTGCAGCCGAAAAGCACCCAATTCCTCTGAAAGCACCAATCTACGAGGAAAAGGCCCAACAATTCAAAAGGCACTAACTGAGGATACCTCACTTCACAATTTCTGATTCTCTGGCTGGACTTAAAATTCCAGAGAAATGAGATGTATTGGTAATCTATCAAATTAATATAACAAAAAAGGGCTTTAGTTGCGTGTGGGAGAGCTGTACATAGCCAAAACATCCTGGTACCTAAACACAACCGTAACTTGGTTTAAGGAAATACCAGCTTTAAGTTACCCTATTACACAGGCCCTTTCCAACATGGCATACCTATTCTTGGAGCAACCACTAAACATTCAGCAGCCTACTACATATTTATGTAGTTTGGGTTAAGGTAAACTTTATTATTCCCAAAGGGCAATTCATCTGAGAGCCAGCAGGAACAAAATAAGACAAAACAGAACACAGTCACACAGTAATCACAAGTGCAAACATGCTACATGCTTGTTGCATTGTATCAGGTAAAATCTTGTCTTGAACAAAGAAGATCTTATCTCGATATATTAAAAAAAAAAAACCAAAAAAAAAAACCCACACCTCTTGGTCGAAGTCATGTCACCACAACATTTGTGAGCAAGTGCTCCTGGGAAACGGAGCCTCTATCACTTCCGCTAACACAAACTTTTTGAGAACTTCAAACATCACCAGTTACTGCAGAAAGGTGGTGTATTTACTAGCAGTGCTGTTGTTTAAACATGACAACATCATGTATCATGGTTTGGTAGCTGGCTGTTTTTAGCGTTACTCTCAGCCTGGTGCTCTGAGACTTGTCTGTAACATGTAACATTAGTGAATCCTGGTTATGTCCCACCAGTGCTCATCTACCAACTCCAACCTCACCAAGCAGAGCAAACATAACCTGGTTCTTCATTTTATTGATTGACTTTCAGATTTGAACAGATAAATAAAACTGCTGCATGTGGGTCAGAATGAACATTTTCACGAACAGCAAAACGTAGCTTGTTTTAGCCTTTAGCCTGTGCTCCATCACTCTCCTGTACAGATTTCTTCTGCTCTTCTACCTGTTTTCTGTCTAACAGTCAAGTGCCAGTGTCCACTTTTACTTCGAAATAAACTGATTTTCAACATAGATGAACAGAGATCTCTCCCCTCACCACTAACTTCATCAGAAGGCGTGGTGTATTGTCTTACAGACTTTGTCAAACAAGTTGTAGAACAATTTGGTCATAATTCACTTAACACAAATGTCCCTATTTTTCATGCCAAATTTACTCAAAGATGAACATTTCTCACTGTTTCTAATAGATCTGGAAGTAGTGTCTCAACAGCAGCCAAACAGGGAGCTTCTGTCTCTTTAAGCGGCGCCATACACCCTATACATTAAGCTGTTTTCATTCATTCTTAATCCTAAAACTCTTATATTTTAAAGAGGTAACTGTTACATTCTTACAAGTTACACTTTTGTACAAATAAAATTTTAGATAGAACAGAAATGGCTCAAGTGGTGTAAGAGTGAAGATAGTAAATAAGCTTTATGTGCGTTTTTTTCTCTCTCTCTCTCTCTCTCTCTCTAAAGCTTTCACATAGGCCACTAATGAACCAGGGGTTTGGTCTGACCCCCCCCCCCCCCCCCCCCCCCCCCCCCCTTCAGCGGCTGTATTCACCTGCCTGACAGGAGCACAGACAGCTTGTCTATGGCTGTTTTTCCTTCCACGGCAAAGCAGTGATCCCTCTCCAAAGTGTGGATGTCTCCTTCACAGCAGTCCACGATCTTCCCGAAGTGTGTGAGCGACACCCCGAGCCTCTTGAACATGCAGGAGTAGAGCTCCTGAAACTCCTTCTCGAAGGAGACGCTCCTGAGCCGGTAGGACCCGTACAGCAGCTGACCCAAACACACCCCGAACAGCGCGAAGCTCCACAGGAACGAGTCCGTGGTGCACTGGTCGGACCAAGCCCACAGCGTGAGACAGAAGAAACCCACGGTCAGGAAGCTGAACAGGTAGAGGATACCGTAAAACCCGCTGCCCCCCATGAAGCCGAGGAAGAGGAGGATGTTGGAGAGGTGGAAGACGGCGCCCTCCGCGCCCTCCCTCCAGGCTTCACACAGCGGGTAACCCGGAGGACCCGGGTCCACGGTGTAGTTCATGGCCTCAAAGTCCGGAGGCTCCATGTTCCAGAGAGAAGAGTCAAACAGCTGCTGATCTGAGCACAGAGAGCCCGGAGGGTGCGTCAGAGTCCAGCAGAGAGTGAGGAGGAGTCAGGAGGACACGGAGACCATGTGAGAGAGACACTGACACCTGAGAGGGGAGCGCACCACGGGGAACACCGGGAATAGACCGAGAGGAAACTCACACAAAAAATACAACAACACAGGGGTCATTGTTGGGATGTTAGAAAAACTTGGAGAATTAATTTTCATTTTGAATAAGGAAAAAGTGAACTCAATAAACTATTGTACCAGGTAAACGAGGTGTTTCTGTCTGACAGGTTAACACACAAGAAAATAGGGGAGACCGGGTTTGTTGTAACATGTTTTACTCTCAGGATAATTATTCCATGTATGTCACAAGATCAGACAAGTAGCAAGTTATAAACCATCAAAGACACTCTGACAAAATAAAATAAAAATTTATCAAAGCACATTTGAAGACAATTATTATTCAATGATACAACATTTTCTTCTACTTCTTTCACTATTTATCCTGCTTTTAAATTTCTCCCTTCTGTAATGTCAAATTTAAGATTTCTAATTTTGAATTACTGAGTTTAGGCAATTATAGTTCACATTTCTCATATTTACAATTTTTTTTCAACAATTTCCAGCAGTCTTATCTCACAATTTTCACATTTTCAGCTTTATGTGGCAATTTTCATCTTTGTGTTCCATATTTTCAGCTTCTTTGCACTTTCTTCAGCTTCAGCATTTCAGTGCATGAAGCTGTAAAGCAATGCAACTTCTCTAGTTATTATTCAATGGAAGGGTGTGGGTTTTGTTAGTTTTTCCCACCTGGTAAGACACTAAACTCTTTTCCCAATACAATTTTTCATTAACATCATCTTACCAGGATTTTTATTATTATTATTATTATTATTATTATTAGTAGTAGTAGTAGTAGTAGTAGTAGTAGTAGTAGTAGTATCATTATTATTATTATTATTATTTGTTTCGTTTTTGTTTGTTTGTTTTTGTAGTGTCTAAGGAATCCTCTGCTGTGAATATATTTTTACTTGCCGTGTGTATTATCTGAACACATTGTTCAAAAACGAATCAAGTAAAAATGAGCAACAAGTAACCAAACAAAACTAAATGTTTTATTTATTTATTGTATTATGCAATACACTTTAATTTTGTGGTAATACTGAGCTGTACCTCCATTATTTTTGGAATTTTTTATTTTTTTTTACAGTCTATTCATTTATTTCGATAGTCCATGTAATGAGATGAAAGCTGTGCTCTTGGTGTTATTTCACCACAAGTGCAGGCTTTGGCAGACAGTCCGTGTACAATTTGGTGATATTTACCTACATGTTAACTTGCTTATTAAACAAGAAAAAAAACTTCAAACATTTCCTGACAAAACAGGTGAGAGTTACCACACGACTGTAAATATAGAGAGCATACAGCACAGCTTCGATCTGCTGCAGAAAGTAAAGCTGCAGTACACAAAAGTACATTCAAAGTACACAATGAACAGTCTATCTCACTTTAAATGTGTATTTTCTTTTTTTTTGTCCCACTTCTATTTCTATTTTTTTGCATTTTGCAACTCTACTTCAAACCTTTTTAAAATCCAACAGTGTAAAATGTAAATAATAGCATTTTTTAGAACTTGTCTCAAGATTTTGATCAGGAATGTGTAAGAGCAAACTGCACAGTTCACAGAGCTTTATAGGTTTACTTGGGCAATGGACTCTGTGAATTGGACCACAAGACTAAGATAACTATAGATGCAGAATTATTTTGTCCAAAACCTTTAAATGATTTCACACCTGTTGTGTCTGAATTCCCCTAGATTCTGGACTAGATTCAATGAGACTATGAACAGTTTTTTTATGAGGTTGAGTCTCAAACACAAAGGGGAAAAAAATACCAGAAAACAACATCTAGCACTAAATCTAGATCAAAAGATACAGTCACAGCTGTGCAGGTGCTCCATTTACAGAGGCAATATTTTTTCTCTTGTTATTCTTAGGTTTGATCACTTGGCTTTTGGGTGCAAAAGTGCACAAGGGGAAAAGTACCAGAGCCCTGATTTGACTGAAAAGATGACATTTTGGGTTTCTAAGGCTGATAATCATGTCCACAGCTGCCCTTAATTGAATTTCCATGCTGTTCTGAGCAAACAGTGTTTGATTGTTTTATTAAAAGTGATGTAATTGAGTTGGCCTCAGCTGAAGTGCGATAAGAAGAAGTGTTTTTGAGCAGATGAGCTGATTCCTGCTCATTAATCAGAGCAGTGGAGGGTTGTGGGAGGTGTGAGATCTTTATGGACCAGAATAGCAGCAGCTCTCCCTCGGTGTGTGTGCTGAAGGTGACTTTGAGTGTTTCCTGGACGGTAAAGAGTGTGTGTCTGATGTATCTGGGGCAGCAGAGACAGACACAGACCCCAGAGTGTGTTTGACATCATTGCAGAAACAAAGGTTTAGTCTGTATGCTCCTGATGTTTTTAGAGTAAAGAGAAAACAGACTCGTGCCTGACCCCAGATTTATGCATTCATAAGATTCATATAAAGGCATTTATCCCTTCACAGACATCCAACACGTGCTATTTAGAGATGGAGTGTTTGTGTGTGAGAGAGAGATACAGTACACAAGTATGCATGTGCTCATGTGCATACCTGTTTTAAGTGTGTAAGCTGATAGCTCAGATAGCCACACATACAAAGGAGCCAATTAGCACAATGTATGCAGGGGATCAAACATATGTGGTCAGAGCAGATGTGTCCAATCAGACGCCATTCTCTCCAAAACACAGTCCTGGGAGACACAGAAATAATTAATCTTCTTTAGAAGAGCCATGCTGTTATCTGCCAGTCGCAGTGCTTTTATTTTTAGACCTGGGTTCTCTAACAGTTGCAGGAATCTGGTCATGTGCCACGAGGGCTCGAGTTCAGTTCCACAAATATCAGCTATCAGAGCACAAAAATATCCCCAGCAACAAACATAAAGTCGACTGGATCATTCCCAACACATTCTGTCCATTATGCACTTATTTACCTGCTCATGGACTTAATCTTTGGGTCTGATTTACCAAAAGGTATAAAAAGTTTTAGATCCCTTATGAAGATCTCTTCATCCTACACCAGGTGAACAGGATTTAATGTCCGCAACTTTATCCTGAATGGATCAGATTTTGCCCACGAGAAATGATTGTTTTTTCCCTGACAGACATTAACATGTGTACAGCAGTTTTGCAGTGAAGCCGTACAATTTGGTTTCTGAGTCATGACTGTATGCTGGGCTTTTCTATGAAGAACCAAAAGACAAAGTACATTAAAGTTGGCTTTGATTTTAACTGAAGGACTTTACATGAAACTGATAAGTACGGTGACTGGTAGGTGTCAGATGATTTGCAGAAGTCACAAAACAAATGCAAATAGAATGGCATCAATACAAAAGCTACAACGAGACAATTAAAGGCACAACACGACCACAAAACTCGCAACACAGCAGCAAAAGTCACAACACAACAGCAGAAGCCACAACACAACAGCATAAGACCCAACACAACGGCATAAGCCACAACACAACGGCAAAAGCCACAACATAATCGCAAAAACTACAACACAATGGTAAAAGCCATAACACAACAGCAAAAGTCACAACACAATGGCAAAAGCTATAACACAACAGCAAAAGTCACAACACAATGGCAAAAGCTACAACACAATGGCAAAAGCTACAACACAATGGCAAAAGCCACAACACAACAGCAAAAGCCACAACACAACAGCAAAAGCCACAACACTACGGCAAAAGCCACAACACAACAGCAAAAGCCACAACACAACAGCAAAAGCCACAACACAACAGCAAAAGCTACAAAACAGCAGCAAAAGCCACAACACAACAGCAAAAGCTATGACACAATGGCAAAGGCTGCAACACAATAGCAGAGACCACAACACAACGGCATACGCCACAACACAACCGCAAAAGCCACAACACAGCAAGAGCCACAACACAACAGCAAAAGTTACAACACAAATACAAAAGCCACAACATAATGTCAAAAGCCACAACACAACTGCAAAACTGTAAGAGTCTGAAAAGAAGGAGCAGGTCCTTAAAGGGAGCTACAGAGTGACAAACAGGTTTTCAAAGGAGAGATATAGTGCCCTTCAGTATGTGGGCGAGGTGATATGAAGGTGATAACTGAAAGTAGGAAGCAGGTGAGAGTCAAGTGGACTCACATTACTCAGTCTTTAAATTCAACCGCTTGATGAGATGAAAAGGTAGATGGTCAAGATGATGTCAAAGGTTGGGCTACCTCTTCCTCTCTAAAACACTTTTCTGCCTCATATACTCAGTAAAAGCCAAAAAGCTGCCTTCTCATGACAATGGAGGCTTATTTCATCTTCATGTGCCTCTGTAACTACCTCTTGCAGAGTTTTCTTGCTGTCATTCAGCCACATGAAGCAGGTGTGATGATGTATTGATGTCTCAATGACAGTGGGGAGGAAAGAAGGGCTTAGATGATGGGTTCATCCTCAACAAAAGAGAATATAGAGAGGAGTCCTGTCCTCCCTTTGTCCTCTCCTGTCCCATTTAAAGAGCAGACAGGTCATTTTGATCAGACTTCTTGTTCAAGGTTTCCCCTGAGATGTTTTTTTCATTCAGGAAACATGGACTTTATCTTCTCTAAAGGCCAGAGAAGGTGGAGGAGGAGAGGGAGACGAGGGGACAAGCTCTGTGAGATGTTAAGATGCTAAAAGCTGCACGTAAGGGTTGCAGCAGACAGAAATGAGTCCTGCACATTTTGTAAAAGTACTGAGAGAAAAACAGGTTAATACAATATATGAGCTTTCAGAANACATGCAGGAGTAGAGCTCCTGAAACTCCTTCTCGAAGGAGACGCTCCTGAGCCGGTAGGACCCGTACAGCAGCTGACCCAAACACACCCCGAACAGCGCGAAGCTCCACAGGAACGAGTCCGTGGTGCACTGGTCGGACCAAGCCCACAGCGTGAGACAGAAGAAACCCACGGTCAGGAAGCTGAACAGGTAGAGGATACCGTAAAACCCGCTGCCCCCCATGAAGCCGAGGAAGAGGAGGATGTTGGAGAGGTGGAAGACGGCGCCCTCCGCGCCCTCCCTCCAGGCTTCACACAGCGGGTAACCCGGAGGACCCGGGTCCACGGTGTAGTTCATGGCCTCAAAGTCCGGAGGCTCCATTTTCCTCAGAGGAGAGTCAAACAGCTGCTGATCTGAGCACAGAGAGCCCGGAGGGTGTGTCAGAGTCCAGCAGAGAGTGAGGAGGAGTCAGGAGGACACGGAGACCATGTGAGAGAGACACTGACACCTGAGAGGGGAGCGCACCACGGGGAACACCGGGAATAGACCGAGAGGAAACTCATACAAAAAATACAACAACACAGGGGTCATTGTTGGGATGTTAGAAAAACTTGGAGAATTAATTTTCATTTTGAATAAGGAAAAAGTGAACACAATAAACTATTGTACCAGGTAAACTAAGTGTTTCTGTCTGACAGGTTAACACACAAGAAAATAGGGGAGACCGGGTTTGTTGTAACATGTTTTACTCTCAGGATAATTACTCCATGTATGTCACAAGATCAGACAAGTAGCAAGTTATAAACCATCAAAGACGCTCTGACAAAATAAAATAAAAATTTATCAAAACACATTTGAAGACAATTATTATTCAATGATACAACATTTTCTTCTACTTCTTTCACTATTTATCCTGCTTTTAAATTTCTCCCTTCTGTAATGTCAAATTTAAGATTTCTACTTTTGAATTACTGAGTTTAGGCAATTATAGTTCACATTTTTCATATTTACAATTTTTTTTCAACAATTTCCAGCAGTCTTATCTCACAATTTTCACATTTTCAGCTTTATGTGGCAATTTTCATCTTTGTGTTCCATATTTTCAGCTTCTTTGCACTTTCTTCAGCTTCAGCATTTCAGTGCATGAAGCTGTAAAGAAATGCAACTTCTCTAGTTATTATTTAATGGAAGGGTGTGGGTTTTGTTAGTTTTTCCCACCTGGTAAGACACTAAACTCTTTTCCCAATACAATTTTTCATTAACATCATCTTACCAGGGTTTTTCTATTTTTTTATTTTTTTGTTTGTTTGTTTAGTTTTTGTTTGTTTGTTTTTCTAGTGTCTAAGGAATCCTCTGCGGTGAATATATTTCTACTTGCCGTGTGTATTATTGGAACACATTGTTCAAAAACGAATCAAGTAAAAATGAGCAACAAGTGACCAAACAAAACTAAATGTTTTATTTTATTTATTGTATTATGTAATACACTTTAATTTTGTGGTAATACTAATCTGTACCTCCATTTTTTTTTTTTTTAGAGTCTATTCATTTATTTGGATAGTCCATGTAATGAGATGAAAGCTGTGCTCTTGGCGTTATTCCACCACAGGTGCAGGCTCTGGCAGACAGTCCGTGTACAATTTGGTGATATTTACCCGCATGTTAACTTGCATATTAAACAAGAAGAAGAAAAAACTTCAAACATTTCCTGACAAAACAGTTGAGAGTTTCCACACAACTGTAAATATAGACAGCACACAGCACAGCTTCGGTCTGCTGCAGAAAGTAAAGCTGCAGTACACAAAAGTACATTCAAAGTACACAATGAACAGTCTATCTCACTTTAAATGTGTATTTTCTTTTTTTTCTTTTTTTTTTGTCTCACTTCCATTTCTAATTTTTTGCATTTTGTAATTCTACTTCAAACCTTTTTTTAAAATCCAACAGTGTAAAATGTAAATAATAGCATTTTTTTAGAACTTGTCTTAAGATTTTGATCAGGAGTGTGTAAGAGCAAACTGCACAGTTCACAGAGCTTTATAGGTTTACTTGGGCAATGGACTCTGTGAATTGGACCACAAGACTAAGAGAACTATAGATGCAGAATTGTTTTGTCCAAAACCTTTAAATGATTTCACACCTGTTGTGTCTGAATTCCCCTAGATTCTGGACTAGATTCAATGAGACTATGAACAGTTTTTTTATGAAGTTAAGTCTCAAACACAAAAGGGGAAAAAATGCCAGAAAACAACATCTAGCACTAAATCTAGATCAAAAGATACAGTCACAGCTGTGCAGGTGCTCCATGTACAGAGGCAATATTTTTTCTCTTGTTATTCTTAGGTTTGATCACTTGGCTTTTGGGTGCAAAAGTGCACAAGGGGAAAACTACCAGAGTCCTGATTTGACTGAAAGGATGAAATTTTGGGTTTCTAAGGCTGATAATCATGTCCACAGATGCCCTTAATTGAATTTCCATGCTGTTCTGAGCAAACAGTGTTTGATTGTTTTATTAAAAGTGATGTAATTGAGTTGGCCTCAGCTGAAGTGCGATAAGAAGAAGTGTTTTTGAGCAGATGAGCTGATTCCTGCTCATTAATCAGAGCAGTGGAGGGTTGTGGGAGGTGTGAGATCTTTATGGACCAGAATAGCAGCAGCTCTCCCTCGGTGTGTGTGCTGAAGGTGACTTTGAGTGTTTCCTGGACGGTAAAGAGTGTGTGTCTGATGTATCTGGGGCAGCAGAGACAGACACAGACCCCAGAGTGTGTTTGACATCATTGCAGAAACAAAGGTTTAGTCTGTAAGCCCCTGATGTTTTTAGAGTAAAGAGAAAACAGACTCGTGCCTGACCCCAGATCTGTGTTTATGCATTCATAAGATTCATATAAAGGCATTTATCCCTTCACAGACATCCAACACGTGCTATTTAGAGACGGAGTGTTTGTGTGTGAGAGAGAGATACAGTACACAAGTATGCATGTGCTCATGTGCATACCTGTTTTAAGTGTGTAAGCTGATAGCTCAGATAGCCACACATACAAAGGAGCCAATTAGCACAATGTATGCAGGGGATCAAACATATGTGGTCAGAGCAGATGTGTCCAATCAGACGCCACTCTCTCCAAAACACAGTCCTGGGAGACGCACAGAAATAATTAATCTTCTTTAGAAGAGCCATGCTGTTATCTGCCAGTCGCCGTGCCTTTATTTTTAGACCTTGGTTCTCTAACAGTTGCAGGAATCTGGTCATGTGCCACGAGGGCTCGAGTTCAGTTCCACAAATATCAGCTATCAGAGCACAAAAATATCCCCAGCAACAAACATAAAGTCGACTGGATCATTCCCAACACATTCTGTCCATTATGCACTTATTTACCTGCTCATGGACTTATTAATCTTTGGGTTTGATTTACTTAAAGGTATAAAAAGTTTTAGATCCCTTATGAAGATCTCTTCATCCTACACCAGGTGAACAGGATTTAATGTCCGCAACTTTATCCTGGATGGATCAGATTTTGCCCACGAGAAATGATTGTTTTTTCCCTGACAGACATTAACATGTGTACAGCAGTTTTGCAGTGAACCCGTACAATTGGGTCTCTGAGTCATGACTGTATGCTGGGCTTTTCTATGAGGAACCAAAAGACAAAGTATATTGAAGTTGGCTTTGATTTTAACTGAAGGACTTTACATGAAACTGATAAATACGGTGACTGGTAGGTGTCAGATGATTGGCAGAAGTCACAACACAAATGCAAATAGAATGGCATCAATACAAAAGCTACAACAAGACAACAAAAGGCACAACACGACCACAAAACTCGCAACACAGCAGCAAAAGTCACAACACAACAGCAGAAGCCACAACACAACGGCATAAGACCCAACACAACGGCATAAGCCACAACACAACGGCAAAAGCCACAACATAATCGCAAAAACTACAACACAATGGTAAAAGCCACAACACAACAGCATAAGCCATAACACAACAGCAAAAGTCACAACACAACAGCAAAAGCTACAAAACAGCAGCAAAAGCCACAACACAACAGCAAAAGCTATGACACAATGGCAAAGGCTGCAACACAATAGCAGAGACCACAACACAACGGCATACGCCACAACACAACCGCAAAAGCCACAACACAACAAGAGCCACAACACAACAGCAAAAGTTACAACACAAATACAAAAGCCACAACATAATGTCAAAAGCCACAACACAACTGCAAAACTGTAAGAGTCTGAAAAGAAGGAGCAGGTCCTTAAAGGGAGCTACAGAGTGACAAACAGGATTTCTAAGGAGAGATATAGTGCCCTTCAGTATGTGGGCGAGGTGATATGAAGGTGATAACTGAAAGTAGGAAGCAGGTGAGAGTCAAGTGGACTCACATTACTCAGTCTTTAAATTCAACCGCTTGATGAGATGAAAAGGTAGATGGTCAAGATGATGTCAAAGGTTGTGCTACCTCTTCCTCTCTAAAACACTTTTCTGCCTCATATACTCAGTAAAAGCCAAAAAGCTGCCTTCTCATGACAATGGAGGCTTATTTCATCTTCATGTGCCTCTGTAACTACCTCTTGCAGAGTTTTCTTGCTGTCATTCAGCCACATGAAGCAGATGTGATGATGTATTGATGTCTCAATGACAGTGGGGAGGAAAGAAGGGCTCAGATGATGGGTTCATCCTCAACAAAAGAGAATATAGAGAGGAGTCCTGTCCTCCCTTTGTCCTCTCCTGTCCCATTTAAAGAGCAGACAGGTCATTTTGATCAGACTTCTTGTTCGAGGTTTCCCCTGAGATGTTTTTTTCATTCAGGAAACATGGACTTTATCTTCTCTAAAGGCCAGAGAAGGTGGAGGAGGAGAGGGAGACGAGGGGACAAGCTCTGTGAGATGTTAAGATGCTAAAAGCTGCACGTAAGGGTTGCAGCAGACAGAAATGAGTCCTGCACATTTTGTAAAAGTACTGAGAGAAAAACAGGTTAATACAATATATGAGCTTTCAGAACTAGCATAGTTAAAATGTGCTACTTATCCCCCTGAATGCTTATTTATTTGTAAACAGTATTCAGTGCAAACCATTCTCCTGAGACATTTAATTGGTTTCCAAGGCAGCATAACAGTTTTAAAAGGACTGCACTTATGACTTAGACCCCCCCCCCCACTGTTAAACCCCACCAATGTACAAGCACAAGATTATATATTAATTCTTTATAACTATAATCTTATACACAAAAGGAAACAATGATAGAAAAAAATAGGTGATAAAAATTTAATTAGAGTATGTAAACACAAATAACCAAGTAAATTATGTGTTGTTATGTGAGTCTTTATTGCTTTAAAGAATAAAATAAAACAATAAAATGTATTTGTATGTGTTGTGTTGCCTGGGATCTGAGGGTATAATATAAACCGGACTCCATCTTCCAGAGGCCTTTCCTTTGAACCAGTTGGTTTTCCGTGAGCAAAAAGCCAAGTTGGAGCCCCATTACTAAGAAATGCCAGTGATCCTGGGTAATAATGCTCCATAGGATTCACTTTGTACCAGAGTTAAAATTCTGTTAAACCTGCCAAAAATAACATCTTCATCACTCCCACAGTTAGTTTTTGATTCAGTGTGTGTCAGCCTTTAAGTATCTCCAGCTCTATTCTCCAAACATGACTACACCTGGCTTCTAAAGAGTAAAACTTAAACCTCATGGCGTCAAACAGTGGGTGAAATCACAGCCTCTTAACCTTTATCATGGACTGTCTACATGCAAGTACGTCAAGCAGTGAATCATCCTAGGAAGTGGTGATACAGGGACTATGTCCTCACCTCCTGGTCCAAGCAAGACGTTGAGGACCACTCAGCACTTCTCCAAGGCAACAAGACGGCTGTAACCAGGACAACCCTGATGTTAGTATCCAACATCCTACCTGATCCTCATCACTCACCTTTTGGATAATCTGTCACCACTCAGGATGCTGAGAGTCTCATACAGACGTCTTATTTTGATCTACTGTTTCCTTTAAGCGTCATGAGTTTCATAAAAACAGCTTGAACAGTTTAACATATGGTCTGACAAAAGGACAGAGGGGCAGGAAACGCTGCAGAGAGTCTGGAGGTACTTCAAGATTCAAAAAACAAAGAGTTTCTTTTTTTATTATATGTATTCCAGCTTCACTTTAGCGCCCACGAGAGCACTACAGAGCTGATGAGCCACGGTCCAGGTAATCAGCTGACCTCAAGAGCTGCAGGTAAAGAGTGCTTCACTTACACTGTTCTTCAGGTGTTCATGTCTAATGCAACAGACATGACATCCTTCTGAGTGAAGTGAGGAGGAAAACTTTTCATACCCTGGAGAATGGAGGGTCTCATTTGCTTATTAATTTGAAACTGTATCTTATAATATCACGTTATATCTTATCATACCATATCAAATCATATCACGTTATTTCATTTCATATCATGTCATGTAATGCCATGTAATAACATGTAATTTCGCATCATGTCATGACAAGTTATATCAAATCATACAGTTTCATGTCATATGCCATGTCATTTTATGTCATATCATTTCATTTCAAATCATATAATTTCCCGTCATGTCTTGTTATGTCATATCATATTATTTCATTTCACATCATATCATATCATGTCACGTCAAGTCAAGTCATGAAGTCAGACGCAATCATTCTTGTAGTCACCCTCTGTTGGAAATCTGAAGACCTGCAGTCACATAGCTGGCTCATTTTTCTAGCACCAGGCTTCCACAACCTTAAAAAGTATAAACAATTCTGATACCAGGTTAATGAATGTTTAACTTCTCACATTTTTGTCTCATTGTTTATAACAAATCCCCATTCAGATTAATATCTCAACTCATTCACTTTAATCACCTCTTAACATTGATAAAGTGTCACTGTATGGTTAAACAACTCTTTATGAAAAACACAACAAATGGTGTACTTCTTACAAGAAGACAGATAAAACAAAAAAGAAAAAGAAAAACAGTTATAGTCTCAACATTTTTTTTGAAAGATTTTAAGAGAAGTAATTAACCCTGTGGTGCATGGTGGTCACTACAGTGGACACCCATTTAAAATGATTTAAATGGACTGTAGTCCAATGGTACATGTGGTGGAAATTCATATTGGCATGTGTCAGGAAGTTTTTATTCTTCTTAGGGCCTGAAAAAATGTTTTCAATCTTTTTTTCCAGACATTTATATATTCTTTAAAAAGTTATAGACAAACATTTGAGGGTGAAAAAACGTAAAAACTATAAATTATTCAGTGTTAAAATGGATGAAAGAGAGTTAAAATGTTTCGCAAAGCATTAAAAAAAGATTATTCATGTAATCACCGACAAGAAAAGAAGAGAAGTCAAACCAAAAAAAAGTCATATTTACATTAAGTTCACGCTGTTTTATATTGAATGCTCAGTTACAAATATTTGGGGGGGAAATGTAAACCCTTTTTTCATGCCTTAAGACAAATAAAGACACTCAAGAGAAAAATCCTGACACTGACTTTTATAATCATGCATCAGAGGGTTAAATAAAATGTTAGCTATATGGTATACAAAAGTTTAATAGCAGCCATTTGCTTGTGATATCAAAGAAAATTAATTAGGTTGGTGCATTTCAGGTTTTAACTGAAAAATATTTTTATCTCTTAATGAACCACAGCTTTTTGAACAATTATTTACCATGTGGGTTCTTCAATGAGCACAGTTCAGTTCTGAAAAGTGGGGCTGTACTTGGACTACATGCAGTACTCATGTTACTTACAAACCCACTGTTTCTAACCATGATTAGTTCTCCCCCTAGTGGACAACATTGAACACTACATCATCATCATTATCAACATCATTATCATCAGGTGTGATTATTTTAAACTGTTGTGGTGACAGACGCAGAGATGAAAAGAAAACTAAGCACGCAAACTTCTTCATGAACACACAAGGTTTATGGTGTTTGGAGCTACTGCATAAAAAATTGTGCAACATTGCATGATAAGACACAGACTGACAGCAGTGATAAAAGTTACTCTGTGGACTTTTTCATATGAGAATGTGAGATTCGTTTTTTGTCAGTCTTCACCTAAACTCCACCCTCAGAGTCCTGAGCATTAAACCCTCTCAGACACTTCAGACAACAAGTGTTTGGTGCTACAGTTTGTATGGGAGTGTAAAGACTGAGGGGTAGGAAAAACAGGACAAAACTCCCCTAAAATTTAACCTCTGAGGGATTTTTACCTTCACAGTTCATGTTTACTTACATTTAGTTTGTTCTTATCTTGGACCCAAGAGCCAACTTAGAGTCTGCGAGAGTGGAGATTAGGATTGAGCTGTAACGCATGCACACGTACATAAAAACGTCCCGCTCTCTCTCCCTCACACACACGTACACCCTCACACATACACACACACATAATTGGTAGCTGTGGGCGGGGCTTGTCCTCATTTGATGGCCTGCCAGATGATGATGATGATGATGAGGAGCAGGAGCGACATCACCATGGCCAGTATGCACATCCTCTTACGAGACTTTCTCTGCAGACACACAGCACAGGTCACATTTTACTGCATCAGTCTTCATCTAACAGTGGAAACACCTTCATTTTCATCTTTAATGTCAAACAGATTTCAATAATTATCAAGAAATCATAAAAACAGCAGTTATCAAGGTGCAGGTTTAGCTCCGTGGTTTACATTTGCCAGAGGCCCCAGACTTAGATGTGTCCCAGCAACTTTCACGTATGTGGCAAAGACTAAAATCTAATCAGTTGTTTATGTCTTATTTTTCATAAAAATGTAGTACTATTAGACTTAATGCCACATTCACCTGTCAAGTCCAGAAAAACATCTTATTTCGTAACAATAAAAGACAAAAATGACACAATTTTTTTCTGTTTTAGGACATTATTCTTATTGCAAGACTCTTAGTTTGAAGAGATTTGGGTGCCATTTTTGTCTTGGATATCTGTATCCACACATGATCAAATGGAAAAATGATCTCATCGATCTGCTTCTCTCTGGATTGTTTCTGCCTCACCTGGTAGTATGAGGCCTTCTGCAGCTGAGCCGCTCCTCGGTCCACATGAGCCTCTGCTCCCTCCACGTTTGCCTCGATGCTGTCTGTAAATTTAAACATAGAGGAGCTTTACATGCACGCCCACATCTAAGGATCTAATCTGTTCATCTGAACATCTGATCACTGACCGATGGTTTCTCCCTGATCATGGATCATCACAGCCAGGTCCTTGAAGATCTGGTTCACGTCCATGATGTCAGCCTGAGGAGAGCGGATTTAAGATGTAAACAGAAAACAGGTTGCAGTGTTTTTTTTACAGTGAACAGGGTCTCCTCTGATACCTCCAGCTGTTTGATGTTGGTCTCTCTCTCCCTGATCATCTCCAGGTCCTCTTCAGTGATGGGGGGCTCTTCAGTCTGAGTCTGGCTCTGACCCCACTCACCCTCTCTGAACAACCACACACATGAAGACAGTTAACCAGACTATCAATCCCTGCAGACGGGGTGAACTCAACAACATCAATCAGTTTAAAAACTCTGGACGTAGCACTGATGTCAGTTCAGATACACTGGAAAATTTCCCAACCAGAATTCTTTGTCATCTGGGAGAGAAAGACTTTAAGAACAAAAAACTTCTTCATTGGCCTTGTCTCCTTTAACCTCACTGAGTTTCCCATGTAGACTTTGACAGAGAGCCTCAAACAACAAAGTTTTCTCTTAGGAGAAAAAATTGAACCTTGATGGTCCTGAAGGCTTCCAACTTTACTGTCATGACAAGGAGGTCGCACTGAGATGGTTTCTAGGCAGCACAGTGGAGGAGGGGTGGGGGGGCATCATGATCTGCTTTTTCCTTCTAGCTGATGGTTGTGCAGGGGCATCAAACAGCAGCTGGCTAAGTGCAGATGTTACAGGGGACGTCCTTCATAACTGAGGGCCCTAGTCTGTGCGCTAAGGACTAGATTTTTCAATGGAACAACTGTTCACAATGGCCGCCTGACAAAGGACTTCTTCTTCCTCCAGAGGAATAATCTCACTCTTTTGTAGCATCCTGTGTGTTCCCCTGATCTAAATCACATTGAGAGCCTTATGGGATGGATTGAGAGGGAAGTTTACAGATATGGACGTCAGTTCCAGACAGTGGATGCCAAATATGAAGCATCTTCACCTCTTGCAATGACATCATTCCCACTAACCTCTTGGAAACACTTGCAACAGACTTGCTTTTTTTTTTTTTTTTGAAGTGATCAACAAAAACAGTGAAGCTACTCAATTCTGAGTTATTTTTTTCAAACTTTTACTTTAATTTTTCTTCCTTTTTCTTCCTTTTTCTTTTCTTTTTGAGTCGTGGTCTTAAACTTCTGATCAGCTGTTGAACAGACCATTTTACTTTAGTTGCTGTTTTCAATTAATTTGCTGACTCATTTTTTGTTTCATCCTCATTTTTTCTTTTTGCATTTTGAAACTCTACTTTAAACCTTTTCAAAATTTTGATTAGGAGTGTACATATTCACTTACACGATCACATTAACAGAGATCTCCTATTTTTTTTTCAATTCTAAAAATCAAATAATAAACAGATCCTGACTGTTTCAAAGAAGTATGTCTGTGTTTGTCTACAACCTCTACAACCAGTTATCTCAGAGACATGTTCAGCATACATCCACTGATTTTACTCAGACATAAGAACATAACAGTGGGCAGTGAAAGACGAACAGGTTTAGATAAGAAAAAGAAAAACAATAAGGACATACTTTTCAAATGTGACCAGCTGCTCATTGGTGTGTCCTCCATCTCCCTGCAGACATGAACAAAAAAGATGAATCAAAGTCAGCAAACCCCATGTTTTCATTTATGTTCAGTCACTCATTCAGTTTGATCAGCATCTGTGAGGTCCAGTTATTCACCAGGCCCCTGGATCCAGCTCGAGCTCGGACCACAGACTCCTTCTCTTTCTCGGCTGCTCTCCTCTGAACCAGCTGGAAGTTGTTGAGAGCTGCAGAGAAATCGTTCATCAGACGCTCTCTCCTCAGCTTCTGCTGCCTCTGAAGGAGAGAGAGGAGGAAAAGAAAGAAAAGGGTCATTCAGAGTTTAAATATTCTGTCAATGAGACCCAAACTGGCGTGTTAAATACACCTTTTTAAGAGCTACAGCACAGTGTTTCACAAAGTGCTACAGAGACTGGAGCAGCAGTGGTGGGTGGGAAAAAAGTCAGTCTCAAATCTTTCTTTTTCTTCTGACTCAGAGATACTTTTAAAGGAGTTTTAAAGAGGATAACATGGAGTGATCCTAAAAAGGACAAATAGTACAAACATGCAAATGATAACTTTAAAGGTTTCTCACTGAGTGATATGTTGATGTACTATCGTAGACAGGTTTATCTCATGGTTTAGGCTGGATACTGTTTTAGACCCATTTTAGACCCATTTTATCATTTTATTAAGGATAACAGATGCTATAAATTTTTATTAAATGCACATAGTGTAACAAAAATTGTCATGATTAACTTTTGAAATCAGGTCAAATTGACCCAAAGACAACAGGAGGGTTAAAGAAGCTCAAATAGTCCAGTGATATAACGGTTTGTGGAGCGGTTACCCCTGAAAATGTTTTGTGTGTATTAGTCAGTGCCTTTTGTCATATTTGCACAGATTTAAAGAGAACAAAAGATAAGCAGTCCTGCTGAAAATCAGCCTTTAGCTGGTGCAAAAATGACACACAAATCATATTAAATGAAGGGAATGCAGAAAGAATGATAACATGACAAACGCTTTTCCGTCACATGACGTTAAGATCTGACTGACTATCCACGCCTACAAATCAGTCCCTTTGAAGCTGGTTAGGTCAATTCCTGATTTAAGTTTCAATAAAATCTATCAATTAGAGAATCTCATTTGGTGCATTATCCCTTTAACTACCCCACAGGGAAAGAAGGAATAGAATTTCTTTTGTCTTTTGCACTTCTTATTGCAATGGGTGAGTAATAAACAATCTCTTTTTGTTGTTTTTCCAACAAACCTTTTAGTTTTTAAAATACTGACCTCTACCCAATGGTTGAAGTCACTCAGTGTTTATCATATGAAATCATCACGGAAAGCTTGTTAAATAAAAGTTCATACAAACACCACAAACAGTAGAAACAGTCAAGTAAAATGCTCATTTGAAAAGAAATCAGTTACTCATAAATATCCAGGGCATTACGTTTGTATGTCTTCAATATTTCACCTCAACAACTCAACTTTGGTTGCGCAACAAAACGAGGTAGTTGATCACAGAGGCATGTCATGTAGTGATCACTCAGATATAATCTAAGACACTTTTGCCCTCACTGTCATTGCGGTTTCATTTTCTTCTCATGTGCTTTTAATGCTTGATGCAATACTTCTCCATTAAACCATTAACACTCTTTTGTGGGAGGAAAAGGCTGCAACACCACTCTTGTTACATTCACCAGGCCCCATTGATAAAAATAGTCATTTTACCTTTTAGAGCACAAAGGTTCACACCTGCATCCATGTATTTAATATGTCTCACTGTGTGGCAGGCAGACACGAGCTTTATCCAAGTTAACAATTTCTTACACCAATGAAAAATAGGAACTTGAAAAAGTCAAACTTTTTGAGAATAACAGTCTGAAGTTGTCAGGGACAAAAACACGAGCTTTAAGTTGGTAAACTTTGATCCATAAAGGATTAGGCTGCAGACATTAAAGCCTGTTTTATCTCACCTGTTCGGATGGAGACGGTGGTGGAGGCAGAGAGCCCAGCTCCTTCAGGTGTCTGTTTGTCTCTTTAGCCAGCTGGTTGGTGTAGTGCTGGAGCTGTTGACTGCAGAGAAACACACATACACACACACATTTTGAAACCTGTAGCACACACACTTTATCTATCTAGGGCCATAATAAACCCAGACCAGGACTCACAGCTTCTCCTGCACCTCTGAGGTCTCCTGCCTCGTCTCCAGCTGATAAAGCAGATTTTTGATCTGACCAGCTGTGAAGAAAACAAGAAAAGCTTCAGTGTGGTGAGATCTTATGGAGGGCGGGGGGCAAACATTGATAATGACAGTGTCTGCTCTCACAGTTGTGGCTGATCTTCTGGATGTTTGAGCTGCAGGTCTGGATGAGGCTGTTGAAGTCCCCTGGCTGGGACCAGCTGCTGTCTGCTCGCATGTAAGACATCCTGACTTTATTTATTTATTTTAAATCTATCATTGAAAGAGAAGAAGACACAAGTTACCTCATATTGTAGTTTGGATGGATGAACAGATGGATCGACGAATGGCTGGATGGGGAACGTTTTATCGAAAATTTTGCAAATTTATTATAAATATGGGACATCTTAGTTTTGTACTTTTAATAAATTTGCAGAACACTGTCATTATGGGGCGTTGTGTGGAATTGAGAGAAAAAGTTAACTTATTCCACTCTAAAATAAGGCTGTAACATAGTAAAATACGAAAAAACTGAAGCACTAATGATAGATAGATAGATAGATAGATAGATAGATAGATAGATAGATAGATAGATAGATAGATAGATAGATAGATGGATAGATAGATAGATAGATAGATAGATAGGTCCCATAAATCATCGTATTTGTCATTCTGGAAGAAGCAGAAAACTAAATAGATCATTCTTTTATGTCCCTCAGATTTCTCACGGCAGTAATAAGTGAGCGTAAGCGTCACATGACAAACAATGACCACATCATGATGTGAAATTTTACAATAACTGTCTTCATAGTAATTAATGTTTTAGTGATTATAGTTATGACATATTGTAATCAATGACCTCTCTACTTTTTTCTGTTTTGAAAATTATAGTCCTGTCACAATAACGAATTTCCCTGTATTAAATAAGTTCATTTAGATAAATATTTCACATGACATCTCCAGATTGTTTAAAAATTAAAGATACAGTTTCATTATGAGGATGGAGCTCAGAGACAAAACAAATAAAGATCCCTGCCCTCCTTTCTTTCCTCTGACTCCTCTCCTTCCTCACTGCAGGTCTGGTGTTTCTGAAGCCCTGTCTGTTTATGAACAAAGATTTTAGAGCAGATTGTGCTGGCTGATCTTCCTCTAATGATGGCTGGAGCCTGGGAGCAGAGAGAAGGCGCCCAGCTGGAGCCAAACCCGAGCCATCACGTGGATTAATCTTCTGACTGATCATCCTGGGAGCAAAACAAAACGACGACTGACCCACATATTCTGCCTCTATGTTTTAAATTTAACATTTCAGCCTTTCTCTGTAGGTTGTCACCGCAGTAAGAGGTAGTGTCATGGAGATTAAACGTTACAGCAGCATTGGTTGGGTCTAAATATAACAACAGAGAGACGTTATTTAACATTAGTAACAGAAATTAGTGTCAGCTTCAGATCTATTTACATGACATCATACACACCTCATCTGATACAAAAAAAAATCATATCAATGTTCATAATGATGTCTTACTTAACTGTAAATCTGCTCCGGCACTGTCCGCTGCTCCTCAAGTATTTCTACACCACAATAAACCCAGCCCGGCTGACGTCACACGCTCCCCGCACTAATCCGACGTCAGTGTGACGCTGTCTGGAAATCAGCGTGATGCTGCCTCCAGAGCCAGTAGAGAAGTGAAGCCTGTGATTTAAAGTGATTTATTATCTTCATATAAGTCACTATAAAGACACAGAGCAGCGTTTCTATCCCTGTAGGTACCAGGTGAGTGTGTGTGTCTGTGTGTGTGTAACGGTCCCAGTTTCTCGGGTTGGAATAAGTCAGGCACATGACTTTCAGCTGCCTCCAATAATAAGCCAGCATTGTGCAGCTGTGCACGTGACAGCAGGGAGAATTATCACTCAGACATAACCATGGTTTTTGGGTGAGACAATTATAAACTTTTAAACATGTATCTAAATAAATTTGATGATATTTTGTGTAAAATCTGAACATTTGAGGTAGAGAAGTGCAATTTGGAACATTGTCCCATATGAGTCACCTTAACTTTAAGTTTTTCTCTTTTTTTTCCCACTCTTCTTCTTCTGCATTAAAGGCCAAAAGTATGTGGCTTTTGATACAAAACAGTTTGAGGTGTTTTTTGCAACTAAATTGCAGAAAGATGACTAGAAATTTAAAAAAAGAGTATCTTTTGGGTCTCTTAGAAGTGAAACCGAACAGACGTTCACCAGTCTGGAAACACACACATCAAATTTTAGCGACAACTTCAGAAACAAAAAGTTCCTCAGCAAAAAAATTAAGAAGACTTTGAACATCCCAACATCAAGAGTTAAAATATTATCAAAAAACAATCTGGAGAATTGTCTCAGTGCAAGGGTCAAAGCTGAAAGTCAGTATTAAAGGCCTGTAATCTTCAGGCCTCAGCACTGCATTAATAACAGACATGACCCTGTTGTTGCCTGTGAACCAAGGTGTATAGATTCACATTTTTTCGTTTTTAAACTTATTTTGTTTTAAATTTAGTGACGCTCACCATAAAGTGACATATCAACCATTTGGTGAAATTATTTAACATAAAATTTTACTTTTCTTCTGATATCAAGTTACATATTTCTGTTTTGTAAAAAAA
The DNA here is from genome assembly GCA_008086565.1 of Thalassoma bifasciatum. Lineage (NCBI taxonomy): Eukaryota > Metazoa > Chordata > Actinopteri > Labriformes > Labridae > Thalassoma > Thalassoma bifasciatum. Next base: position 204,716 of record RPOG01000933.1, read on the forward strand.
AACATGTTGAAAACTATTTCTACCTTTCATATTTTTATAAAAAAAAGACAAATGTCTTGGCTGATTTTCAAGTTGAGACTTCCTAGTTGATGATGGGGTAGAGTGACCTTCCATTCCCAGCCCCAATGCCATCTGGTGGATTTCTTAAGCTTTGCATACTTCTACCGAGTGGTAGAGACGGCTAAATCAGTTTGAGTTAAGTTAGAGGGACTCCTCCTATTAAAGTTTACAGACTCCAAATGTGCTAAACCATTTGGTCGAGTGGGTAGTTAAACAACAGAGTGAAATGGTCTGTTCATAAACTGACCAAAAGTTAAAGACCACAGCCTTTGAAAGACAAAATCTGCACAGAAATGTGGATTCAACATCATTTTCAGCCCATATTCACACTGTCATGACTCACTGCTGCCAACTGAAGCCAACCAAATAATCTGACAGCGTCTGAGAGAGAAGGGCTTTAAGAACATAAAACTTATCCAAAGGCTTCGTCTCCTTTGACTTTGACAGAGAGCAGCAAACATGGGACATTAAGAAGGTGGAAGGAAGTTTAATTCTCTGAGGTGTCAGTTAGATATGGCCACTGTATCATATCAGAGAGATTTTCTTTTGGATTTTCCCAAATATTTCAGTTTCCTTTTTGCACTTAGTCGATACTTCCTACATCAAGTAACAACCTGCTTTGAGTTCAAAGAGTTCACTGTGTACCTCTACATTAGTTCACCAGGTCACTGGACCACAGATATCAGCCAATAAACTGACAGCTATGGTCCAGTGATCAGGTGAATGAAGTTATCGATGGGATCTAAAGGGTATTAACGTGCAGTACTTCCCTCAGAAACATGGGGCATCACCTTCACAGGTGTTTTTGAATTAGTTGTGCGCGATCATCTCCACCGTTTCTCTGCAACTCCGTCTCACTGTCTCATGACTCCATCACAGGTGTGTTTTGTTTTTTTATTTGGTTTATTTATGTAGCCAAGGTACAGTGCAACATGACATGATATAGTTGAACCATATCCAGAGAGCTGCTTCTTTTTTCTGCGCTCCCACATTAAAGTGATGCAAGAAATACAAAAAAAATGGCAGGACAGACAAAGATCACTGTGTCAACACAAAGTACATAAACTCTGAAATACACTGTAGACATTAGTTGTGTCTTCATTAAATGTCACTCAGTGACACGTGTCCTTCAAGTGGAACATATTTGTTTATTATGGGAGTTGTTCTATGTCGACTGTCCTATTAAAGTTTCAGTCTCATCGTTCTGATGCTTGCGTCCCTCTATGTGTTCCCATCACTCATACTGAGCTGTGTAAATAGTGATGAATATCACCTGCACCAACGGCACCTGTGCAGGTGACCACCATCACATGATGCCAAAAGAAGAGTGTAAGCCAAAGTGTGTTTCCTTGGTCCGCTGATTTTATAATTCTTTCTGGTTACTGTTTATTTTTCTATTATTATAAATGTTGCTCCTTGTGCGGTTTTAAGTTTAAGTGCCTTTTTCTTTCTGTACCTTATTTTATAAATAAAGTCTGTGTTGAATTTTTAATTGTAGATCCCTGTTTGCTCCATAATATGTAAAAATGTAAACAAGATGTCAAATATGCAGCTTTATTTCAGTTTGCAGCAACAGCACACGTATTGGAAAATCAACTGATGAATTGAATAATAAAGGTCGCGTTAAGTATATAAAAATCAGCTTATGCTGTAAAAGCTTAGAGAGGTAACCAGAAACTCTCTGGACTTACTCTATCAAGTGTTGTTGTTTTATTACTACCTACCAGCAAGTGGTCATAAAAGTGAGTGTTTTTTTTTCAGAGAATCAAATCAAATTGAATTTTAGGGCTTAACTGTTAATGTTTGATATTTTCAAAGCAGAAAGAGCTTTATCATTTTGTCATGAGGTATCAAACTCTTGTTTTTTGTATTTTTTTGTTTTGTTTGATTTTGTTTTGTTTATTTATTTATTTATTTTTCGGATCATAATCCTGGTACAATGTCAGGTCAGAGTTTTCTGGTTTAAGTTCACTTAAAATGAGAGGTTGGATGTTGCTCCTTAGTGTGTTGAGTTAAACTATTTTCAGAGGGTACAGCTGAAGACTTAATTGATACCTGACCCTTTAAATGTTATAATTAAATTCCCACAAAAGAAATTAAATATGACATTATTCAACCTACTTTTCTGTGTGTGTATGTGTGTGTGTGTGTGTGTGTGTGTGTTCACCTTAAAATAACTGGGGAGACTTCTGCTGAACTGTGCAGTTGTGAAGGCGTGGACGTTCAGTGCAAACAGTGACCTGTCATCGATGTGATGCAGACATAATAAAGAGCTTATGGTGTTATTTAAAGTACATTAGGAGGATAAGACAGTGTGTATCTGAGTTATTATGTGTGTCCTTGTGTATAAAAGCAGTGGGCTTACCCAGCAACTCCTTTCACACATATTAGTTTTATACGTGGTGAAACAACAGACGCCACGTCAGCTGAGAAAAACTAAAACAACAAATAGGATTGTTTAGATCATGACACCTCCATCTGTGCAGTTTCACTAAGAGCTAGTTTAGAGATGTGGGGTCAATTACAGTTACTGTATGTGATACTAACATAACAGGCTTTATGAAGAAAGGGTTAGTGGTTCAATCACTAGCTTTGATTCGTGCCCATGGTATGGGCAACTTACACATCTGTGATGGTTTTGGGGTGTGTTAGTGCCCATGGCATCGTGGGTAACTGTCACATCTTTGATGGCAGCATTTATGCTGAAAGGTAAACCCAGGTTTTGGAGCAAAACATGCTGCCATCCAAGTTACGTCTTTTTCAGGGACGTCCCTGATTATTTCAGCAAGACAATGACACCAAGACACATTCTGCACCTGCTACAACAGCGTGGCTCCGTAGTAAAAGAGTGTGGGTACTAGACTGGCCTGCCTGCAGTCCAGACCTGTCGCCCATTAAAAATGTGTGGAACATCATGAAGCGCAGAATACGACAACGGAGACCTCAGACTGTTGATCAACTGAAGTTGTACATCAAGCAAGAATGGGAAAGAATTCTAGCTACAAAGCTTCAACAATTCGTGTCCTCAGGTCACAAAGGCTTATTGAGTGTCATGAAAAGAGAAGTGATATTACACAGTGGGAAATATGAACCTGTCCCAGCTTTTAGGAACGTGTAGCAGGCAGCAAACTCAAAATGAGTGAAGATTTACTAAAAAAAAAAAAAACAGTAAAGGTTAATAAGTTTGAACAATAAATGTATTGTATTTGAAGTGCCATTGATTGAATATAGTTTAAACAAGATCTGAAAATCATTATATTCTATTTTTATTCATGTTTTCCAAAATGTCCTTACTTAATTGGAATAGGGTTGGAGTAAGGGGGGTTTATCACAATAGGGCAGGGGTCTTGCCTTTAAAACAAAGGTGAGTCACAGAGTGGCAGAGGAATCTATTAGGGACAATTGAAGGCAAAAAGGAACAGGATTAGAAAATACTAATTTAGACACTAGAAAATACTAATTTAGACACTGGAAAAATGACACATACAAGGGCCTTAAAGCAACAGTTAGCTAACACAAACTGTCAGCTTGTCTGGGACAGAAATAGAGAAAAATCTGGATGTGGGGCTGCAGTGAGTCGTCAGGGTGGCTCCTCCATTCATCAATCCTCTTGCCTCTGCAACATAGAAACAACAACAAAAAAAAACCTCCCAACTAAAAACCCCAAACCCCTGCACAAAATACCAACAAAAGAACAATCAGAGTACCAGGACTTACACCAAAGAACTGAAGACTAATAAGAGTCCAAACTATGACATATGCAGTACTCTGCACTGTTCATTTGCTCGACACCATACAAACTGTGAACAAAAAAATTGTATAAAACTGGAGGTGAGGTTATAAGATCTTCTTCCTGTGTAGCACGTTGTGCAAACACGTGTTAAGCTGCCGAGGACGACGTCAATACATCACTGTGTGCCATGCAAACAACCAGTGGGCTTCTTCATCTCATGTATTACCTTTACGTGTTAGTTTAAGAACCTGTCAGCTACAATTAATAAACTACAGTACATCTACAACTGGGAGGATATGAGAGAGGCTGCTGA
>RPOG01000934.1:0-162500 GCA_008086565.1 Thalassoma bifasciatum
AACTAAGATCACTGAATGAAGATGTGTGTAAAAGTGTGCTCACCTTCTGTCTGAGCATCTCGTTCTCCTTCTCTATGGCTCTCAACCTTCCCTCCAGCTCTTTGATTTTGAACTCTCGGTTGGAGTCGTTGCTTTTGGTGCTCATGAGCTGACTCTCCAGGGAACGCTGAGAGCTGCTGGTTTCCTTCAGAGACACCTTTAGGGAAACACACACACCCAAAGAGCTTACACACTGTCATGACACAGTGAGACATTTCAGGCTTTTGTTTCACTATATCTGCTGTGTGTGAGGTGAAAGGTGACGACACTATGTGCACGTGCATTTCTGAGTGTGTTTCATGCAAAGAAATAACTTCAAGGCATTATATTTTTGCACACACTCACACACTGAGGTATACTGTACCTGTAGCTGTCTATTGTTTTCCCTCACGGCCTCCAGGAGGCAGTCGTACTGTTTGGCTTGATCAGCTTTGAAGCTCAGGTCTCTCTCCAGAGCCTCCTTCTCACTTTCCAGACGCTGAAACCACAAACAAACCACAGTCAAACATCATTTTTAAAACAGTAACTAATCACGTGTACAAAGGCTTCCTGTCCTGTTTTATTATCATTTCTGTTTTTACTGTCTGTGCTTTGAAATTTGATTCTTTGTACATTTTCATGACACGACTCTCTCTTTGTTTGTCGAGGGGTTAAATACGTTTTTTGGGGAATTCAAGCAAACAATCCAAACTGACTCGACTTAACCACGCTAACGCTTTCAATAATCAGTTCTTCTTGTCTGTCAGAGTTTGTAGACCTCTGCAGAAATGTGAAGCGTTTCATTTTCTCACACAGCTGTGAGAAGTTGCTGGAAGTGGATGTTCAGGTTGCAGGCACAAACTGTTCTTACCCAACGTAAACTGCTGCTGTGACCTGGATCTGTGCGTTCACATTATATTTGTCACCACCCTGATATTTACTACACACGCTCACTGATGTCACTTATTACTAAGACATTATAATTATATCCATTTGTTCTTTTTCTGAGTGTTTTATGGCTGCTGCATACTTGAAATAGACTGACAAGCTGCATTTATTTTCGAAGCTGAATAGTTTGTTTGATAAATGTGAGTGTAAGAAGTGAAAGTGGCCTTAGTGCATCTCTGTTTTACCCTCAGGTCATCAGACATGTGGAGCAGCTCCTCTCTCAGGCTGCTGAACGTCGACAGCAGCAGACGCATGCTCTTATCTGCAGTCAGACGAGTCTAAAGGAGAAAAAAACAGATCACAGACACTTTTACTTTTCTGTACACTTAAGTTTTATGAAATCATTTTCATAAACCAACCAACCAGACGCAAAGAAAACATGGAAACACTGTATTTGAAGTTGCATAAACTGACATGACGTCTGTCGTTAAGTTGAAGGAGGCTCATGTATTTTTATGAATGTTGTCATCAAGTGTCATTAAGTGACATGAAATTACATAATTTGACAAAGACCAGAAAAAAAGAAAAATAAAAGTGCACATCTGTGCATCATTTGCAGGTATATAGCGGTATCTCACTCCTGCATGATGCCGCTATGAAACCATGGCAACACAGAATTCCTGTTTTGCAGCTGAGTGAAGTTCTCTTCATCAAAGTTTAATTGTAAGTTGAAGTGTAGGTTTAATTACAGCGTCAGATTTGGGACAAACTTCCCTCTGTCTGGTGGAAACCGGAATTGTGTTGCCTTGTTTTCTCAGCGGCATCATGCGGGAGTGAGGAACCATTGTGCACCTGGGAGTGATGCACCAACGGGTGTGCATCTAGAATTTTTTCTCAGTGTTTTTAAAACTCCCTCACCTGCCTCCTCTTTAATTCATACTTGCATATCGTGTCTTCTCAGCTAAACTTAATTTTATCGTCTTTCTGTCCTGCTCTCTGAGTTTTTGCATAACATTTCACAAAAAATAAAAATATTGTCCTTGTCTATTAAAGCACATTTAGCGCTGTTTTCCCATCTTGCGACATAAATTAGATCATTGTCCAATAATATGATGGTGCTTGAGCTTTATAGGACACAGGAAATAAGTCACAGACCTGCAGCAGGTAGCGGATCTGTTGTTTGGTCAGTTCAGTGGCTCCTTTAGGGAGAAGAGCCTCCACATCTTCTTTTTCCACCTGAGCACAAGCAGAAATACGTCTTAATTACCTGTGCTTTTATTGTGAAAGGATTTCATTATAACAGAAGTATAAAAACACAGTTCAGATTTAATTATGAGTTAATGAGGGCGTTTTTCCTCACCTTGTAGTCATTGCTGGGATCCAGTTTGTGTTTCCTGCAACACACAGGGAGGAAAACAAACAATGAGGATAGAAGTGTGAGTCAAGAAACTGGAGGTGTGTGTGTGTGTGTCTGTGTGTGTGTGTGTGTGTGTGTGTGAGAGAGGCTGTGTCTGACGATAACTCCTGAGTCTCACAGTGAGTCAGCAGGGGACACACACACACACGCACACACACACACACAGCAGAAAAGAGTGTGTGTGTGTGTGTGCATGTGTGTGTGTGTGTGTGTGTGTGTTTTAGTCTCCACTTTGTTTGGGCTTCAACAAGTTTGCAGACGTTTAGATTAATGTGTCATTTGTACATCACTTCCTGCAAGTATAAATAAAAACTGCAGCTGAAAATCTTTAAACAAACCCTTTATATGACTCATGCTGTTCAGATTTCATTTCTTCAGATTATAGTCCAGCTCAACAGCTACACACCTTCTCTGTTATAGGTGTGTGTGTTTTTAGTCTCATGTGTCACAAGTGGCACTTACACACACAGGTGAAAAGTTCAGCAAAGATTAATATTTCATCATTAATCCCTCTCTGACACACTCATAAATTACAGTGTCTTACTCTGGTTGGCTGATAAAATCACCTGATTTATGCGTCATATTTTTTGGCATCCTGTGAGTGCCACTGTTCTACCTTTATGAAAGCCAGTCTCATTGGTTTTAAGTGTTTAAACCAAATTTATCTAAGACAAGAAAGACACATGTTAATTTGATTAATTTTTATTGATAAAGATAGTAAGTAACCGTAATTAGGTCAAAATTAATATATATGGTTTTATAATTCCTATAATGGCACATAATCATTTTTTCAGTGTATGGTGAAACTACAGGTGATTTAAATTGTCGCTTAACTGTAAAAAAATAAATAGAAATAATTAAAGGTATGATAACAGAAAAGAAACTCTCTGCCTGTGTGTTTTATTGCAGTTTTTGTACACTAATAAAAAATTTCTGGTAGATCTACTTAAGAAAATTTTGGCAACTTTTTGCAACATTAATCTATGATGCTGAAGCAAAATTGCTTTTGGTCAAAACCACTTTTTTTCACATGAAAAATAAAATCCAGGTAAAGTGATCTTAATTATTTTCATGCAGGTCAAGTAAAACTAGTCTTTGTATGAACTATTTTATCTTTTGATATTTTTACAAAGTTTTGAGTAATATTAGCTTAAGTAGACAGCTTGGGCCACCCGTGGGATTCATCCATGTACAGCTGACTCTCATGTCCACTGTGTGCCCTCCTAACTCATGGTAACAAGGTATGGTTAGGAATTAAGTTCAGTTTACCAAATATTCCAGAAATACCAAATGAAGCGGTAAAGATAACAAGATCAACTCTTGTTGTGTGGATAAACTCAAAAGATTGCTTCACATTACTTAAATTATTCATGTTCTGAAAAAATTCACACTGTCTTGTATTTTGAAAAAATATTCTTGACTTAAATACTAGATTTATTTGTGTGATGATTGTTGTTGATCACAGTTTCAATTCACTTCTCCTCAGATTTATTTTTCTCAGTGTATTGTGTAATTTTTGAAACATGAACATTGTCTCCAACAATGACATCTGTCGTGTTTTCAGAAGTACAACATGAATTATAGAAATTAGCATGAAAAGAAAGTTACCTCTCCTTCTGCATGTCCTAACAAGCCTTTCAGGAAACATTTCTAAGCTGTCAAACCTTAACTTTATCACATTCTCCTCTGGCTGATTCTAGAAACCTCCTCGAAGCCTCTCATACGTTTTCTTGTTTTCACAAATCTCCTACTTACTGTCCTCTGATCTTGGCCACGTGCTCAGAGATGCAGGAGTGGATGTCGCAGTTTTTCCTGTAGACGTCGGCCAGCAGCTCACCGAAGTATCGCGTGTCCATCTTTGTTGGTTCATCCTTTAACATTTCCACCTTCGCTGCCATGACCCTGTTCAACACCGGCGGCTTTGACTGGACCACGTTAACAATTTCTGTCTCCTCCAACACCACCGTCTCCTCCTCCCCCTCCTCTTCGACAACTTCTTCATCCTCTTCTTCTTCTTCTTCAACTTCCTGATGAAACAGAACAAAAACAGATGGATTTCTAGAGGTTTCATGCGTGGATATACAAAACAGTCGATGTCAAACACAGTCAGATTCTCATTTTGCACCATTTAATTAAACTTAAAATTCATCTCAGGGGAGCATGCAGTTCGTGGAATGTAGGACTTGAAGAATATAGGGTTATGGGAACATCGGGCTGTTATACAAGAAAGCTGTGGGAACATTGGGCTATGGTAACAAAAGGCTGTCAGGACATACGAGTGTGGGAACATAAGGCTGCGGGAACATAGGTCTGTGGGAACATTATGCTTGGGGTACACAGGGCTGTGGGAACATAGGGCTGTGAGAACATCGAGCTGTGGGAAATTAGGGCCAAATTGACCCTTTGCATATACAGAAGTGGTATTTCCTTTAGTTTAGAAAATAAAAAGCTAAGCTAAGCCAATTGAACTTATCCGTCATAGTATTGTGAATGTATCTTCACCTCTGACTGATATAAAATGCTTTATCTTGCAATCTCCAAGATACACCTATTGTTTATTTTATACATTTATAATGTAGTTAAATGTAAAAAAAAATCTAACAGCTGTTGTTCTGCTTTCTGAATCTGAAAACCAGAGCAACAGTCAGACTACACTTCACATTTATAGGCAGTATGCTGTAACTACAAACTTCTGCATTCACATGCATTAAGTAGTAAGTGGCTTGGAAAACAGTTTAAAGCCTCTGTACATGGAGATCTGACCCACTGCTAGTTTTATATTTGCAAGTAAAATAAATATACTTCTCTTAGTTTATTTTACTTTTACTCTATTTTTCCTCTCTGTTCTTATTGTATGACTCCATGCTGCAAAGGGGAAAAAAATACCCCCTGGGGATCAATGAAGTCTTATCTTATCGCATCTTAATGAATTATTTACAGAAAGGAGAGAGAGTGTTTACTAGTGAATCTCACAGCTCTAACAGACCATCTTATCTCAAACTAGATCTAAAGACAATAATGGTTTTGTTATTGTAAAGAACAGTTTGGGACATTTCCAGAAAGTTGGGAGCAAACAAGTGAGTAAAAACTAACACCAGTAGACCCCAAAAGTACAGTAAGATCTAACTTTTGAGGAACTTCCTCCACAGACCTGCACGTGCAGCAACATGTGACGTGAGCAAACACACCCATCACCTCCTTTCATCTGACTGTAGCACCTCCGCGGTCAAACGCTTGTTATGTAACGTGTGATCAGAGGCCTGGCTGAGCTGAGCATCATGAGTGTGTGTGTGTGAGTGTGTAATCTTCTCACAGAGAACACTTTCACCGTGTGCAAACAGCCGTCAGTCACTCTGTCACGTCTGTATGAGGAAACAAACAGAGTGTTGGACAGGTGCTCAACACTCTCCGTCATGTTTCTCTTCTCTTCTGTTCCAAACTCTCTGAGGCATGCAGTGACTAAACCGGTTGCTAATGAGCACTTTTCAAATAACTCAGCAAACTCAGCTACACCCAGCAGACTTTTACAGATATCGTGTAGCGACAGAGACGCTGAGTGTCTCATCCTTCAGCAGGAAGATGATCCAGACTGTGATTTCATCTGAAACAAAAGGAATGGCTTAAAATTAAGAGGTGTGTTTATTTTTTCTGACTGGTCTGTCTGAGGTGTTTAGCCTGATGTAACCCTCCCCCACAGTAAGGTATAGACTGAACACATGGGTGGAGCTGTTATTCTTACAGGGCGTGCATCTGCACTGAGGCCCCAGGCCTCTGCAGGGTTCTCGCCCCTACCTGTCTACCTGTCCACCTGTCTACCTGTCTACCTGTCTACCTGTTCACCTGTCTACCTGTCTACCTGTCTGCCCCTACACAACCTAAACAGGGCTGATGGACAGGTTCCAGACTCATGAGAAGGATCATTTCAGTCAGGAAAGTGACTTCATACCTGTAGATTACTTCTTTGTTGGTATAATGCTTCCTAGTAATAAAACCTAAACCACTGGAAAACCTGTTTGTTCTCTTTTTGGATGGAGACATGTTTTTAATGAACATGCATTTGCAGGATGAGCAGCAGAACTGAGTATTTTCAAGAAAACTTTCAGCATTTTGAGAGTTATCTAGAGTTTACCTAACTTTGCTGAGCAGATGGACCTGCCTGTTTCATTTTTCAAAATCCTGCAGATCTATCTTGCTAAGATCCAATCACAACCAACTTCACCCAGCAGAAAAGTTATCGGACCAATCAGAGAAGAGAGGTGGGAGTCAGCGGGAGTCAGCGGGACGAGTGGGACGAGTTTGAATGTTTAAAAATATTGGCGGCTTGTGAAGCGGTCTCCGTGGACGCAGCAATATCTGCAGTTTTATCAGAAATAGACTTGATTTATTCTTCAAAAGAAGAACAGAGAATGTCACATAAAGTCTTTCAGACAGAAAACTATTTTTTTGCTCTTCACCTGACCGGTTCTGGTTGGTAGAAGAGCAAAATCGGACAAGTGAAATATCTCCGTGGTGGATACATAAGCTGTGTGTCTGGTGTCAGGTTACACATCTGCTACGTCATACCATGGTCGTCCAATCAGCAGCTGCTATTTCTATTCAGGCCCCGCCTCTGAAAACACCCGCAAGTGGCCCTTCCCTATAAATATAAGCTATATGAAAATGTTCATCTCAAGTGTCAGGCTAGGGTTGACCTGTGTTGTAGAAAAAAGGCTTAAGACCCTTTTTGTTTATTTTTTGAGAGAGTCAAAATCTTCAAAAGAGTCAAAAATCTTTCTGAATACAACAAGTCGTCCATCAAACGTTTCAGATTACACTTTGTTCCTGGTGTCACTGTTCAGAGGCAGAAACATTCAGCCTGATGCCATGTCATCTTAAATTTCCAAACCCTCGTCCTGCAGAGCGGTTCAGCCAGATTCCACATGAACCCGAGGGGCCATCAGGAACCACATTTCCTAGAAGGTAAAGGTTTCACTGTTGTGCCACCCACATGGATCCCTGCAGCACTTTGATATCAAGTTCAGGTTCTGTGTTGCAGGCTCTGATTACAGCCACATGTCACCAAACGGTGAAGTTTGAGTTCCATGCAATTCAAAAGTTGTGTCAACTCCTCCTGAATTAATGCAAAGGTGCTTTTTCATTAACTCTCATTCCAGAGAAAATGAAAGTATCTGAATGTCCTGGAACTCTGCCATTACTGCAACCACAACCGGTGTGGACGAGCCAAACGAAGAAAAGCTAAACAATGATTTCACAAGAATAGAGCCGTTAATCAGGATTCCTGTATTGTATTCATTGAATGATAAATAAACTGTAAAATTCCAAGACAGGAAGATAAACACAGGCAGTGAGAACGCTGAAAAACTGCACCTTTCATATCAGCAGTTGTTTAAATGAGAAATTTCTATTTCTTTAGGACAAACTAGTCACTTAGAAACTCTAAGCAACTGGTTTAAAGTCCAGCACTTACTCCTAAAAAAAGGAGATGCTATTATTCAATGATTTCCTTGACATTTAGTCTTTGCTGTCAACAACTGGTCCAAACTGCCTGCAATGGCAAAAACAGCCTGTGTGACCTGTGTGATACACCCATGTACGGCAGGGCCCCATGTCCACTGTGTGCCCTCCTGGCCCATGGTCACAAGGTGATGAACAATAAAATACTGTTTATTTTAAAGTAATATAATGGCAACGCTGCTGCCAGTCGATAACTGTTTTTTGCACACGAAAATTTGTTACAGTGTGTCAAAAGATGAGACTTGTTCAAGATTACTTAGAAAGTCCTGACAGTCTGATAGTGAGTGAAAATTTGGTGTCTTGACAACCCAAATATGTTGAGTGATCAAGGTGAAAATTTTGCAAATTGTTTCATTGTGTAGTTTGTCCAACAAGAGTTGCCCAAACTCCAGAATATGGATTAAATATTGTACTTTCTGAGATCTGTGTTGCTTTAAGAACCACATACCTGTTCATCTCTGTAAAACTCACACCTGCACTTACCAAAACACATCTGTTTGTTCAGGGCTTGGCGCTCAAACAAGTATCTAAAATGACGCACGGCGCTGATATGTCACTGTGTGAGGTTGTAAAGTGAAGTCAAACCCCGTCTGGTGGCTTTGAAGACAAATCCAAAGCAAGAGTGAGATTTAGGAGCCCAAAGTTCAAAGCTGAAGCTGAGGTTCGTTCTTTCAGGACGTTTATGCTCGGTCATAAATAGTTAAGGTGAAGTGACAGATAAGGTGGTGAGGGGTGCAGCAGTGTGGACGAAGCATGTACATGTGTGATCACGTGGAGGTGGGTGTGTCTGGGGGTTGTTTCATATACATGCCGATCATTCCTGCACAAAGAGCGAGAGCAGAGACTGGGACCAGTCTGGAGACCAAACTGTCTGCAGATTATTGACTCTTTATCAGTAAACACACAAAGAACCTTCAGTTAGAAGAGTGATTTGGCTCCTGTAGGTGAAGAATGGTGTTGTGTTCATTATCAGGATCTCTAAAAACACCTGGGGTCAGCTGTGACTCTCTTTAAGAAGCTGCTGACCTGCAGACGCAAAATTCCTGAGACGCTGTGCAGACTTGAGCTCGTACCACTGTGCAGAATGTGAGGTGAGAAAGCAGCAACCTCATGATGATGGGTTAGCAGGTGACATCCAGGGTGTGTACATGTGTGTGTGTGTTTGTGTTTACTTTTGTAAAGCAAACTGACCCAGAAAAGTGTGTGAAGACTGTGGACACGGATCATCTGAGGGTTGAATAAACATTTGAGCACATGGACAAAACATTTACATTTTAAGAAGTTAAGCCTCCAGGCTGGTCGATATACTGCTTCATACTGAATACCGGTGGTTTTTTTGTTTGTTTGTTTTTTTAATTATATGAACTTTTCATATAACATTGGGAACACAGAGCAGCAGAGGATCACGCTGCAGGAAGTTTCCTGAGAGGGAGACTGTTTTGCAGTTGCACCAAACAAGCAGCATATGAGAGCACAGTTATCAACAACATGAACTGAGAAAATGCCAAAAATGCATGGCTTAAAGTATTCAGGAATGGTGCAGGATTTCCAGGGTTTGGAAGTTTCTTGGAAAAAAAAATTATAAATAAATACAGCACAGGCCAAAAGTTTGGACATACCTTCTCATTCAATGTGAATTCTATATTTTCATGACTATTCACATTGTAGATTCTCACTGAAGGCAACGAAACTATAAATTAACACATGTGGAGTTATGTACCTAACAAAAAAAGGTGAAATAACTGAAAACATGTTTTATATTCTAGTTTCTTCGAAATAACCCCCCTTTACTCTGATTACTACTTTGTACACTTTTGGCATTTTTCAAGAGGTCGTCACCTGAAATGGTTTTCTCTTCACAGCATATCAGGGTTAATTAGTGGAATTTCAGCTTTATCAATGAGGTTGGGACCATCAGTTATGTTATGTAGAAGTCAGGTTAATACACAGCCAACAGCCCTATTGGACAACTGTTAAAATTCATATTATGGCAAGAACCAATCATTACTTTAAGAAATGAAGTCAGTCAGTCCAGAAAATTGCAAAAACTTTAATGAGAATGAGAGGGTGTGTCCAATTTAACTTTTTGTATTGATTATTGTAACTGACAACAAAAATATTCATTCATGCATGTGCTTCTTTAACTCAACTTCTTCCTCCTGATGTAGAAAAAAACATGTTTCAGTTTCATCTCCCTGAAGTCCTACTGTCTGTGAATCTAGTCTCAACTAATTGGGTCAAAAGGTCACAACCTCCTGTTTTTAGATTCAAAGAGAATTCACTTGTTCTGGATCAGAAACCAGCCGATCATGTTTTACTCCAACGGCTCTGAAAAGAACGACCCAGGAGAGAAGTAACCCAATATTCATCCTGAAGACATCATCAGCTCACCTCTTCACCAGGACAAGCCCTCTACTGTGTGTGTGTGTGTGTGTGTGTGTGTGTGTGTGTGTGTGTGTGTGTGTGTGTGTGTGTGTGTGTGTGTGTGTGTGTAAGAGACAGAGATGTAGGTCAGTGTGTGAGCCAGGCTCTCCGGACTCTTTGTGGACACGTAACACTAGAGGTTGTTTGGAGAGAGGAGTCACTTTACCACACAGGATCTTTGTCTGCGCTCACAGCAAAACACCTCCAACCTAAAAGCTGCTGAATTACAATCTGAGAGCAAACATCCCAAATCCCGTCTTAACCTTTAGAGGGTGTGCCTAAAACTCCTGGCAGACAAAACACAGCTTCAAGCCTTCCACAGAAGTGATTAAAGTCAACAAAACCTGATGAAAACTCGCTTATCAACATCATCTGAAGCATCGTGGTTTCAACATGCCGTAAATTATGATTTTCACAGGAAGTAACTGAAGGGAAGCGAAGCTGTTTCAACAGTTACTACCAGCTGGAGTCGATCCAGGAGTCACCAGTTACTGTTTTATACCTATAATTTTACATTTTACAAGGACTTCTTTGATTTTTCACATCATAACTTGGTGACAAGAGCAGTTTCACATCATCTGCCTCAAGGACAGAGAGTAAAAAATCTCACTCTCCCTTATGTCAGACTTTTCTTTAGTTGGGAAGTTAGTTGTCCATCAAATGTCTTTGGGAATCTGTAACATACAATACTACAGTTTGAGGATTCTCCTCCTCCCTCCTTTTACTTTGCAGCTTAGAGGCTTTTTTGTTGTTGTTGTTGTTGTTTGGTCTGCTATTAGACGTTTGTGTACGTTTGTGGTGACGCTGCAAAACTATTTTTTCTAAAAATATCTCAGCTTGCAGTTTTTTGGTATTCAGCTGTAAATAAAACCACATGAAGCTCAAACAGACACAAAACTGAATCTTAGATATATGTCGTGTTTTTTTCTCTTCTTCGTCATGGAGAGAATCAGGCGATCACACAGGCAGAATAGCCCAAATATAAAACTTCACTTCAGAAAACAAGCCAAAAATTTTACAACCTGCAACTGACGAGAGGTGCAAACACCTTTTCTCTCTCCTCCAAATACAAAAACATGCATATGCAGCAGAGTTTTTTGGATGGACGGGGGAGTGAGCTGTTTAGAGTGCGAAACACCAGCAGAGACTGAAAGAAACGCAATTTCGAAGAAAATTATAAAACATTTACCTGACGATTTATGATCACAATATAGTCATTTTATACATCCCATGTGCAACAACCCGAGATATATTGAGTATATTCATTATATCCCCCAGCCCTAGGCCAAACCCTGAGTTTTCTGAGTTAAATTCCACTCATGTTTTTTTGTTTTTCATGTTATCGTGATTTTCCTGCAGCTTCTCTCTCCTGCTGAGGTTTTGATTACATAACGCCCGTCTTCTATGATATAATTACACACTTTGCATGTGCAATATAAGCATTCAGTTACTCAACCAGTCGTAAATAAGCTGGTGTGTCTGAGTGATAAGGCAGCGCTTGAGACTGTCAAACATGTTGACGAGTCAGGGTAGTGGGTGGACACAGATTGGTTAAAGCAAAGCAAAAGTTGAAGAGAGGTGAAGTCAGAAATCAATGAGCTGATGGTGGAAAAAACAGAAAGATCTTGAAGAGATTCTGCGCTGAAATAAACCACAACATCACAGCTCAGTTTCCCCATCAGTCTGATAAAAATCTGAACCAGGAGCAAACTCTGCAGCAGCAAGCAGATGCTGAACATGTGTGATAAGATAAAATCTGAGGAGCAAAAACATAGAACTGAGGCAACTTTTCTCAATAACTTTCATATCTTAACCATCAGCTGGTTGTCTCATCTTACTCACAAACAGAAACAACAGAGCAGAGAAAAACAAGCGCTGAGAAGACGTTCGCTGACGGTGTGAAAATCATGTTTGCCAACATCGTTTATCAGATGCAAAACTCTGTCGACACTGCATAGAGCTGAATGCTATTCAGCTTTAAAGATGACTGATGCAAAACAATTAAATTTCATGATTTAATTTCTATATTGTTAAAAGAAAGAACGGAATAATGTCCAGGTAATATACGTTTGAAAAAAATAGAATCAATCATGGCTTTCAGTGTCTATGAAAATTAGAATATTTCATAAAATCAATAAAAAGGATATTTTATACAGAAATGACCTCTGAGAATTTTTGCCACTTTTTGTCTATTTTCTAAAATTTCCACCCCTTTCCTTTTCACCCATTTTGGTTGCTTTTTAACCACTTTTTCCACCTTAAACACACTTTGATGGCAATTTTTTACTGTTTTTGCCACTTTGCACCACTTGGATTATTTAACTTGCACAGGTAGTTTTCACAATTTGGCTCCTTTCTTGAGCAAGGTTGAGTTTATGGTTGCAAAAAACATCCAATGAAATTTTTCTAACCTGGTATTCTGACACATTTGAGGATAAAGAAACACTGCACTGTCTGTGATTAGGATATTGCAACAAGCTTTACTACCATTTAATCTGATTTGCAGGTAATTGCCCAGCTCTAGTAGTGGAGGAACTTCAAATACTTAGAAAATGTTTTTGATGTTAATAAATTATAACTATAACCAATCCTGTTAGGCACAGAATGGATGGCCAGAGTGACCTCGACCTGAGCTACACTCTGAAAACAAACTTCATATTTCTGTCTCATCAGCTCAATAATGAGTTGTTTTGTGATATTCTGAGTTGGAGTTTAAACTGGGGAAACTTGTACTTTTATAAACATTGGTTTAATCCAATTATTCAGTGATGTTGAGGACGTTCCACACACAGATAAGGAAGCTAACAGAAGTCTGGCACGTTTACATTTGGATTCCTTCACTGAAAAAGTTAATCTATAAAAGACCTCTTCTCTTCAAAACAAATGTGGTCATACATGAAGCCAGTAAAACCCTGAATGAAGCAGTTTTAGAGTCAGAAATAGAAAAGGAAAGCTGTTTGAAATGTAGTTTAATAAACATGACGGTGCATTGGTGAAATACTTGCAAACACTTGATTCTAAAGAGAAACCTGCTCTACATGCACTCCTAATTAAAGCCACATCATCACATCTGTGACAGCCAGATTTCCTCACAGTAAACACTTAAAATATGAGCAGCATTCAGCATTCGGCATTCCTGCCTCGCTCACCGTCCTGTTATTAAGCGTGAATGCTTCACATACCCCACAGAGCTGAGAAAAGCCTCTTCAGAAGACTTTTCTCTCCTCAGAGCGGAGAAGGAAAAGTTTGTCAAACACTCTCTGCCTTCGTATCTGACTCGTGACCTCAAAAGAAGCAGTGTTTGTGTTTGTAAAGCTGACAGAGAGATAAATGATGACAGATCAGCAAACATGTCTCTCAACATCCCCTCTGCTCGACACTTGAACCTGAGCTTTGAAAAGAAAACGTTACGCCTCGCACTCAGCTGAATACGATCAACACTTTGACCTCTGACCTCCTCTGAGTTAACTGTTTACACTAAGTCACCGAGCAAGAGGTTGTTCCTGCTACTGTTACTGCAGGTTGTAGATCTGTTTGTTAACTGTTCAGGTAAAACATGCTTTGAGTTTGAACATCGACATTATTATCATATAATTATGACAAAACAACAACCCATGGTAATTAATTTTGCTTCACACGACTGTTTTTTGCCCATTTTAGTCACTTCTCACTATTTTTTGCCACTCACAGACCTTTTGAACCTTCTCTCTGACTAATTTTATCCCAACTTTCATGCCATTTAGCCAATTTTACCACTTTGGGCTGGGGGGTTTTTTTGTTACTTTTTTCACCATTTTTGCTCTCTTTTGATAAATTTCACATTTTTAACCCAATTTCCTTGCCAATTTTTTGTTGCTTTGTGTTCATTTTAATCACTTTTCACTCCTCTCAACCCCTTAAGGCCATTTTCCCCTCCTTTTGACCATTTTTTTTAAGTTTAATCCCAACCTCTTGCCAATTTAGTTGCCTTTGGCCATTTTTATCAGTTGCCACCATTTTTGTCACTTTTACACCCTTTTTGCTCCCTTCTGACTTCTTTTTCAAGTTTTCCCCCAATTGATTCTTCAATCGAATCGTATCGATACTTTAAATTGTGCCCCAGCAGCCAAACCTTGCATCCTCTGTTCTGTCCCAGCTAGCTTAGCTTAGCAACTAGATAACCGTTTCCCAAGAAAGATTCAGGATTTTCCACTTGAAGTTTTACTTATGAAACTGAACACACAAAGAAACATAAATTACTGTCTGACAGAAGATTCATATTCAATGCTTTCATCATGTTATTCATCTCCTATTGAACCAAAAGACTATGTGGCAAACATAGCACTAGCAAATATCAAAAATTTTGGAACAAAACATAATTCCTTTAACTCTATCGTGCATCTAAAGAGTGGTCTTCTTGAAAGACAAAGAGTGTTTTCTGAAAAGAAAGCAAGAAAAAGCTTGAATACATTCATCTTCAGGGCTGCCGTACAAACCCAAACTCAAAAAACACCCACATGGATGAGTCTCCAAGACAACTAATTAATCAAACCAGTTTTTGGCGTTGTGCGCTGACACGCCTCCTTCTTCATCAACCGTTAATCATTCACAATGTGTTGGTTTTGGCAACAAATGACAACACTCTCATCCGTCATTCTTGTCGTACGACTTGGCGAGCTTTTACATTTCTGCGATACCAAAACAGACGAGATCAGAGTCTCAAATCGAGCTTTGACAAATTCGTCAAAGAGTTTAAATTTCTGAATGGAGCTTCAAACGAGACTCTCTGTGTCATTGCTTTACAGACCAGGCTGAGTCAAAAAACACTTTAATCTTTAAAAATAACCTTGGTGTAACATTGATGATGACATCCCTGGAATTACAGTCAGAGTGAGAACCTCCCATTCTCCACTCCTATAGGAAAATCATGGAGGGTGTGGTGAAAGTTTCTCCCAATAACCAGTTTCATCCAGCTAGAAAAACCATCAGTCGGCCCCGTCAGCGGTCGACCACAAACAGACGACTGTTTGAAGCTCAACAGCCCTGATTGTTATCCAGAGAGGAAGATGACACCGGGCATGTTTGAGCAAACACAGATTAGAGACGGCAGACTGCGGCACGCACAAATGATGTCAGAGGAGGGATTATTACAACTCTGCGTGTTTGAGAGTAGAGCTGGAAGACAGTCAGGGTGAGTTTAGAGAGGAGAGTTTCCTTCAGCATCCACAGACTCAGGAACTGGGACTAGAAACTCTGATGGAGCCAAAGTCAAACCAGAATCAGAAGATAAATTTATGAGGGTAAACAGCTTCAAATTAGGGATGGCCAACAACAATTTTCAGCCAAAAATGGCTCAAAAGTACACAGCTGGCTTTCAGCTGGAAACCTTTCAACACCAAAACAATGTGGCCAAAAAAAAAGAAAGTTGTGATGACGCAAGTAAAACCCGCAGCCAGCACGCATTTCTTGTGATGGTTATCCCAACTCTCTAACAGCTTTAAGGAGCAGAATGGGCAACAGCAAGAAAGAAGAGGAGAAACATGGATGTGTGAGTTCATAGAGACACAAATTACATCCCGTCATGTCAATAAGATTTATCACTTAAGACCTGAGCATTTGTCTAGTGTGCATTTTTTTATCTCTTCTTCCTATTCAGGATCAGTAAGACCTAATAAGTATATAAACTTTGTACATGAAATCATATTTTAGTGTTATTAGATAGCTACTGGTTTGTAGTTAAAAGCATTATTGTTCATCACTACACATTTTTTCTCACAGAAATGGATGTAAAGTCTTAATATCACCAAAAAATGATGTGGGAAGCATCTCTTAATGTGGCTCACACTACAGGATTTTATCAAGATTATCAATCAGACCAGAGAGAGCAACGCATTATTTATTGATCTTATTACAATTTCTAATTTTCAGAGATGCTGAATTTTGAGTTTTCATTACCTGTAAGCCATGATCATCAACATTTCAAGAAATAGAGACATGAAATAATTCACTCTATGTATAATGAGTCTATGCAATATCTGGGATCCACTGTTTGAAATGAGTGACTAAAAACAGTAAACATTGCATTAGGGCTGAAAGATATATTCTTATCATATTTGTATCCAGATCTGAAAATTCAAGATATTGATAAAGTAACATTGAAGATATCAATGATGTAGATTTTCCCAGCTCACCCTGCATGTAAAGCTCAGACAGTCACAGGATTATTGATGATTTTCTGTTAATGTTGATGACTAACAGTGAGCTCTAAACAATTAACCGCACTTTACACATCCTGTTATATAATGATGCTTTTATTTTTCTGGAAAATGCTTTGTTTTCTCTTAACCCAGAATCATATTGTATCGTATCAATATTGAGTCATGGATTTTTTTGATTTATTTTATTTCCACGGAATCCCACTTTGCCCCCTAATATTTGTGTTTTTCCTATTCAAAATTATAATATTAGAAAAATATCACTCCCTTCATTATCGCAATGGATATCAACAAGGATACATAAGATGGGGAACCTACAAGTAATTGTAGAATACATCGCAATTAGATTATTTTTTGCAAAGAGACTCAGCCTTTACGTGACATCTTTGAAAACACCTGAGCAAGAAGCTGTTTCACAACTGCAGCTTTTAAGATGAGCTGCAGATAAGATGGTTAGAAATAATTATCATAGATTAAATGTAAACGCAGAGAGGATTTTTTCGGGTCACGTTAACATCAAAGCGCCGTCAGAGCTGCTGTCAATCATGGATCTAACCTGTTTTGACAGCAGTCACATATACATGATGCTGCACGTCCAGCTCAGAGGAATGCACCCGCCCACAGCAGCGGCCTATGGCACACCTCGATCCAACAGCCGCCCTGATGCTTCTGCGGGGCTGAGACACTTTTTAAATCCTGTGGTTGTGAACAAAGTGTTGTTGTAAGAGTGTGAATGTGGAGGCAGCAGGGCGTGGAAAACTCTGGACTGGGGAGTTCGCTTTTTAAAGCTGATACATGATGTGTTACATTCACACACTTACACACACACGTTCCCATGTCGATGCTTCATTGAAATGAAGGGTGTGTCCGCTCAGCGCCAACAGAACACACACACACACACACACAGTTTCTTTCTTTCTTTCTGTTTTCTCAAGCTGCACAAACGCTGCTTCCTTCCTCTACCTTCACACCAACAATCATCTGGAGGCTGTGATGTTATCAAAACAGAGACCAAAGTGTGTGTGTGTGTGTGTGTCTGTGTGTGTGTGTGTGTGTGTGTGTGTGTCTGTGTGTGTGTGTGTGTGTATGCGTGTGTTATTACCTCCTCAGGCTCAGGGCTCTTAATGGGACTTGAAGTGTGGCTGAACACAGACGACTGCCCGCTGATGCTCTGAGAAAAAAAACAAAGAGAGAAATTCAGGAGACGGTCCAAGTCGAACAGAAACCTCCATTTGTTTGTCTTCGTCTTTGTATTTTCAAGAGAAAGTGTTTTATAATCACAGTATTCTAATTGCAGACAGTGAAATATTTCTTTAACCTCAAATGTGTCTGAATATCAGGTACAATTTTTTTGCAGTAAATGTTTTATGGTTTACTTGCTCAATCAATGAGCCAAATTGTTGAAAACTACCTTTGCAAAAGTAACAATCTAAGTTGTAAAAAGTGTCAAAAACAGCAAAAAGTAGCAATAGAAATAACGTGTGGGTGGCAAAATGGTTAGAAATCATCAAAAATTGGTGACAATGGGCAAAAACTTGGAAATTGTGAAAAAGTAGCAAAAATGGTCCAAAAGGAAAAGAGTGACAATTGACTAAAATGGGCAAATGTAGTTATGAGTCAACAAAAAAGGTATCTGTTGATTTGAAATACACATAAAATTCTGTTTAAAATATCCTTTTTCATTGATCTTATATTGTATTCTAATTTTCTGAGACTGTAAATTAAAACATAATCATCATCATTTCAAGAAATAAAGGCTCAAAATAATTCACTTCATGTATCATTAGTTTACATAATATGCGGGTTAATGAGTGACCAAAAATATTGAACTTATTTGTGCCTTAAAGCAAACAGTTTCTTTTAATAGGATGTATTTTTAATGCTATTTTTATTTATGTATTTTATTCATTTAGTTAAAAAAAGGAGAATGCATGACAGGTGCCATTAGGACAATTAAAGATAAATCCAAGTTAACCAAAAAGTTTATCATAATGGCCTGCAACAACATAAAATGGACAATGTGTTCAAAGCACACTTTTTTTTTTTTTTATCATAATGATTTTATTTGACCCCCAGTGTTTCTTCATCAAGACATTATGACTCAGGTCTTGGTCTAGTAGTCCTCTATTTGAAGGTTTTCTTTATCTGTTTATTGATTTTGGGCTTTTGATAGATATTGATAAGGTCTGATAGGTATTGATAAGATTTTATTAACTTCATTTTATTTTATAACCATCCTTTTTTGTTTATTTTTGCTTCGTTGTATGAAAAGTGCTTTCAAAATCAAGTCTGACTGAGTGATTAATGTGCTGGATTGAGTTTTAGACGTCTTCAAACCGACTGGTTTAACCCTTTAATGTAACATTAAAACATCAATAAAACATAAATAGATTTCAAGTAAAGATAAATTGTACAGTTTTTCTATTGTGGAGAGTCTAGAGATGAAATAACTCAGTGTAGTTTCCCATTAGGCTTTTAAGGATTGTTTGCAAATTACTCGTTTTGCAATGAGATTATTCTGCACAGAGAGGAAGAATAACCCAGCATCGACTCTTTTCTTCTGCCCTTTTACCTCAACAGGTAATTTTTTTTAGCTTTGCTGGAGTCAAAGTGCTGCAATCCCTCAACGAATCAAACCTTGAGTGTCTTTTATTTTCCCTTTGACTCCTCCTCCTCCTCTGATCATCACGGTAACACAACCATCCCTGCAGCATGGCGGTTTGGAGTTTGGTGCCAGGATTAACTTGTCCTAACCAAAGAAAGGATTGACGCCGACACTGATTTGGTTTATGATAGGATTAAGGAAGTGAAGCTGACTGATTGTAAACTTCTTGTTCAAAGGTTTGAGTTTAAAGGGCAATTAATTTAATTGGCCAACTGTTTTCACAAGAAACCATTTACCATCCTCAAAGTGCTTTTAAGTCACCAATTGTCTCACTATTGATGAATATTTGATTTTAAACCATCCAGAAAACTAAAAGAAAATACGTCAAATCCAAAGCCAAGAAGACTCTGAACAGTTTCACCTCTGATGAACAGAATCTAAATCATCAGAAGTGATCCGACCAGGTGGAAGAATGTGTTTTCTTTAAATGTCAGGGTGTGCCGTGTCAGCGTAGTCACACTGGGTGTGGCGCCGCGTTTCTGCCAACACGCCACGATCAAACTCCATGTGCTGAGGCTCAAACAGCAGAAAAACTCTGAATCAGAGGGAAACGCGATCAATGAAATCAGGAGAGAGATTTACAGGAGTATTTTTCTAATAGAGCGAGAGAAGGAGGATGTGGGAACATTTGAACATCATCCAAAAAGCAAAGACTACTTTTTAAGTTTTTTTGCATCTTGAGTTCCTATATTTCTATTTGTCAAAGCACTTTGTAAACTTAGGTTAAATGTTCTACAGTTTAGGGCTGGGCAATTAATCACCAATTAGATTAAATCACAGTATCGCCAGCTTCATATGGGTGTGTCAGAACACCAGGAAAAAGTTTCTGCAGTAGATGTTTTAAGCTCTACACCAGTTTGTCTCAACCCTGCTCAACCAAAGAGACAAACTGTTAAAGTGGTGAAAAGTAGCAAAGCAGCAAGAAGTAGCAATTAAAATAAGTTTGAGGAGGTAAAAATGGTCAAAAGCTGCAACAATGGGTGGAAAGGGACAAAAACTGGAAGAAAGCTTAGGGAATATTCAGAAAATAGCAAATAAATACTCCAAATCAGCAAGAAAAATATGAATTTAAATTGACTAAATGGCAAATAGTATTGAGTACATAGAAATGAACATTGTTTTTGTTTGTTTGACAACATATAAGATGGGACACCCAATACTTTTGTGTTTCACCCTAAAATCTTTCTTGTGTAACTGACCCCTAAAAGCCCCAAACCAACTTTGAAAAAAAAAGGTGTGAGAACTCTCGTTTCAACCTTTGTGTACCCATCATTCTTTGCTCTTTGGTTGCCAACTGATTCGTCTATGACATGTAGCGAAGAGCAGAAAACTGACCCTAAAATTACAAATACTCAAACTGTTTTCCAGGCTGACTGTAGTGAACTACAAGTTTGCTATAAAATGTCTTCAAAATGTCTTCTTGGGCCTCACTCACAAATGGTGCGTACACAAATTTGTACCTAAGTCATGAGTACAAATGTCTGACGCACAAATCTCTGATTTATCAATATTTTCTTACTGGAATTTCTTCTTACTTTGCAAACAAATGTAGAACTTCCTGAGATCATGCGTACGCACAAATGATGAATTATAAACCTCCTAAAAAGCTTAAAACGCAGACTCTTTTCACTAAAATCATAACATTTAAAAACTATTTTCCGCAAAAGAAAAAAGCCTTAAATAGTATTCATTAATAAAAACTGTGCAATGGCTAAATTTATCAAATAACAATGAAGCTGACGCCTTTTCACCCTCATCATGCTTATGATATTGAATCTTGGATACTACTTGAATACTTGGATTGCATTAAAAATATAACAATGTGCATATCAGAATGTCACACTTCTTATGTTTAGAACAGTGTCATAAATTTGTGCAAACTGAATGAAGACGTAAAATAACCACTTCTTCTTATGACTTTATCATTTTCCTACACACATTATTCAACAGTGATTTCATGGATTTTATTATTATATGCCTGAGTGAGAACATTTCTACGCATTTTCTTTAAGTCTGTCAACTAAATCTGCACAAATGCACCTGCTGTTGGGTTAAAGTTAATGAATCTAGATGGTTTTAAACTGGATTATGCAAAAACTAACTTCCAGGAAAATCTGCCTGAGGTCTGTTTGTAGTTTAGTGGAAACGCCTGCAGCAAGAAAAGGATTGAAAACTTTCACGGAGGGTTATACAAATGTTTTTTTTTTCTACAAAGCCTGTTTTTCTGCTCAGTAAAATGAGCTGAGCTTCTAAACATTTTAAATGTGAAAGGAAAGCAGTAATACAGAAGCTTGAACCTGCAGAAGAAGCTCGTGTTGGATGATTTAGATATGATTCTGCAGCTGTTTGGATGAGCAAAAGTCAAATTTAGGGAAATAATGTTGATTGAAGATCCTTAAATGAGCAGATTAGCTGCTTGTTTTGGTCATCCAGGCTAAAAATATGAACAAAAATGCAGAATTTGACATCAAATCTGAGCCTGTGCTTTATTTGAATGCATGCAAGCTTATCCAGTATTTAATGGCTTTTTTAGATGTTTTTTCCCTTCTTGTTGCACGTGCACATTCTTACCCTTAAACTCCACAGCTCAGCTTTCTGTCCATCAAATGCACCAATTTATCTCCAATATTTAGCCGTTAAAACTGGAGGTGACGTGTCAGAATTAACATGTTGATGTTTCTATACAGAGAACATGCTTACGCCGCTCTGTTTTAACCATGTGCTTCACACCTGACAAATAAGCCTGAATGTGACAGACAAACTAATAAACCACTGTTTTAACATCCCGCTGTGACCGTTCACTGATTTATGTGTGAACTTTGTGCAAAACAAAAAGAACCAACCATGAGCGTTGGCCTCTAAAGGGTCTTGATGTCATCTCTCAACCACTTTTTTTTTACTTATTTTTGCAGCATCTTGGTGGTTGTCCAATCAGCTTTCATTATTTTTAGACTTGTTCTTGATGCACTTCAGGCTGTGAGAGAAGAAAAGTAGCGTGACCATATTTCAGACCTGGGACAGTTCAAATTTACTGCAAACCAACATGTTTGAGCTTGTGGGACAGGTGTAGACTTCAACACTGGACCTTTCACCAAAAGTACAAATTCACTGTTTATGCTTGATTAATAAAGCGTAATTCGTCAGCATTTTACATCATGAGAGACTGGAAATAAACACCAATAGTGTGTAAGATTGCAGCGTTTTTGTGGTTTTGGTACTTATTAAAGGAAGCACATCTTGTCTTTTCAGGTGTTATGGGCAGTTTTTGACTTGAAGTTCATTAGAGACGTTTCTGACTGATGTACTTAAATAATTCATTGATGAGCAACAGGAAAGATGTGATTGTTAAAATATGAAAGTTTTAATCTCTGTTTTTTCTTTCTGTTACCTGTAATATAATGCTACACTCGTAAGTTAGACATTGAATACTGTAACACATGAACAGAGGTTTTTCTTCCTGTCGTTTAGTCAAAGCTTATCAGTTAATAAGAGCTGGTGTGATAAATGTACGTTAACCTTTTGATAACAGCAACGTGAGCTGGTGTGAATTTTCGACACTGTTTTACAGGCTCATGTGGAATCTGGACGGACGACTCTCCACACTCAGTCTGGATTCATTGGAAGTCATGACATAAGACAAAAAGTTCACTCTGTTTCTTTTCAGGAGGACTTATTGTTCCAGAAAATCTCTGAAAAACACTTAATCTTGCACAAAAATATGATTGCTAGGGCCAAACAATTTGCAAAAATAGTCTAAATGTGATTATTGTCTCATATATTGCAATTGTGGGGTTTTTTTGTGCAAATATTTCAAGGTTCCAATCTATATGTTTTATGCATTTCGAGTCACTTTTCCCCTTTTTTGGACCATTTTTCTGTAAACTGACTATTTTCCAAGTTAAATCCCAATTTTCATGCCATTTTTTTTTGCTTTTGAGCCATTTCCTTCCATTTTGTATGGTTTTTCAAGACTTTTTTAGCCATTTTTGCTACTTTCCAAATTTTCAGTTTCCTTCAAAAATGTCCTTGCTAATTTTTGTTACTTTTTTTTCTAATTTTAGTCACTTTCCACTTCATTTTTGCCCCTTTTGGACTGTTTTATTGATACCGTCTCACTATTTTCCAAAATAACTCCTAATTTTCTTGTCAATTTTTGTTGTTTTTGTCCAATTTTGACACTTTTCACTTCTTTTTGCCACTTTTGGACCATTTTTTGCAACAAACTGACTATTTTCCTAGTTCAATCCATGCTTTCTTGCCACTTTTGTTGACTTTTCACTGTTTTCGCCACTTTTTTGACATTTTACTTCTTCCAAATGTTTTCAAAGTTTCTTCTATAGATTTTCTTGCTATTTTTTGTTGCTTTTTGCCATTTTAGTCACTTTTTACTCTTTTTCTGCCGCTTTTGAACCAATTTTTTTCTACCTATTGAGCATTTCCAGGTTTTATCCCAACTTAAATGCCAGTTTTTGTTCCTTTTTTTGCAGTTTTTACTACCTCAAACTAAGTTTTATTGCTACTCTTTGCTGTTTTTGCCCCTTTTTACCACCTAGATCGTTTTTCTTGCACAGGTACTTTTCAACAGTTTGTCTCTTTGGTTGATTAACTCTGGTGTAGAGTATAAAACATCTGCTGCAAAAACTGTAGCTGATATTTTGACACATTTCAGGTTAAAGAAATATTGCACTGTCTGCGATTAGCATATTGCAACAGGACATATTGCGATTAAATCTAATTTGTGATTTATTGCCCCGCTCTACTATCCCTGTACACTGGAGACCTTCAGCACTGTTTCACAGTTCAAGTTTTCATCAACAGCAAAGTAATTTAGTGGCTGAAGTTTGTGATACAAACATAATAAGGGGGCAGACACATGCCTGTAAATTCTTCTGCATTACGAAAGATGCCAAATTACAGCCCTGGTGCCGGAAGAAACGCTGCATGCAGGCATCTCATGGTTTTTTTTTGAAACCCACATAGTTTTTCTTCAAAATTAAAAAGCTTGAAGAGGCAAAGCCCAACCTTCAGTGTGAACAACAACAGTCAGCAACACCATAAATCTGAGAAGATTTACGCTCACAGCTCATCACACTTACACAAAAACAATCTCAAAACAAAACAGCAGAAGTAAGCAGACTTTTAAACAACACAACACAAGTGTTTGTGGGGTATTAAGTATTAACATGGTCACAATTATTTCATTCATTCATTCAATCCAGTATCTGTTTAACCATGTTCAATGTGCAACACATCTTTTCATTCAGTTCACATAAGTGCAGTATCCTCAAACCAACTTGTTTTCTCACATCATTATGTAAATAATTCTTATCTTGTACATGTCTATTTTTTTGTACTTATGGTAATTGTATCGCTTCCTTCTTGTTTATTTTACTCATTAGACACTTTTAGTATTATTTTACTTAGTATGTCTTATCTTACCACTCATTCTTTTTCATTTTATTGCCCTTCCCTATTGTGTCCCTAATTGTTTTCTCTACTCCTGTTCTATGTGATGAGCAACTGGCAACACTAAATCTTCCCAATAGGATTAATGAAGTATTTCTGATTCTGATTGTCCAGTTCTTTCACATAATTTGACAATTTTCTTTTCAAAATGTTTGCTTATGCTAGTGCATTACACTGTAACTATGATTATTTGTGCTGTTACTATAAGAAGCGTGTTTGGAGCATCACTGTTCTTCAGGTACATCCCAGAATATTTAACTGTGTAATAAAGCTTTATAACTATATTTATTGTTCAAAACGCTCATTGATGACTCAAAGAGTTGCACTTTTCTTCTATATTCTGATATTCATGGTTGTGAGGATTTTTTTTTCTGAGGAGAGGAGGCTGAATTTGAGGCTCACCTCCCGCGTATTCCTCTGGATGAGCAGGTCGGACTCTTGGCTGCTGACGCTCAGGTGAGACATACCCTGCAGGTAAACAGGTGACACCATGATGGGCTGCTGCTGCTGGATCATGGGCTGCTGCATGAAGACGTAGGACTGCTGCTGCGGCATGGCCTGCTGCACCGGGACCAGGTATCTCACCGTCTCGTAGTTACCGTTCAGCGCGTACGGCATCGGGGACACGGACCCGGAGGAGATCACGGTGCTGGTCACCGGCTCCGGAGCCACTTTCACGGTCCGGTAGGTCGTAGTCGACTTGGTGGTTTGAACAGACATCTCGATGAATCCACAGAGCGGATCAGCTCAGATCCCTCCCAAGAAAAGCGAGAAATTATCGAGAGAAACTGCAGAAAGTTCTTCAAAGTGGATGAGAAAAGCGCGCAGGTCCCGTGGATGAGTCCGGTGAAGGGGATTGTCTGCTGTGGAGCAGCGGAGACGTAAACCACCTCACGCAAACTTCCTTCTCAACCAGGCGGAGTGGAGAGGAAAGTCCGGTCAGAGGAGTCTCACCCACCGCGGAGAGGAGGACCGAAGCGCAGAGGGAGGCGTCTGCTCCGCGTTACGCAAATACGCACCACAAAGTAGGATGGGTCAAAGGAGACAGGGAGGAGAGTTTACCTGGTTGCCATGGCGAAAGTGAACTCACAGGTGCATGGAAATTTGTTCCCACAGTCTATTTTTAGCTTGAGAATGTCGTCATCTCAGGTACTCCCCGATATAAGAGCTGGATTAAAGCATCAAACCACAGGTGTCAGTGTGCCCGAGGTGATGTCAGTGTCTGAGTTTAAACCTCCAGGTTTGGCTGACATTGAATTTCGATAGATTATAAATTAATTACAGTCACCAACAACAAAAAAGCTCCAGCTGGAGAAGGTAAGAGCTGCTGTTTTTAAATCAGGCACAAGAGGGAGACAAATAACAACACCTGGCCTAAAATAATGTACTTCATCAATGGATTTATACTTTTACAAAAATGCTGCATTGATGAATGTGAACACACAATAGAAAATTTAGTGCTGGGTAACACAGCTGACCTTGCGCTGATTATAAACCTTGTATCTGTCACCTCCATCAGCTCATATTTCTGTGCATGTTCTTTACATTTTGGTCATTTTAATATCTACAGTAATAACCCAAGAAAATGTCAGTAACACAGTTAACAAACAATTAAATCGCACCGTTTACAGATAAACATTTGGATGAAATATTGATGAGGAGAAGTTCAAATATATCAAACTTTCTCCAAGGTTCCCACCAAATAGGCTGTGACCTCGTATGTTTTGAGTCATGTGACTTTAAAGCTTTGTCATGGGGTGAAAGTGGCTCATGTCAAGCCAGATCCCCTAAAAAACAGGTATTCTGTGATTAATTTTGAAGGGCAAACTTGAAATTTAAGAAATCGAAGAGCGCCAAAAATGCAAATTGAAATACACAATTTGCATTTTTTTTGCTCAATAGATTACGGAAGGCATTGACTTTCGGTGATAAATGAAAGTGAAATATCACCCAAGTGACTCAGAGTAAAATTGGCCATTGCTTGAAATCAGTATTTTGTAAAAATTAATAAGTTTATCCCATGGACGTAAAATGTACCCTTAATTATAGAATCACCAACATACCTATACCTTCCATACCTACCTCATCATTTATATACCACACATTTTAGGTAGACTGTATAAACTTAATGTTCTGTTTTATATTTTATTTTTTTAATATATATTTTATGCTTAGATTTCAGTTTTGGGTAAGACACTTATGCTCATACTGGACACTTGTGCTTAAATTTTTACTTTCTTATATTTGTAACACTTTCTGAATGGGAGTAACTGTATCCTAAAAAAGCAATTTCCCCTAAGGGATCAATGAAGTATTCTGACTCTGAGTTCTGATGGTGTGGAGTTGTAAACAAAAAACTACAAGTGTCGTGGCATCCTCTACTCTCGCGAGATTCCACGAGAACTGCCAACTCAATGTACCGTGATCTCCGTGAAGAAGCAGAAACTATTCAATGGATACAATAATGGCCGACACCCAAAACCGTTGTTGTCCTCTCCGCCTTTCTCCTGACTTTAGAGGGTCACGGATGTCCGAGTCCTCGTCCTGAAGCCGCTTTTACCTCCGGTAAGAGAAGAAAATCTGATTATATTCTTAAAACGGTTTTCAAGCATCTCTGTCATCAGTTGGTTTCCATCTCGTCCTTCACCTCCTGTTCCGCTATTCACGAGAGGAACAAGTTAAACCAACTACATCCTTAAAAACTTTAATTACACAATGCAGATTTTTCTAATAATTTATTTTTATAAAGAAACGCCGAATTACGTTATTTCTGGGTGTGTAACAGCTATTCTGCTGAGTCAATTAAAAAAAGAACAGTCTGTTTTTTCTTAACATTAATATATTTCTTCTATCTCATCTCAACACTCGTTAAATCCTTGAAATATTTCTTTCGTGAGATTTATACTTATGTGAATTATTTTTGATCCAACAAACAGTAATACAGTGTAATACCCTTGTTATTATAAAAGATGTTAAAATGAGGAATTCTCCATTGAGGTTTTGACGTGTTATCGCGAGAAGTGTCATGTTTTTCAAAGTCTCTGCACAGCTGCTATAAAACCATATTCTCACCTTTTATGACATTTATGACACCTATGTAACTGACAATAACTCCTACATGTACAGGCTGTCATGTGCTACCAAAAGGTTTGCTTGTTAAAAGCCTTAAGCCACAGTGTAAGGTTTTATTTTGAAGTGAATGTGTGGTGTTTTTCAGTGATGCAGCTCTGCTGATGCTGCAGCATGTGTTATGTAATCCAGCCTGTCTGCCGTCATCCTCTGGAATAATCCTGCAGGCATCTGCTGGTTATGACAGAGAGAGAGAGGACCAGTATTCATGGCCACCCACTGCATTGATTCACTCCTCTGTTTATACAATTCTTACCTCAGCTTCATGGTTTCAAATAGCAACGATCCAAGAGGTAAATTTAGGGAAAAAAATCACAGAGTAGCAATAAAATAAATTTAAAAATATTGGATAAAAAAGTGGTAAAAATGGCAAAAAATGGGAGAAAACTTAAAAAACAGTCAAAAGGGAGCAAAAATGGTGAAAAGGTGACAAAAACTGTGGCAATCGGTCGAAATGAACCAAAAGCCACTAAAAAATTGTCAGTAAAAAGCAAAAAAATGTCCCAAATTAGTATAAAAAGGTGAAAAGTGACTAAAATGAGCAAAAGGCAGGTGAAAGATAGAAGAGATCATATGGTCCAGTCTAGAGACTTGATTTTTGTATTTCATCTCAGAAAAAATGAGCCTCTTAGGACACAATGAATAACAGTGTTAGTGACAAATTCATCAAATGAAAGCAATGATTAATGAAGATATTATTTTGAATTACACTCATGTAATTTTACTGTGTATAAAACAATAAATGCAAAAGGAAATGCTCATTACTTTTGTTTATATATTGCTTTGTATACCTCTACCTTTATTCTTGTAATTTTAAATGTCTGCAGCATCATGCAAGTTTTATATCCAGGTTATAATAATGTTCAAAAGTGTTTCAGGTGTGTAAAATGATGCAAAAACACAAAAACTCTGAATGTTTGTGGTTTGGATTTGTCTAAAGTGTAGCATTGATCGACAAGCCAGTGTCAGTCAGTAGAAAATCACATGTAGGAAGAGCAGGGACATTTTGAAAACTTAAAACATCAACATTTTCTTATTTATAAAAACCAAAAAGATACTTAATTGCACCTCAGATCAAAGCTAAATATATGCATTTTCAACAGTTTCCCCCAAATATTGTGTAAGAACAATGGGACATGGAGTCGTTTGTGTGTATTTCAGTTGAAGGGATAAAAAAAAGTGAGGTAATGCTAATGTTTCAGGTCAATTTAATGAATGTTTGTGTCAATATTTGATACCTGAGGTTGTTTCATGATTGACCTTTCTCTCTCTCTCTCTAGTTGGTCCCCTTGGCCTGGCAGCTTTACCCACAATGCACAATTGCCTTAAGACCCTGTGTGTCTGTGACGGACCAATGTAACACTCACACTGCCACTTTACCAGCCACTTCACCTCACA
Source organism: Thalassoma bifasciatum (assembly GCA_008086565.1). Taxonomy (NCBI): domain Eukaryota; kingdom Metazoa; phylum Chordata; class Actinopteri; order Labriformes; family Labridae; genus Thalassoma; species Thalassoma bifasciatum. The sequence continues at coordinate 29,114 of RPOG01000934.1, forward strand.
GCTACACAACAGGAAGGTAAATCATCAGCAGAGGGATTTCTTGGAAGCTTATATTTGTTTGAGAGTTTTGCAAAGATAATTTTTTAATCTAATTTTGAAGATATGACTCTAGAGTGGAAATCATTGTATAGTAAGTGTTAGTTTAGATTGCACCATGCACAGATGAAACCAGATTCAAACTTAGTTAAGATTCTCTGAGCCTGATTCCAGTCCAATAAAAGGCAGTAAAAAGGCTTTTTGACCTTATTTATTTTGGAAATCAAAGACAACACTCAATATTAATACTCATTCAAAGATGCTCTGACATGAACCCTCTCTGTCTTTTTTCAGCTTCTCTCCTGGTTCATCTTCTTCACTGTCTCACCTGGATCATGTCAGGCTCAGGAGATTTACCAGGTGAGAGTTGATTTTTCCATGATTTGAGTGCTGTCACTCATTGTGCACCTTCAGAATGGATTGTTTTTATATACTTTGCACTGTTTTTGATGTACTGAATTGTTTCTACTGAAAAACAGTTGTAAGACAATGAAATGTTAGGCCTAAGTCACTAAAGTCATTTCTATCTAAGCGACTGCCACATTGTGAATTTATTGTAAATTCTATAGACACGTATCAGTTGTTATTTGGTAAGTTGAAACACTCTTGGCCCTACAATTATTTAACAGTTTTGAGACTATGCCATACTGTACTGCCGTTGTTGACTTTGTGAGTTCCCTTCAGTACGCATTGATATGATGTCTGAATGTATCAAAAAAAGCTCTTAACACATTTGAAACCATGACTAAGTTATAATATGTTACATATGTTCATGTTATTTCTGTTAATTACTTGTGTAAATAGGTCGAATTAAAGAATTTGTGTAAATTTGGACTAAAAATCTTCCCACCAGCAGCAATTGTTGCATAGTATAAAACCTAGATTTCCAGTAGGGCTGAACAGTTAAAGATAAAAAAGTCAAATTTTTGAGATTAAGCATCAAAATTTTGAAATAAAGGCAACACTTGAGATAAAAAGCAGAAAATTTGATGTAAGTCAAAACTATAAGAAATAAAGACAACATTAATACATAAAAGGCAAAATTTTGAAAAAAAGAAGATGATTTTGAGACACTACTCAGTGTTACAAAGCTTAGATTCTTCACATTTCAGTCACTAAGTTTGTTTGAAAACTTTTCTTCACCAACAAAACGTAATTAGTGAAAGAATCGCACAGATGGCGATCACAGCATCTAGGACATTCTACCTCTTTTGGGTCACTCTCTGAATATTCGCTCTCCTTTCTGTCCCTGCAGCTATCGAGGGTTCTGGGATGGGCGGGATGAAGCTCCCCATCGGTATGACCCGTCGAGCCCTCAGCTATGACGACAACCTGGAGGCTCCGATGTCCACACCCCCTCATGACATCAGCATCAACTACCTTTGGCGCCGTCCAATCATTCCGGAAAGAAAGTTCCCACACCTGGCTGAGGTGAGACAACGACAAACCTGTTTGCCACCCTGAAAAAAAGAGAGAGAGCGCTCTAGTAATGTTGGTGTATTTTTGTACCAGGAGGATGAGAGCGGGGTCGTCAGTAAGCCAGTCGTGCCAGAGAGCGCCCCCTCCAGGTCCCCTACTGTGGTGAAGGGAAAAGCCTCTTCTATCATCATGAATTCACTCATTACAAGTAAGTTAGTGGAGTTTTTCTCTTATCATGGAGTGGTTCTCTTATCATCTGTCTTCAATTCACTCTTTCTGACTCTAAAGTCCAAGTTTTTAAACTTTGAAGTATTTAAATCTAGGGCTGAGCAATAAAACAATGATAATATCTATTGGGATAGACACATGATCAATATCAATGGAAAATATGTTCAACAGGATGAAACATTCATAAAGCTGGGATCCCTTTTGGTTCAGCTGAAGATTATTATTGTTGCCATTGACACACGTGCGTGAAACCTGCTGCCCTTCAAAGATAATACGGTCATCATGTTTTGCTTGAGAAAATGAAGAAATATAAATCAGTAATTCTCAGAACATTACTATTCTACTGAAGAAAATCCTCTTTTTGGTGTTAAGATGGATCACGAACCATGACTGTGATTATTAGTTGCGGGGTCGGAGACAGTTGCTGATGGGCAATCGACATAATTTATCTGTTAATGAGCAAAGCACTGAAAAGTAGGGGCGCATCCAGACATTTCAGACTGGGGTGCCCCTGCCCATTTATGCAGAGGTGGGCATGAAACTGAATCTATATTCACTTTGTTATTTTGTTATGTTCTAAAAATACAGGATTTCAGGCAACAGCTTTAATAAAGAAAATTAAAAGTGATAGTCTTTTTTTTTTTTTTTTTGCCAAATCACTGGTCAGAACAGATGAATAAATGTTGAATGTTGAAATATTCAGTATCCCATCATCACTGTTGTGTTAATTCCTGTTAATTTGGAGAATGATCAACATCAGCATGTGAGCAGTCTCCTCTCATAGTAATACTGCTACAAATGATAATTTCAAAATAAAATCATCTAACTTCAGTGTTTTTTCTCCTGACCCATATTTTAAAAAGGTTACGAAATTAATCAATGATTATCAATATCTGCTGATATGAATCGTAATAAATTTTTCAGCCATATCACCCAGCCCTGGTTTAATCAGTTGTTGATAACAGACTGAAGCAGATAAGTGAAGTTAAGATTCTTTGCCAAGATTTTTGGAAACATTTTGTGTCTCTCATCTTTTTTTAGAGCAAACTCAGGATAGTATGTATAAGTTTGAGCAGAGGGCGGGGCTTACTGACACCAGCTACACCCCCCACAAAGGCCTGACAGCTGAGGAGACCAGACACCACCACCGCATCCCTGAATCTCTCCAGGTGAGAACGAAGCAAACGAATGAAGATGCAAGAATTTAAGAAAGAAATTGTTTTTACTCACTTTTACGTTTCTGGAGCTGAACGTGTTTGTTTTTCTCCACAGAAGCTGCAGATTCAGAGTCTAGAGACCAAAGAGGAGAGGCAGAGCTCCTCCTCCCAGTCCACCCCCACCAACACTCCACACACTTCTCCCAAACAACTACGCAGGTACACACACACGCGCTCACACACACACACACACACACACACGTTGAGTACTCACTATCCTCCAGTCCAAAGTGCGATAACGAAAGTGTCCAAGTTCTGACCTGAATGTTGAACAAACAGCAGACATTTGAACCAGGTCAAGTTCAAAACACACACACACACACACTGACACACACACTGTGTTTTGATTGCAGGAGCTGGTTCAGCAGCACAGGTTCAGAGATCAGCATGAGCTCCTCCAGCAGCAGCATCGACATGGGGACAGGAGGAGACGTGACGGGAGGCGCGGTCGAACGCTGGAGTGTGTTTGGTCCGCGGCCGCATGTACACAAATCCACCTCTGACCTGGGGTCAGAATCCACAGCTACAGGTAAACAGGGTCACCTGACTTAGGGGCGGTAACGAGGAATGGTTGTTTTTTCCTGCTTTCTCCTCACACTTGATGTAACATTACTCCTGCATAACAACAACACATGGTGACATGATCCAGATTCAGTATAAATTAACCAGGTTGTTAATCAGATCACTAAGTAATAATAATCTAACAGTGACTGCAGACATGAAGGTTATGTAGCTTTATTATTTATTGTTATATATGACATGAAACCCCTGAAGATGTAATCCCTCTTTTCACATATATTTCAGATAGGGCTGAACGATTTCAGAAAATATGTAATCGCAATTTTTCTGCTAGATATTGTAATTTCAAAAGGATTCATGATTTTCTTCATATCAAGCTTCAGTAAAGTTTTCACCTAGAACAATAACACTTACAAACTTGACAGAAAATTACATCAAAACATCAAAAGCTTTTACTCAAATGCAATGATAGAATTGTTTCTCACTTTTAGACAAAAAGTCAAAATTTTCAGATAAGAAAATTCCAAATTTTAAGAAATCTATTTAACATTGTGTGGGAAAAGTCTAAATTTTAACGTTTCAGGTCAAAATTTTGAGATAAAGATAAAAATCTTGGATAAAAAGTCAAATTTTTGAGAATAAAGGCAACGCATTAGATAAAAAGTTGAAATTTTGATCTAAAGAGTCAAAATTCTAAGTTTTAAGTGACAAAATTTTGAGATAAAAGGCAAAATTTTGAGGAAGAAAAGAAGATTTTGAGATAAATAGTCGAATTTTGACCAGTCTCAAAACCCTGAGTGCAACTCCTCCACTGAGTCTTATTTTTTAATACAGTTCTTGGTATTTCTTACCTTTTAAATCACATTCTTAGTTTATAACAACTGAAGAACAGACAGAGCCATCTTTGACTCTTAAGTTTTGAAAATGATGTAGTGCAATTTTTTCTAATTGTGTTAAGTGACAAAAAGATATGAAAAATTCCATGATTCGAAGGAAAAAAGATTTGTGTGTGTAAAACAATGTCTAAAATTGCAATTTCGATCAGAAAAAGATAAATCTTTAAGGTTGTTTTATGTTAGAAATGAATAAGACTGATGGCTGAAAGGCAGTTGTATCATGTACACGTGCCTCTAATTTGTACTGAAGCTCTCGTCTTGAATTGAGCTGGTGCCAAAGCAACAGAATGTCCTGATGCAGTTTACGTTGCTCCCACACTCACCAAACAAACAAACAGGAAACTGGAGGGAAAACGTGCTGATGTCGCCTCGTGTGAGTGGATTCTCACAGAGCTGGACTGTTGTTACCTCAGAGGTTTAGACTTTATTCACACGTTTACTGAACCCCTGAATCTTGAAATTAGAAAGTGGTGTTAAAATTCTGCTCTCGAAGACAAATGCACGCCTTGGTAAGGTGCTCATGGGTAATATCCCAGTCTAACTGCACAGCCTGTGCAGTATTCTTACATAAGGAGTTTGTTCTGTGTTCAGGGACAAACTGAAACTCGGTTAGACTTTCTTTTGCCGGTTATATAAACGGTTATGTCTAAGATTTGGGTTACTAGGCGAGTAGCCGACCTTCAGCCTCCAGGTAAACATGAATCAAACTCTGGCACAGGAAGCCTCTGAGCCTGGTTAAATATTGGCTGCTGACACATCTGTGGTATTAAAGCAGAGCTCTGCATCCAAACCAGCCAGGTCTGACCACTGCAGCGGAATAACACTTTAACATGTTCGACACTTCAGTTTGTTACGAGAACAACGGGAACCTGATGACCAGGATGACTCTGGGTAGGTCACACATGAAGAAATATGAAATGAATGTTTCGCTGAGAGACGCCTCAACTCAGAGTTTGTTTTGTGCAAGAAACATGTTGATTCCTCTGACATTCAAAGACTGCAGGAGTGACATGACTCACTTATGTTTTTTTAGATTGGAGACAGATTTTCTGCTGCATGTTATATCATGTTCTCATGAGTAAGAATACACAGAGACCTTAAATAACACGTTAAAGTTTAGAGTTATCAGTGTACACTTTGCTGTGTGAGGGGGCGTAAACGTTAGTGGCAGCCTCAACCAAAACATGTTGATTCAGTTCCTTTCAGGACAAACAGGAACCTTTGGATCTTCTCTGTAAAGTTTATTGCACAGAGAGATAAGATGGTGAAAACTGTCGATATTTTGACGCAGCTAGTGTTCAGAGACCTGCTTCTTTTTGGGGGGTTTGCGAAGTCTCGGTGGAGTAACTTTTTTATGATTTTGTGTTTTTGTTTTAGAGTCGTTGCACTCAGGTCCAGGATTTACACTGACTCAGATTTAGAAAGAAATGTAGAGTTTGTCTTTGGTGGAGCAGAGACTGGCACGTGTGTTTGCCTGTGTGTGATAATCACGGTGTTTAAATAACCTTAAGTGTGTGTAGGTTAAGTAAGTCCTGATAAACTCCTGAATACAATCGTAGCACCTGGAAAAACATCAGACTGAGGAGTTTTCTGGATTCTTGACCTAAAGATGATCCTTTCTTCATTCATGTTGGGCTTTAAAACCTCAAGTCTGTTCACTCCTGGTCTGGCTTTCCTCATTATGTTGTTCTTCCGTGTATTTTTAGGTTTCAGGAAGTCAAATTTAAGACTTTTTAAGCCTATTCAATGCCACCTTGAATGGTATTTAAGAGCAAAACTCCATAGATATCAGTGGTTGGGAGATTCTACTGTATTACAACCCAAGCATAGCACTTTTGTTCCTCACTGAGACTCACTCAGGTTTGCTTTTTGTCTGTTCATTGAACACAAAGTTATACTCAGTGCTCTCTGAGTCAATAGCTGTACGTACAATTTCAACAGTTCAAGTGAAAATGTATTGAGACTGACCAGCTAGCATGGGGTTAATAGTTCATATCTGCACCTCCTTCTTGAAAAGTCCTGTGAGAAAAAGAAAAAATATGTAACATCATCTAGTCCTGCCCTAACAAATTTAAGACCTTTGAGTATTGTATCTAAAAACCAGCACAGACAATTTTAAGGCCTTGATCTCAGATACATGAATGTAAGACTTTTGAAGTTTTTGTTGTAGTCTGGTTTTGTCTCATTGAAATTCACCAGACATTTTAAGGTGATTTCAAGACAAGACTCTCTGTCCTGCTCGTTCCTGTGAGTTAAAGTATGAGAAGAGAAAGTGAATGCTGGTGGTCAGTTCCCTTGATTCTTAGATCTTATGCAATCTCTTATTCTCTGTTTGCACTGCAGGCTTTGCACTGCAGGCGTACCGTGGGAGCCAGAAACCGACCCCCATGGAAGTCATGAAAGCTCAGACCACCCGACTGGGCGACACTCCTGTAGCTCAGGCAGTGGCTCCACCCAAAATGGAGATCCCCACAGTGGACGGCAGACGACACGGCTCACGACCACACAAGCTCAAACCCAGAGACATGAACATCCTGACGCCCTCCGGCTTCTAGGAGGAGTCACTACAGCTTTATCTCCGACTTCAAAGGTCCTGTGGGAGGAAAACATCAAGTTTTTATGTTTTACTATTCCTGTTTATCACTTGGTGTTTACTCCAACTTTACAGCTCGTCTGAAAGATTGTCAGACAGAAACACATTCATGTAAGCTGGTTACTGATCATGTGACCGATTCTTTCCCCACGGGACCTTTGAAAGAGGCTCCAACCTCCAGATAACAACTTCACGCTGTCCCACCATTAGAAACATGTCGTATTAAACATCTGCTGGGGCTGTTTTCAGGCATGTGTTGCTTTTGGCTGTGAAATCATCCTCCACCACAAATCAACGGCCTGAGTTTAGGTATAATCTGAGGATGAGAGCAACAAACTGATGTTGGAGATAAAGTTGAGGGTTAGGAAATGATCCACTGTAAATGCACTTTAAACCCTTTAGAGAGTAGCTCTATCATTTAACCTCCAGTATGACAGAAACTTTCTCTGCCTCACCGTCTTTACACCGTGTCTGTCTCAAAAGTTTGGTCCTTAAGTTGAAAATTTCACTGAGCAGGATGGGAACAATATATCAAATGCAGAAGAGTTTATAGCTGTATATTAGGCTAATAGAACAAAAATAAAATGTATATATTTAATTTTGTCTCAGGAATTGCAGAAATTTAGCTCCTGCTCACTGAAATGTTCCAGTGAAGTTTTAAAGATTTCCTTTTTTTACTCATGTCTGAAGGATTTAAGTTTCTCTGTCTGAGTGTTGGTGCTCAAAAGCTGCTGATGTGCACACAAGTCCCATCCTGCAGAAAACTCTTTGAAGCATAAGAAGTATTAAAAATGGTGCTTCTAAGGATCCATTAAAATTTATCACAACAGAAAATCCAGAGATGCTACGTTTGAGATGCAAGACTTTGTTTCTGCAGGATGAAGTCAGCGTGCATCATCAAAGAGCTCACAAATGAAATGTTGAACGTTTCTGACATTTCATTTTTTTGCACTTTTACTTCATGAAGTAGCAGGGGCGTGTTTGCTGAATTGATTTCATGCATTACACGACAAACACGAGGGAGTTTGTGTTTTATGGAGTGAACATTCCCAGTCCAAACCATTCACCACATGTAACTCTGCCGTGGTGTGAGTTCGGTGTTGTCAGAATAAAAAAAAACAAATACACTCAGCTGTCAGGCGTAAATATGAAATGATATGACTGTTTTTGCTCTGTTTTGTTCACAAGTGCTCCGTGTTTAAAATATGACACCGTCCCTTTAAATCTCTCCCTGACTGACGCATCACCTGAATCTCTTCCGTACAGTGAATCTGTCGTATTGAATGACTGAGTTATGATGTTATTGTTTTGTCTTTTGGAATGTTTGTTTCTTCCTAAGTGATGTTGAAAGATGTTGTTTGTACATATTTTCTTTTCTTTATCAAATGGTTTGAGAATAAATGTTACATTCTCATCACAGTGAGACTCTGAGCTTTTTTACAGCCTGTAAGAAATGTTTGTTCTTCCAGCTGATTTCAAACAGTCAAAGCCAAATTACCTGTAGTACTTCATCACTGCCAGTGGATGGCGTCAGGTCAACAAAGTTTCCTGCTTTTACAGTTGTGCTCATAAGTTTACAAACTCTGGCAGAATTTATGATTTCTTGGCCATTTTTCAGAGAATATGAATGAAAACACAAAAACTTTTCTGTCACTCATGGTCAGTGTTTGGGTGAAGACATTCATTGACAAACAACTGTGTTTACTCTTTTTAAATCATAATGACAACAGAAACTTCCAGAATGACCTTGATGAAAAGTTTCCATTCCCCAGTTCTTAATAGCGTGTATCTCCCCCTTTAACATCAATGACAACTTGAAGTCTTTTGTGCTCGTTGTGGATGAGGGTCTTTATTTTCTCAGATGGTAAAACTGACCATTCTTGTTGGCAAAAAGCCTCCAGTTCCTGTAAATTCTTGGTCTGTCTTGCATGAACTGCAGGATTGAGATCTCCCCAGTGGCTCAATGATATTGAGGTCAGGAGACTGAGATGGCCACTCCAGAACCTTCACTTTATTCTGCTGTAGCCAATGGCAGGTCCACTTGGCCTTGTGTTTTTGATCAGGGTCATTTGGGAAGTTTTTGTTGTTGTTATGATTTAAAAAGAGTAAAACTGTTTTTACCCAACCACTAACCATGAGTGACAGAGAAGTTTTTGTGTTATCGTTCACATTTTTTGAAAAATGACCAAGAAATCATAAATTCTGCCTGGGTATGTAAACTTATGAGCACAACTGTATGTAGCGGTCTCAGTTTCTGTTTACTGTTTCTTACAGTAGAAAAAAATTATGGACCATGCCTCTAGTCAGGTAGTTTTGCACTTACTCTTACTATTTTGGGTGCATAAGTTCATTCACACTGATAGTTCGAAAAAAAAAAAAACAGTGCACTTCAGTTTTGCAGCTGGCGCAATCAAAATGGTCAAAAAGTTGAGTGTGTTGTTTGTCACTTCTCACGCTAAATGGTCGCCGTTTTGGCTATTCAGAGAGAAAGGCAGGAACAAATCAAATAAAGGTTGTTATTAATCAATAACAGAATTACACATTAGAACAGCTATGAAAAAAGTGCAAAGCTCCAGTGTTTGATTTGAGATAACACTGTGCTGCAAGATTATTGTGCAAAGACTTCACATTAGTGCACAACTGGAAGTACCCGGTTTGAAACACAGAAGCGTTTAATTCTTTTCAATTAGTTATTGAGATTTCACAAGTTGAAGAGTGAAGAAATTTCTCTGGACACATTCATGTGTGGATCAAACAAAAAAAAAAATAGATCACCACTGAATTACCTTTGAAGTGAGACGTTCAAGTTTATTTTCCAAGTATAGGGTTGTTTTATTTTGAAAGTGTTGTCATGCAAAGTCAGTTGGTGTTTTTATGATGAAGTGAGTGATTAAAAAAGTGAACAGAGACACATTGTTCTGCTTCTCCTGAGTGTACAAGACTCACTCAATCTTTCCTAAATAAATGCCACGTGGTTTCATTTCCATGGCAGAAAAAAACTCCACTGATTCATCTCACGCTGATGCTGATTTGTCACGTTGATGCAATAGATTTAAAGCAGAAAACTGTTGTTTCAAGAAATGACAGCACCTGTGATTTCAAGCCACATCTCCATGCTTGAGCTGTGCATAACCTAGTTTATCCTCTGAATTCTCTTTATTATTGCACACTCTCGAAGATTCGATGCATCACTCAAACATCCAGGAGTCATGTGGTCCGTCACACTTTGGTCCTGAGTGACAAAACAAAGAATTATTGACACTCAAAATGTAAAAACATGAGAGTTTTGTTATGAAACTGAGCTCAGTTCATGAAAGGTGGAGTTAGAGACTTTGAGACACATAAAAAAAGAAAAAGACAACAACTCAAGTTTTAGTCTTGACAAATCTTCAACATGTTGGATTAAGAGATGTTGCCCATAATTCTTAAATTTATCCTTGCAGTTGGTTTTTAAAAAATCCCTCATACTGGCTCTAGAAGACACATTTGGGTACCCAAAGTTGATGGAAGATGGCACAAACTTTGGCATCGATTTTCCTCTCACAGCTGCTTTAGTTAAACCTGCAGCTCGTCCATTTCAAGCTCTTTTAATTCACATTTTTAGTTTGTGTCCTGCTCCTTTAAGGGTCTGAGCAATGCCTGGTTAAAGTGTCAAGGAAAGAGGAGCACGACAGACTAGATGCAGCAGATTCTTGAGAGGAACTATGGCTTCAAAGGAGGCGAGACCAGGCTTTTGTGTATCTCCCCCTAGTGTTAAAGTAGAGTAATGCACCAAAAATTACTTTCTTGACCTCTTCTCAGGCTGCACAAAACTCCTGGCATCTTGGAATACTTCTTTTGTATATTGAACATCTTTCCTTTTAGGTTCCTTTAAAGCAGTGATTCCCAACCTGTTGCTTGCGGCCCTCTGGTGGGCCGTGAAGGTATTGCGAGTGGGCCGCAAAATCATTTCCAAAGTAGTTTGATTTCTGTCAGTCAGGGGTGTAATTATATAAAAATAAAAACAAACAGAATAAAGTTTTCAATGTTAAGACTCAGTCACATTTAAAATGATTTCTTGGGATACCAAACATTTTCTGGTCTTTTTTTTCTTCTCTCACATTTTTACTCACTGTGGTCTAATTTTTCTTGACAAAGTGAAGTCCTGCAAAATTCACAAGATTTTTAAAGTGCAAATACATGGTATATATTCATCATTTAGGGCTTGATGAAAGCAAAATACTTATGTTATTTTACAGAATTTGGCTCAAGCACACGGTTGATTTTCTGTGAATCCAGGTGATGTTGATAAACTTCTCTCATCTTTTCCACTCCATTAACCCACATTGTTGAAGTCACATATGATGCATTCAAGTGCCCTGGGAAACTTCAGAATGTGACGATAAAGTCATTTTTTACTGTTTTTTGATCAGACAAATGCTTTTTAAATGCCAGTCATTGAAAAGTGAGTGGGTAAGGGTTGAAAATGTCCAAATATTTATATATTGTGAAAACAAAGTGCCTTGCGAAGGCATCACATGACCTTCATATTGACAGGATCTGAGTTGGGTTGCAAAAATTTTAAAAGTGGGCCCTGAGTTGAAAAAGGTTGGGAACCACTGCTCTGAAGAAACCTGAGTTCATATTAAATACTGTACCCCCCCTGTCTAGTTTTCCAGCTTGGTGTCCTGACTTGATCCCATCGACAAAAGCCCCATGTACAGAAGTTCAGATATTCAGGACGGAGGTGTAAAGAGACTTTCTTCTGGAAAAAATGATTTTGTCTGTCTCAGTTTCTTGCTCCCATGGAGAAGGCGCTCCAGGAGAAACCCTTTCACCATCCATCCCTTTGAAACTCTCCAAAGAATGACTCCATCTTTGATATCTGTCCTCAGAGACTTCCTCCACTTCTTCCTCCGTCATCTTTCCTGAACTCTCCGTACATCTGGAAGAACATCTCCATCTCTCTCTGCAGTGAGCTGTTTCGGATGTCGGCGTCAGCTTTGGCTCGCTCCATGTTGCGGATCTTGATCTCTGCCACGCTCTGGCTTCTCTTCTGCTGCTCCAGGCTGACCCGCAGAACTGCAACCTGCCGCTCCAGGACGTCGTTACAGCGCTCCAACCTGCAGGACCAGAATGCACCACAAACACCACAAACAGAGTCTGACTTATGACGACCAGTGCAAAGACATAATGGACATTCAGGGGCCGTTTACACGAGAACGACCCAAACACAAACTTTTAAAAACGCCCTGAAAATTTTTCTGAAATTCCACTTTCACTTTTGTTGCGTAAATGGCAAGCCAGCATTTTTACTGAAAACGCTGGCAAGCTTTGCACAATAAACCCCCACTCTGCCATGCATGAACCGAAAAACAGCAACAAAAGTGGCCAACTGTTTCATTCCAAAATGTGCATTAATTGCACTTTTCCTGCTATCAGAGAAAAAGATTTTAGTCTAAACTCCAAATATTCAGCTCACCTCTTCTTCAGCCTCTAAACCTTTGTCGCGTAAATGGCTCCTACAGTTATATCGCCATTTTCAGGCCTGACTACATCGTTTTCAAGGTGCAGCCCCACTGGCCAACTGTGCCGTGCTTGGGCAAACTTCAGCCGTAGAGTCCAGCTTGTTTGGCCAATTTGATTACAAGTAAACCATGCCTAAGCATGGCGTACTTCCCTGGCTTGACACACTTTGGGGAAGTGGGCGAAGCTGCAGCTTGATTCATGCACAAGCAGTAAATGATGCATAATGCATGATGTATGATCACCGCGACCGCTCCCCTCGATAATCATTTTGAATGATGGCGGGTAATGGAGGGCTACAAAAAAAACTTAACAGCAGCCAAAAGGTTAGTATTGTAACAATGCACTCTGTGTTCTCTAACCTGCTGCCTCGGATGAAACTGCGTCTTGCAAACAGACTTCTCATAGTGACAGTTGTCAGTGCATGTGTCGGCACTCGTGCTGAAGCCTGGTTCATATTGTAGTAGTGTGACCGCCAGCCATACTGTCCTGCTGGTGAGAGGCGCTGCAGGGGGTTATTCGTACTCAGGTACAGTACGGTTTGAATGACTGCGCCCTAAGTCCCTCAACATTTCTATGTAAATGCAGATTTTTTTCAGTGTGCTTTTTTGCGTTGTGAAGTGTTGTTGTGCAAACAGAGCCTTAGAGAAGTACGGGACAGGTTCCCAGTGTGTGCATTGGTGTCTCACCTGTGTATCCGGGCCTGGTACTCTGCCTTCTGCCGGGCCATCTGCAGCTGCAGCTCAGCCAGGAGTGAGTGAGTGTTCCTGGGCTGAGGATGAAGCTCCGGCCCCTGAACATCTGGAGGACCTGAGGGGAGGAACACGTCTGAGCTTCCTGTGCTCACAGGGCTGGGCAACGAACAGGAAGCTGGGGAGTTAGGGTGGACTTCATCCTCATCATCCTCATCGTCCTCGTTTTTGTCCTGCTCTTCATCATGACTGCTCTCCTCCTCAGATATCTGACCTGACGGGACATTTTGAGGTCTCTTTGGGGACACGTCAGCACTATCCACTTCATCTCTGCTCTCATCCAGAGGGAGAACCTCACAGGAAGACCAAGAAGAGGAGGAGTCTGGAGTCTGCCACGCCCCTTCTGGCTCCTCCTCCTCCTCTTCCTCCTCACATGTTGCAATAAGCCCCTCAGGACAGTCAGCTTCAAACTGTCTGATGTCGGCCATCCCTTCTCGCTGACATGCTCCCTCCAGGTTATCGTAGGCGGAGAGCGTGCTGTCGTCCTGAGCGTCACTGCTGCCTCCACTGGCTGTTTCTGGAACTGCAGCCTGTTCTTCTCCAGCACCAGAGCACCACTGATCAGCATCCGGCTCAGACCAGGTCTTTGCAAAGTCCATGAGCGTGGATTTAGCCTTGGAGCTGTGAGGTCCTGGCATCTGGACGCTGGACGATGAAGGTTGAGCATCTGCAGGAGACGATCTTTGCCCAGCGTGGTTTTGGTGCAGATCTATGGTGCGTCGATCAGAGTGACTGGAGGACGGCAGCGGGAAGAAGCAGTTCTCTGGGTGGGAGGAGGTGTAGCGATGGCCGAGCAGTCTTTTCTGGCTGAAAGGCAAATCTGCTTTTGCAGCAGATGAGGAGGCACAGCTACAGAAACCAAAGAGAGGAGGGTTAGACTTCATTTTGAACACAATACAAAAAATTACTGTGCAAGAAAAGATTACTCTGTGAAACTGTAGATCAATCATGGGTAAGGATGGGTATTGATATTTCCATATTGATGCCCTTATCGATTCCTAAAGTAGCTTTGAAGGTTTTCTTTGGACATAGATAACAAAAATAAGTAAAAAATCACACGCCACATGAAATTATGTATTGTTTCTTTTTATGTTATTGACTGAAGTAGGCCACCTAGCAGTGTTAGTAGTAATGCCTTACAGTGTGTGGAACCTGCAGCTTGCCGTTCTAATGTTGAAGTCATGAACCTGAAAACAACTTTTCTTTTATCCTCTGGTTGGAAAACATCTGCTTGGTAGTCAGAGTTGTTCTAAAAGAGTAACTGTGACATGTTTCTGGGATGAAAGTTGAAATTCTGTGATGAAAGTTGAAATTCTGTTTTGAAACCAAAGTTATGTTGATGTATGCTAATCACTAATCACTCAACGGGATTTCCCATATATGCTAGCATTGAGCTATTGCTATATTTACTATGTTGTTTTTGGTACAAAAGGAGATGAATAACATGTTAAATGTATTGAATCTGAATCTGAATCTCCTTTGAGATAGTAATGTACGTTTCTTTGTGTGTTCAGTTTTACAGTTTCTTCGGTAAAACGTCTAAATCTTGAATCAGCGTTTTCTTGGGAAACTGTCATTTATCTGCTAAGCTAAGCTAGCTGGGGCAGAACAGAGGACGCAAGGTTTGTGGTAATGTAAAGAATTGAAAAGCAAAAAGGCTAAAGCTATCAATGGATTGAACCATGTCTTATCGATTCCTAACAGGAACCAGTTCTCGATGCCCATCCCTACTCACAGGTCTCTGAGCGGTAACTCTCACCTGGTGTTCTGTGCATCCTGAACCAGCTGTCCGCTCTCTCTGCAGCGCTCTGTGATAAGAGGCAGAGACAGCTGGCGGTGGCAGGGCGGCGGGTGGAGGTGAAGCTGCCTCAGGGCTCGAGGTGAAGCTCGGGAACCTGAGGATCGACGGGCGCAGACGGATGGAGGGACACGAGCGAAGAGAGACTCATGTTCTCTGATCAGCTCCAACATGAGCACGTGGACCAAAGTCGCACCTGAGAAACAGAAAAAATTAGTCTGGACAAGAGAGCTAGGGTGGATCTGAGGGGTTAAATAACTCTGGAGGTCAACTTTACCTCCCACAATGCTCTGCAGGTCTTCAGCTTTGGCTCGGAGGATGTTTGGTCCAAACACAGTTGCCAGGTTCTGGCTGCTCATCTTGTTACTGCTGGAGTAACTCTGGACATCATTTAGAAACCTGTTCACATACAGATTAATATTTGTTTTGTTTGTTTGTTTTTTTAATATAAGGGTAAAACTTCAATAAATGAAGACCTCGAAGAAACAAGCCATGAAGTTCTTACTGGCAAATAAAGTTGAGCAGGTTGAAGTTTGCAACCGGCAGCTCATGAAGGAGATGCCTCAGCTCAGACAAAGCCTGAAAGAAAGAGGGGGCAGGATTTTAGGGCAGGAAGTTCCTGTTTTGTTTTGTTTTTTTGTTTGTTTTTTTTATAAGGTTTATGGGGAAAATGAGGGCTTGTTAGCATGAAGGAGACTCATCCTTTGCTAATTTTTTTCATGCTGTATTTCACTGCAGATGGATGTTGAGATAGAGGCGTCACCAGTCCTAGTTGGTCTAACAACATATTATATGTGCATCCAAACATTATTGAATCAGGATCAGATGTAAAACACAAGTTTCAGTGGGTTTCAGTAGAGTTTGATGGGTTTCAGTGGTTTTTCAGTAGGTTTCACTGGACTTCAAGAGGTTTTAGTCTTGGCTTGAGTCTTTTAAACATTTTAATAGATATTGTTGAATTTTTATAGTATTTAGTTAAATGGGTTTTGGTTGGTTTACTGGGTTTTGACATATTTCAGGGGGTTCAAGTGTCTTTTGTTTCGTTGGATAACCACAGGTGTCAGTCTGGGTGGGTTCTGGTGGATTTTGGCAGGTTATTGGTCATTGGACCATGGTGGATCTCAGTGGGACATTTTCGATTTCAAAGGGTTTGGATATAGATAGTATTGGTGGTTTTCTGTGGTTTTTAGAAAGTTAAGTGGGTTTCTTTAGGTTAAGTTTGGTTTCTATGGGGTTTAGTGGTTTTTCAGTGGGTTTCATTGGATTTCAAGAGGTTTTATTCTTGACCGGAGTGTTTTGAAGATTTTAATGGGTTTTGCTGGATTTGTATGGTGTTCAGTTAATGGGTTTTGGTTGGTTTACTGAGTTTTGATGTATTTTGGGGAATTTAAGTGTGTTATGTCAGATGACAACAGGTGTCAGTCTGGGTGGGTTCTGGTTGGTTCTTGTGGGTTTTGGCATGTTTCAGAGGATGTCATGGATATTGGTGGATTTTAGTGGGATGTGTTGGATTTCAAGGAGTCTGGATTTGCATGGTTTTTGTGATTTTTGTAGGATTTTGACAGGTTTTGCCAAATTTAAGTCGGTTTCTTTGGTTCATTCAGGTACACTCTCGTCATAGTTTTGAACCATTTATTGCCAAATGGAATACAGTTATTATTGGCGTTACAGCTCTGGTTTCAGAGTACTCCCTGGGTTAGCCAAGCAGCCTGCTTAGGCTTTCCAGGGAGTGCAAAGCAGATCCCCCCTGGGGAACAAGACACATACTTTATACATGAATATTATACATGAATATCATACATGTATACAGAACTTAACAGGAGGAGGCTGGGGTGGAGGAGGTAACTTCGAGACGCAGCAGTGTGGTGCGTAGCAGTAGCAGGAATAGTTGTGAATGTAGACATGTTTAAATACACCGCCTTGTTGGTCGACGGCGAGCTGCGATTGGTTAAGTGGAGAGGTGTGACTCGAACGTCAGCCTGTCAGCTGGTATCAGCTGGGCGTATGACTTCCGTGTCCTGCATGAACTAACGCGAGCTTCATATTTCAACAGGTTTCAGTGGATTTCAGTGGGTTGGGTCAGATTTAAATGGGTTTGGCAGGCTTTGGTGGGTTTAAGAAAGTTTCATTCAGATTTTTGTTTTGGACAGGTTTCATTTGGGATTCAGTGGATTACAGAGGTGCAGGTGTCAGTGGGTTGTCTTGGGTACAGATTTTAGTGTGTCATGTTGGAGGATATTGGATTTTGATGGTTTTTGTTGGTTTCAAAGGGTTTTGTGGGGATTTTGGTGGCGTAGTAGGTTTCAGCTGTTCCAGTTCGATTGTTTTTTATCAGCAGGCCTTGGCTGGATTTATTTGGGATCCAGAGGGTTTTAGCGTTTTTCAATTGGTCTTGATGGGTGTTAAGTCCCCCTCTGACTGAATTCTTGTGTATAAGGTTGACGTTACCTGTGTGCGATCACTCAGCAGCCTCTGACCACAAAGCAGGAAATCCTGGTAGCGCTTGTAAGGAACCAGAGGCTCAGGCAGCTGTCGAAGGTAGAGCTTCAGCAGTGAGGCCACCGTGTGGACGTCTGTGTTACTACAGGGAGCAAAGAACAGGACAGGCTCAGTGTTTCAAAATTACCTTAAAACTGAGAGGACAGAGGAGTCGTACCTGTCGAAGGACGGTCTCTCGCCTGCATCAAAAGCTTCCTGCAGCTCTTTGACCTGACTGGCCTGTCCAGGCTGCCGGAACAAACCCACCTCATGAAGCCCGCGGTCCCGGATGAAGTTCACACACTGCTCCACCACCAGAGGAACCAAACGTATCCCATAACGCCGCTCATACAGTACCGTCTCCTCCAGACGCTGACCAAAGACGCCTGAGAAGAAGTTAAATGAGAGCGTGATGTAGGAGCCACAACGTCTCTGATTTATTGTGGGTTGTCTGCAGGTTTTTTTTTTAGGTCATGAGACACTTGAGGTGATCCGACTGCAGCAGAATCAAGGAACAGTGCACAACCCTGCAGATATAAGCGAGATTTTTACCTGTGAACGGGATCCAGACTCCTTTGTTCAGACTCTTCAGCCACTCGTCGCCCTGACCGGCGCTGTTTGACAAGAAGAAGTACGAGCCTGGGCTGGCCAACACGTCTCTGTTACCTACAACGATGCACACAACGATGCAGACTCTTAAACACTGTTTCCTCTTCTCTTATGACCCATCATGCTTTGCTCAAAGTCGACACACACATGCACACAATGTCACCTCAGCAGCATCCTGACTCAGCGAAACAGAAAAGTCACGTTAGGGCAACATGCAAACCACAGCACAGCACTACAGAGGGATTAGCAGGTAATTTGTTGATGGTGTGTGTGTGTGTGTGTGTGTGTGTTTGTTCATGCACATGTGTGTGTGTGTGTTGGCCTCACCTTTGTGCCCCGTGCTGTCATGTTTCCAGGACTTGAAGCAGCTGAGTCCCATGCTGCAGAGCTCCTGCACCGGCCTGTGGACTCTCTCTGTGAACGTTTAGACGGCAAGAAACCGGAGAGGACTGTTTTCCTCAACATGTGTTTGTCTTTGTCATCTCCTGGAAACTGACTTCAGGCCGGTGAAAGGGAGAAAAATTCTCTTTTTTGGTCATTCTGGTGACCAAAACTGGTTATTCCAAGGATACAAAAGACCTCAAAAATGATGTTTCCTGCAGAAGTGTGCCTCTCAATGTAGGTTTGAGGATGTATGCGTTGGGATTTTGTTGCATAGACGCAAAAAGATCCTTTGCAACAGATAATCATTCAGCCTCAGGAAGAGATTTCAAATAATTGATTCCTGAGATAAAATTCTTCATCAGAAAACCTGGATTCAACGCTTAAGGGAATAAAAAGCAACTTTTGGGTACAAATCCTTGAAGACAGGATCCTTTCAGTTGTATTTTAGAGTTTCATCTGTGTGACAGGTGTTTTAAATGGCTTTTGCATAAGCATCAGGTCTTTCAGAGAGATTTTACCCTCAAAGAAAGATGCACGTTGAGCATTTTAGGACAGAGCACCTCGAGGAGAAACCCCTGAGTCTCTCTCACAGGTTTTTAGTTGGTGCATAGTCTTTAAAAGAAGACAAGCTCAGAAAAAGAAAAGGCCTTCGGTGGATTGATCTTGAGAAAGGATGTGGCAACCTCCCCCTGATTTACAACTTATAAAACCCTCCAATTTCATCTCCGAGACCTTCATCATCCTTCCAGAGCGGCATCTTCATACTTTCTCCTGAAGGAATGAACGTTCAAATGGAAAGCAAAGCGCCCTTCGACATCCTTTCTGCTCCTCATTCTTCAGGTGGGTTAAGTTTCTTTGGAGGAGCTGCAGACATGCAGATCAGTCCCGTGATGGACGCCGCCAAGTGGTCTGACTCTGCTTCCTGTCTCTGGAGTATTTTATAAAGACTGCGGACGAAGGCGCTCCACCAACGCTTCCTTTTCTGAATTTCTTTTTTTCCAGTTTTTATGAACTTGTCTTTTCCTTAAAGTCCTGCTGCGCCATCGTCCCTCATCCTTGTCTTCCTTCTGCATCCTCCATCCTTCCTTGTCCCCTCTGTCCTTTCCTTTATCAGCTTTTTAACTGGACACTCCTCGCCGTTTCCTCGCCACGTGTCTCATCCTCCACGTCTTTGCCATCTTTGTCCCTCTTCTTCCTCTCCCCTTTCCTACGTCTTTCTCGTTGTCTTTCTCTTTGTCTTTCTCTTTGTCCCCATCCAGCTCGTCCTTCTCTCTCTCTCTCTCTCCCTCTCTGTCTCTCTCTCTCTCTCTCCCCATTTCCCAGCAGTGTGTGTGCCCCCTTGTTGCCCCCCTCGGGTAAATGGAGTAGTTATTGGTACGGCACACACGCGCACTTCCGACACGTAATCGTTTTAACCAAGAGACGCTGCGTCGCGACAAAATGGTTTCATTAGTGTCGACTACCACTCTCTCTCTCTCTCTCTCTCTAAGAGAGAGAGAGATGATCTGGCTCAAAATCTGCTGTTGCTGAAGTATGGTCTGCTGCAGCACTCTCTCTCACACACACACACACACACACACACACACACACACACACACACACAGATGCACGTACTGTCACCATGATTCAAGTGGACATAAAAGCGAGAGAGAGGCTGGTCTGTCCAGTCAACTTTTGAACTCAATTAAAGTATGAAGAATCTCTCTCTCTTTCTCTCTCTCTCTCTCTCTCTCTCTCTCTCTCTCTCTCTCTCTCTCTCTAAGTACAGTTGAATTCAATAATCCTCATTGCCCTCAGAAACGATACAGTACGCAGCATGCTGCTTCAACCATGTAATCAATATCAGCAATCAAATAACTCTGGTCGTCCCGCCTGCAGGCTCAAACATACAACAGACGTTCATAAATCTCTGCAGTGGCACTGACAAACAGACACATGAGCTTCAGTTCGAGTCACAAAACCACCCAAGACCATCATGCTTCCTTCTCCATGTTTACATTTGATGTCACACACTGAGGAACCAGGAACACTGAGGTTTATGTCTGACTTTGTCTTTGCAGGGTAGAGTTTGAACTGTCACTTGTAGATGTAGTGATGAACTGTGTTGACTGACAATGGTTTTCTGAAGTGTTCCTGAGCCCACGTGCTAATATCCTTTACACAATGATGTTGGTTTTTAATGCAGCGCCGCCTGAGGGGTCAAAGGTCACGGCCATTCAATGTTGGTTTTGGGCCTTGCTGCTTACGTGCAGAGATTTCTCCAGATTCTCTGAATCTTTTGATGATATTATGGACTGTAGATGATGAAATCCATCAATTCCTGCAGTTGGACAAAGTTGAGAAACATTTTTCTTAAACTGTTGGACTGTTTGCTCATGCAGTTGTTGACAGAGTGGTGAACCTGGCTCCATCTTTGCTTGTAAAGGACTGAGCCCTTTGGGGATGCTCCTTTTTTAACCAGTCATGACACTCACCTGTTTAAATTAATCTGTTCACCTATGGAATGATCCAAACAGCAGTTTTATAAAAACATCAGCAACTTTTTTGGTCTTTTGTTGACCCTGTCCCAACTTTTTTGAAACATGTTGCAGGCATCAAATTCAAAATGAGCAGATATTTTCAGTTTGAACATTAAATGTTTTGTCTTGGTGGTGTATTCAGTTGAATATAAGTTGAAGAGGATTTACAAACCATTAAATTCTGTTTTTATTTACAGCTTACATAACGTCTATGACTGCAAAAACTGAAATCTACGGAAGTCATCATGTCTTATTTTCTTGATTTGAGCCACATTTACCAGATCAGTTCATAAAAATATCTAACTTCAAGTTATTTAAAGACAAAAATGAGGTCTGAATTNTTGTCTTTCTCTTTGTCCCCATCCAGCTCGTCCTTCTCTCTCTCTCTCTCTCCCTCTCTGTCTCTCTCTCTCTCTCTCCCCATTTCCCAGCAGTGTGTGTGCCCCCTTGTTGCCCCCCTCCCCATTTACCTCATCAATAACCATGCCGTGTGTGCGCGTGAAGGCTGTGCATTAGCAAAATTGGTTCTCTGCGACGCAGCGCTGTTTTACCAAAGTAATCACAGCTGATGGTGAGAGAGAGAGAGAGAGAGAGAGAAAGAGAGAGAGAGATGATCTGGCTCAAAATCTGCTGTTGCTGAAGTATGGTCTGCTGCAGCACTCACACACACACACACACACACACACACACACACACACACACACACACACACACACACACAGATGCACGTACTGTCACCATGATTCAAGTGGACATAAAAGCGAGAGAGAGGCTGGTCTGTCCAGTCAACTTTTGAACTCAATTAAAGTATGAAGAATCTCTCTCTCTCTCTCTCTCTCTCTCTCTCTCTCTCTCTCTCTCTCTCTCTCTCTCTCTCTAAGTACAGTTGAATTCAATAATCCTCATTGCCCTCAGAAACGATACAGTACGCAGCATGCTGCTTCAACCATGTAATCAATATCAGCAATCAAATAACTCTGGTCGTCCCGCCTGCAGGCTCAAACATACAACAGACGTTCATAAATCTCTGCAGTGACACCGACAAACAGACACATGAGCTTCAGTTCGAGTCACAAAACCACCCAAGACCATCATGCTTCCTTCTCCATGTTTACATTTGATGTCACACACTGAGGAACCAGGAACACTGAGGTTTATGTCTGACTTTGTCTTTGCATGGCAGAGTTTGAACTGTCACTTGTAGATGTAGTGATGAACTGTGTTGACTGACAATGGTTTTCTGAAGTGTTCCTGAGCCCACGTGCTAATATCCTTTACACAATGATGTGGGTTTTTAATGCAGCGCCGCCTGAGGGGTCAAAGGTCACGGCCATTCAATGTTGGTTTTGGGCCTTGCTGCTTACGTGCAGAGATTTCTCCAGATTCTCTGAATCTTTTGATGATATTATGGACTGTAGATGATGAAATCCATCAATTCCTGCAGTTGGACAAAGTTGAGAAACATTTTTCTTAAACTGTTGGACTATTTGCTCATGCAGTTGTTGACAGAGTGGTGAACCTTGCTCCATCTTTGCTTGTGAAGGACTGAGCCTTTTGGGGATGCTCCTTTTTTAACCAGTCATGACACTCACCTGTTTAAATTAACCTGTTCACCTGTGGAATGATCCAAACAGCTGTTTTTTCAGGTAGTCGTTGAAAAAACCAGAAAACAACTGGGACAGGGTTGAAAAAACTTTGTACAACGTCCGTAGTTTAAGTTTTACTCGTCTATAAAAGTCAAACTTGTAATTTACAAAACAGAACCACCACATAAGTCAACTTATATTCAACTTCTCCTAAATGTTTGGTAATTTAAGACAAAAATAAATGTCGAATGTATTGCAGTATGACTGCAAAAACTGAAATCTACGGAAGTCATCATGTCTTATTTTCTTGATTTGAGCCACATTTACCAGATCAGTTCATAAAAATATCTAACTTCAAGTTATTTAAAGACAAAAATGAGGTCTGAATTGTTTGCTACAAGTCCAGAAAAATCTGCCAATGGGATAAGAAAGATGTGTCATACAAGACTTTTTTTCTTGTCCCACTGGCAGATTTTTTGACTCTTTACAAGCAATTTAGACCTCATTTTTGTCTTTAAAAAATTTGAAATAAGACATTTCCTGGACTTATCAGTAGATTGTAGCTCATATGAAGAATAATAAGAAAAATTTGACCAAAAACAAGAGCTTAGATTCCAGTTTTTGCAGTGTAGGTGGTTTGGAAAACAGCCTGTGTCCTGAATCTGCCTCAGTTTAGTCGCGCAACGTTTACTGTACTGGCTTCAATCTGTGAATTGGTCTTGATTTATGTCTTCTTTTGTTTTCTAAGGATAACTGTAAAGCTTATGAGGTCAACAGAAACCGATCATTTAAATGAAAGTGATCCTGGACGTCTGCCTGTTTGTTTCTTCACGGTGAACTTTAATCACAGCTGAGAGCTCTCACATCTGTCAATACGAGCAGCATGGACAGTTCACCCTTCATTACAAAGAGCTCTGTGTATGTTTCTGTGTGTGTATATGTGTGTTTCTCTGTGTGTGTGTGTGTGTGTGTGTGTGCAAGCTCTCGACCAAATGAAATGTGTCACCTGCTCCTCTCTTCTCTTTGACTTTACGTCTTTCATGAATCACATGAGTTATTTCTAACCAGGAGCAGTTTGAGGGAAACTGACCTCACTGTCTGCATCAGCTGGAGGCAGCGGCTCTGAACAACAGCGCCCCCTAGTGTTCAA
The DNA here is from genome assembly GCA_008086565.1 of Thalassoma bifasciatum. NCBI lineage: Eukaryota > Metazoa > Chordata > Actinopteri > Labriformes > Labridae > Thalassoma > Thalassoma bifasciatum. The sequence goes on from RPOG01000934.1 coordinate 52,803, forward strand.
AGAGGAGAACAACAGCAACAAAAAAAACCTGAACTGGTGTAGTTGGAAACATTCTCTTCATTGGAGCAAACGTTCGTGTTGCTTTGATTCACTCAATTAACCTCAACTTTCTGTAAAAAAATAGTCCAAAATTCCAATTTTTTGGACCTGAGATGTTTATTAACCCTTTTAACAATATCCACACAAAAAAATATAGCTTTATCATTTCATTCATGACATATTTCTTGTATCATATTTGACACACTGGGCAATTTGTGAACTATTTTATTGATTTTTAAAAAAAAAATTTTTAGTAAATATGCATTTATTTCATGTAGAAAACACTTATTTTATCCAAAAATAGTGACTATTTCAATGTTAGTCTTGATGTAACTTCGTGAAAAACAAGCAATGATTTTCCTGGAAAAATGTGAGCGGATGATTTCATGAGAGCAGACTCTTTATAAAGGGCCAAAGTAAAACTTCAGCCAACTGCAGTGATATAACAATCCTCAAAAATATTTTTAACAGGTGTTTGAAGAAACTATTCATCATTTTGATGCGATAGAGGTCTTTGAACTCATGTATCAAATATGATATGTTTGGCTTTATAGGGTTAAGATTTTAATTAAAGAAATGTATCCAGTATTTTTTGTCTGACCTCATTGATGGATTGTTCTTTCTCATTTAAAGCAACTTAGGTCTTAATTTGAGCTTTTAATAGTATGAAATAAGTTTTTATTATACTGCAGGGGGAGTGAAACTCATATTAAGTCAAATAAAACAATTTTACTCAAAATAAGGTTAAAAAAATACAAGTTTAAAGCCCCCTAGTGCAGACAGAAATATTGCAGGTAGATAGATGTAGTAAACAATTACACAGAATATTTCAGAGGCAATAAAGATGCTTTTTATTTTCCTTTAATGTGTCCTTCTTTATGTTACCTGAGCAGGATGGGAAATAGTTCACACAGCTGCCGTAAATAGGGGGTGGGGGGGTTGGGGGGGTCGTTTCATGATCCTGGACCCCCTGAGGTTTGGGTGAAGTTTCACATACTTACAGCCTCATGTTTTATACACATTAAGCGCTTATAGCATCATGATATCATGTGTTTGGTACATTCTGTTATGGTCAGTGTTTCACCACCTACAGCTGCCCTCAAGTTTCCATCGCTCCTCTTAAAAAATAATCTACACTGAGTCGAACGAAGCTGTTTAAGGTCACACCGGCCCATCCAAATATCATAATGAGAGAATTTTTGTGGATAAAAACCTCTTTAAATAATGTAAACAAGCTGCTTTGTGTACATATCAACAATAATAGGGTCATAATACAACACATATTTATACTGAAAGACTTTGACATGTACATAAACCAGGTAAATGAGTTACTTTTGAGTCTATGGGGCTGATTCTGATGGGTTTTTTGTTTATAATCATTGATGGATCTATGGAGGCAGGTAAGTTATTCAGTAAAAAGGTTTGAGACCAGAGTCATTGTTTTGTACCTCATGTTATTGTATTGATATCTCCAGACTTTCAACAGGTGGTGAAAGCAGTAAAGTAGGTCAGTAGGACGTCACTATTTCACCTAAGTGACATTTACTCCGACAGGCGACACAAAAACGCCGGCGGCATCATCACAGACCTCACACACACTCCTCCCTGCTCCACATACACTGTAAAATGTGACCAGTTCAATTTACTTAAAAGAATCTGGGAAACCGATTGCACTAAAAAATGTAAGTAAATGAAACAAAAAAAGTCTAACCAAGTGTACTTCACATCTAATTGTATTTACTTAATTTTTTGAAGTTATTTAAACTTCATAACAAGAAGCAAAATGAACATGAGCATAAGTCAGTCTAACTGAACTGAACTTTCCAAATTGATTGCACTACAAAAGTCATGGAAGTAGAAGAAAAAATAAAGTTTGCAGGCTTATTTTATTCCTGGAACAAAATACAAGGGTTTGGATTTGATGATCAGTCCAGACTTTTTTAATTTTTTTGCCCATATTAGGTCAAAATTTTGACTTTTAATCTTAAATAGTAATTTTGTATAACTTTTTTGAAATTATTTTTCACTTAAAGATCTCAAAGAAATTACTATATTATCTCAAAATGTTGACTTTTTTCTTATGACTGAATTAAAATCTCAATTTTTTTCACTTTTATCTTAAAATTCGCCCTTTTTATGTCATAGTTTTGACATAATCTTCTCAAAATTTTACTTTTTATTTCAATCTTTTTGCTTTTCATCAAAGTTCTGAGTTTTGTTTCAAAATTTTGACTTTTTATCTAAAAGTTTGCCTTTTTATATCATAGTTTTGACATACTCATCTCAAAATTTTGAATTTTTTCATGTTAAAAAATGACTTTTTATCTTATAGATCTGAGTTTTTATCTCAAAATTTGGACTCTATTTTCATGACTGACTATACCATAGCTCATAGTTTTGACGTCATCATGTCATAATTTTGACTTCTTTATAGAAGAAACTTGATCCTAATCCCTTACTTCTGAGTTTTTATCCTAAAAATTGGATTCTGTATCTCACAGTTCTGACTTTGTCTACATAATCTCAAAATTTTGAGTTTTTATCTAAAATTTTGCCTTTTTATCTAATAGCTTTGACATTATTGTCTCAAAATTTTGACTTTATAATTGGAAAATCTGACTCTTAATTGCATAGCTCTGAGTTTTTAACCCAAAATTTTGATTTTGTGTCTCATAATTTTGACTTTGCAGTGGGGGCATTGGAATAATGACAGTAGCCCAGTGCAGCGGCTTATTATAAATATCAATGATCTGTAGAACAAGCTGAGAAAAAGAGAATATTACGACCACAACAAAGGACAGTCCAGTCAAAAGTAAAGAGTACATTTTGTCACCTTAGCAAACAGATACAATTTAAAATCCAGTGATGCATGGTGTGCACCCATAAAAATATCAAACTTTTCAGCATTGGAATGATTTAATTACTTTAATGAAACCATTCCAGTGAGATATTATCATAAGAGCATGTCCGAATTTGTGGTTTTTGATGGCACGTGAAACACAGAATGATTTGACCAGCTGATGGAAAAGACCTTGAGGTGGTTGGTGTGAGGATTCCTGCGGCGTCTGTCTTCTGACATAATCCACTCAGAGATTTCCTGTACCCCTGATGTTAAGTTTAGCTCTGCTGTTGCTGATTGTGAAGCTGGAAATAGGACGCTGGAATGTTTCATTGTCTAAACATGACATTTGAATACTCGGCATTTTAAAGGTCAGGCATTTTTCGTTTTGGATTATTCTGCAGAGGACGGTAAACAAACCCTCTGATATTTAATGCAGACGTCTTTGGTTCTACAGTGTCTTTACTTATACACAGCAGGACTTATTTTAACTGTTTGTCCTTGAAGGTTGTGTAATGAAATCAACAAAACCCAGACGCAATAACAAATGTTGAGAATGGGAAAAGATGTCATGAACAAAGAAAAATGGTGTCAAAACAAAGATCTACTCTCTGAAACAAATGCAGGCTTTGGTACATCAGGAGGTGATAGCACTCATGAGAAAAGAACTACCAAATCTGACCACAGGTGTCACTACTATCAACACTAATTGATGCTGCTGCAGACGAATGTTAAAAAAAACAAGACTTTAGATCTAAGAAAATTTTGTGACTGTTGAAATAAAAGTCTTTTCTTGCAGTTATTGCTTAGTGACCCCTGGTTGACAGGTTTATAAGTGTTTGTTAATAGCAGGGCTGGGACTTGATTAAAAAATAATAATTTTAATGAGAAGGAGCTTTGTAATTAATGTCAATGTTTGACCCAAGAACAGTGAGAATCATTTTATTCAAATGGTAAACAAGTGAATCAATGAATAGTGAACTGAATGAAAACATAAGCTTAGGTAAACAAAGCCTTGTTTTTTTTTCCAAGTTAATACTTAACCAAGACCAACAGATCAGAGCATTTTTATGCCATAAAATGCAGCAGTTTTAGGAATTAATAACACTTTTATGTGTCAAGATAAACTCGTCGACTAGAATGGCAGCTTTTGTGAGTGACGAAACTTTTTGTTCATTTAATCAAACAGCGATTCACTCGGGTAGACAGTTCTCAAACCCCTCAAGTAGAATTGACTTTAACACTAAAAGCCTGGCAACACTTGTCAAAAAATTTTCTCTCGCCCAAACTCAACGTAGGTTTGGTCAGCAGTTTTATCACAGGTCTGAAATTTTTGCAAGCAAGTTTCAGGCACAAGTTCATCTGCCTGAAACTCAGTTTTCTTTAAAGTCTCATAATCAAGACTCTGTTCAACAGACAAACTGGCGGAAACTTCTTGCGCTTTTCCGACGAGTGTACACTGGAGCAAAAGTGACTAAAACTTCCTGGACCAGCTCAAAACAGCAGCTATGAAACCCTCAAACACACTGAAATATGAGAAACGTTCTGTGGTGAAAAAATACAGTAGGTGCATTTAATATTACTGTAATTACATTGATTGATGCATTAAAGTCCCAGTATTTATCATATTACGAAAAGTTTGCGGCAGACTATGTGTAAACCTTGTGGAAGGGGATTTTTGCTGAAGGTCCACCGAAAGTTGGGTTGAAAGATCATTTCCAATATGGAGACCAACATCTACTGATCCTGCTTCAAAATCCAGCGGGTGAGGTCGATGGGGTCACACCCATGTTTTTTTCAGTCTTCAGTTTTCTCTTAGTTATGTATCAGGATAGGTTGTGTGTTCTGAGTCTTAACTGGTTTGAAAATTTAAAAAAACTAAACCGGATCCAGCAGGTCATACCTCTCTAAAAAAGTGTCTGTTTTTATTTCATTTTGTTGAGAAAAGCTCGGTTCAATGCTCGTCTCAGCTGCTCCGTTGGTCTTTTTTATGACAAAAGTTTCTTCCATCTACAAAATCAAATGGATGTAATACTTCCTGAAGTCATTGCTGTTTCTGAAACAAAGCTACATGTAACTCTGAGTGTCACAGCCAAGGCTCAGGTCCAATGAACTGTTATGACACACGGTTATCTCATGTCAAATTTGGATAAGAGGTGTCACGAGTGTCTGGTATCGTTCATCATCACTCAATTTCCTGCATCATCCTTCATCAAGGCTTCCAGATCAGACACCGTACACTGTGTTTTCTCCTGCAGGAGGAAAGAGGAGCCCTCCTGGGTCAGGCCAAGGGTCGAGGCAGGAGCAGCTCCTCGTGTCTCTTTTCACTGCAGCTGGCTGAGGATTTTACTGCCTCCAAGTGCGCAGGAATGTTCACGTCTTGGTTTTCTGAGGGACATAATGTTTTATTGCATCCCAGACGCCATTTTTGGCTCTCCTTGTTTGGCAGCTATGCGGCGTGGCAACAAGTGTTTGCTTTCCCCCCGGAGAGGGCGCGGTTAGGGAGGAAGGTGAAGAGGAGGCGGGTTAGGTATTAAACCAGAAACCAAACAGCAGAGAGACAGAGTGGAGGAACAGCAGACGATACGCAGCTTCCACAACACAGACAGGTATGCAGAAAGAGTGCAGTGCATCCTGGGTGAAGATGAGTTCTCTCTGAGTGATAGTGCACAAAAGTAATTTGAATAGTTGGATGATTCAACAATTTGTACGATTATAAAACTACTATATTCATGTTACAGACATAAAAGCAGAGAACAAGAGTGAAAATAGCCTCATGGAAAAGTTCTCTTATGAACCTTCTAGGAAACTTGGCAAAGATTTTATTTTCTGTGTTGCTGCACAGAAAATAAATAAATAAATAAATAAACCGTCAGTGTTGCAAGCAACCTACTGCCTTTAATTTAAGTCTTAGTTTTGCAGGACCTCGCAAAGGTAAAATAAGAGTCATATCTGCATAATCAGCTCATGTAGTTAAGTCACATTTGTGGCTGAAAACAGAAACTAGGAACAGTTTTGGTTTCCAAAAGATGAGCATGTTCTTTGAGAGGAAAAGCTTGAAAATGTACTGTTCAGAAGTTTCTGCATGCTTCTGTGTCACATTGCAATTCAATTAACCCTGCTTGTTTTCACTGTTGAAAATGATACCAGCGTTTCTGAAATGTCCTGACCTGAGAGCTTTCCTCCAATTAACGAATTATTTCACATCAATTGTGCATTTCTGATGTTTTGAAGCATTTTTTTCTTGGTATCAATACTTAAACATGGTTTGTTGGGGCTCTGTGTTATGTAACTGGTGCAGGTAAAGTTACATAGTTTCTCATAAGCTGCAAAGTCTATTAAAAGCATTGTCTCATTGGGATTTCAGCACGTATAGCACATGCTTGAACATGTGTAGGATATCACGGTGTACTAGCGGCGTGAAATTAGAGCATTTACCGCTGTCGAAAGTGACGTCTGAATCCTTTTGCCTTTTGGATTTGGTGTGATATTCCTGGCCTTGGTATAAAGACGTTTAATGGATGTTTACTGAAAAGACAATCTGTTTCCCCGAGTCATCAGAGAGCTATGAGAATAAGAGCTGCACTCAGGAGGCATAGTGCTAATTGTAAGAGCTACAGTAAAAGGGCGGCTGACTTTCCAGAGCTCAGACCGATGATAGATTTCATCACAGTGTGTTTTACACCAACTTAAACTGATAGTCCCCAAATAATCCCCTTCAATTGAAAATAAAAGTCTCAGTATCTCAGCTATCTGGAAAGGATTAGAACGTTTTCCATTAGTAGAAGAGAAGCTTCAGGAGGCAGAGGGACATCAGAAGGTCAGGTGGAAAGAAGAAAAAGTGTGTATGAATATTATTTAAAGTGGGGGTCTGAGGAACAGAGAGCCTTTTGGAAAACAAACAAGTTGTACAGATGTTTAGGATGTCAAAGTGAGTGTTTTGTGGTCTTGCAGGGCTCACAGGATCCTCAGGATGTTGTTTTATTGTTGTATTGTATCTTGGCCATTTTTTTAGAGAATATGAATGACAAAAGAAACTTCCAAAATGACCCTGATCAAAAGTTTCCATCCCCCAGTTCTTAATAGCGTGTATTTCCCCCTTTAACTTTAATGACAGCTTGAAGTCTTTTGTGCTCGTTGTGGATGAGGGTCTTCATTTTCTCAGATGGTAAAACTGACCATTCTTCTTGGCAAAAAGCCTCCAGTTCCTGTAAATTCTTGGTCTGTCTTGCATGAACTGCAGGTTTGAGATCTCCCCAGAGTGGCTCAATGATATTCAGGTCAGGAGACTGAGATGGCCACTCCAGAACCTTCACTTTATTCTGTTGTAGCCAATGACAGGTCCACTTGGCCTTGTGTTTTGGATCATTGTCATGTGTGAACGTCCAAGTACGTCTCATGTGCAGCTTCTGGAATGATGAGTGTAAATTTTCCTCCAGTATTTTCTGATAACATGCTGCATTCATCCTTCATTCATCAGTTTGGACCAAGTTTCTTGAGCCTTTGTAGCTCACACATCCCCAAAGCATCAGTGATCCACCTCCGTGTTTCACAGTAGGAATGGATGTACACTTTTGATCAGGGTCATTTTGGAAGTTTCTATTGTCATTATGATTTAAAAAGAGTAAACACAGTTGTTTGTTAATAAATGTCTTCATCAAACCACTAACCATGAGTGAAAGAAGTGACAAAGTTTTGTGTTTTCATTCTTATTCTCTGAAAAAATGATCAAGAAATCATACATTCTGCTGGGGTATGTACAGACTCGGACTCTTAACTGTTCAATAAACTAAACCACTCATCAAATCCCGAGCTCCACTGTGGAATATCAGGACACGTCTGTCGGAAGTCGTGTATGTTTTTGATGACTTTATGAACCTTGGTGACAAGTGGAAAGTTTGACCTCCAACCCTCAGTAGTGTCACCTTCAGCGCCTCTCGTTTCGGGACATCAAAGCCAGTCCGGCGGTGAATGAACAGTCCTTGACTTTTTGACTTTCAGGCTGAAAATACTTCAAGAATCACTGCACTGTCCTTAAACACCAAGGGATCAAAGATTGATCCCTGTGGGACGCCTGAAATGGATTTGCAGACAGTTATGTCACTCCATGTTTGAATTCCTTCAGCTGAAACATATATGATATATAAGACTGCAGTTAGGAAGGAGGGTCTCCTTTTCCACCAATTAAGCTGTAGGTTGAGTGAAACCCTTCTACACTCCTGGCTCTGGTTAGAGAGTAGTGAGTGTTGGATGATCTTTAGTGAGTGACAACGGTTCTGCAAGTTGTCAGCAGCAGAGAGTCGTACTCAGTTTTGATTTAGAGCCTATAGAGACAGCTGAGCCAGCCACCACAGAGGGGAGGGGCTGATCCATATCTGAGCCGGGAGGAGGAGGAGCAGGAGCAGGAGGAGATCTGCTCCGGGACGACTAACACTCCTTGACATTGTTGGCTATAAAAAGAAAAGCCCTTTGGCATGTCGGAGGCCTATCAGCTAATACATATATCAATATACACTCCAGGACAGAATGTTTTAATTCAAAATACTCAGCAGGGCGTCATGATGTCCTTACATGGAGGTGATGTTTTTATTCTTTGTATTCAAATTAATTTAAAAAAAAACCTGAAAGGCGTTGATATTTAACATATAGCATTGCGTTACGCCTAAAAAGCAAAGTGACAGCCAACATAAAGCCTGCTGAGGAGGTGGTGAGAAGATAAATGAGAAATAATGTGTAAGAGGAGAAAATCCCCAACTGCGATGGCATGTCTGCTATTTGTGGAGGAGGTGGAGGAGGAGAAGGGCAGAGGTTTGAGTTACAGAGGCTTCGCTACCGCAAACTGTAAGCTTGTAGACGTACTGTTGTCGACAAATCAATCAACGACGGGAATTTTGTAAGGCTACCTAAATTTAAGAGACATTTCAAGACATGATGATGAAGTTATGTTCAAAATGAGAGGAACAATGATTGACAAGTAATTCAAAACTAAAAACAACTTTTCAGCAGTTTAAGAACAATGTTTCTCGATGGTCAATTGCAAGGAATTTTGGGATTCCATCATCAACAATCCATAATGTAATCAGAAAATTCAGAGAATCTGAAGAAATCTCCGCCAATTTCTCTTCCAAACTCTTTTTGGAAATCATGGACGTCGTGTCCACCAGGCTAAAGAGGAAAAGGACAATCCAGATTGTTCTCAGCGCAAAGTTCGAAAGCAGCACCTGTGATGGTATGGGGGTGTTTTAGTGCCCATGGCATCATGGGTAACTGTCCCAGTATCTGTGAAGACAGCATCAGTGCTGAAAGGTACAAACAGGTTTTGGAGCAACATCTGCTGCCATCCAAGACACTTTGTCTTTTTCAGGGACGTCCCTGATTATTTCAGCAAGACAATGAAACCAAGACACATTCTGCTCCTGTTACAACAGCGTGGCTCTGTAGTAGAAGAGTGCAGCTACTAGACTGACCTGCCTGCAGTCCAGACCTGTCTCCCACTGAAAATGTGTGGAACATTATGAAGAACAAAATACAACAACAGAGACCCTGGACTGTTGATCAACTGAAGTTGTTCATCAACAAGAATGTGAAAGAATTCCAGCTCCAAAGCTTCAACAATGAGTGTCCTCAGTTCACAAACACTGAACCAGTGTTGTTAAAGGAAAGAGAATAAAACACAGAGGAAACATGAACCTGTACAAGTTTTTTGGAACGTGTTGTAGGCATCAAATTCGAAATGAGCTAATGTTTGCACAAAAATATTCTGGTTTTATTTACATTTTACATGGCATCCCAACTTCATTGGAACTGGGGTTTGTTTTTACTATGTGTATTTGGAGTCACCCAACCTTTCAAAAAAAGGATAAACAGCTTTGCTCAGTGGAGAAACACGCCCATCTTTGCTGCTTTTTATATACAGTAACTGTAAATTCTTCTTTATATTACGTCTTTACTGAACCCTATCCAGTGTCTGCTCCATAAACCTAATTATCCCAAAGGGACCATTGTAGTGTCACGTTAACTTCTCACCTTCTGGAAGCCACTAAGCGAGCTGGGGGGTCGTAACTCAGTCTGTCCCATAAGGCCAGGGAAAGCCCTGGAGATAGAAACACCAATGGGTTTGTGTGTTGCAAGGATGTAACACTATGTATAGCTCTGAAAGCATAAGAGGGGGGTTCAGGGGTTCAGCAGAGAGGGAACACTTTGACCCAGAGGATCTGGAGGATCAGAAGCTGCAGAGAGCGGAGGGTTTGAATACCAGGCAGAGCGGAGAAGAAGAGTTATGGGGATTCTTGCACCCTCTTTACTGCAAAACGTGACGTTGAGCGGATTATTTTTCTTTTAAGTAGAGCACATTTTCTCTCCACAAGTGTAGCTGAACAGGGGAAACATGAAGAAGGACCTGAAGGATTTTTAACCCTGGGTTTAAGGAACAACGTTTTTAAACAAGACCTAGAGCAGACTGTGTAAGTAATGTTTCTCTATCACTCTTTGAAAAAAAAAATAGGTGTATTAATTGGGAGTTGCTCCAGTGGGAAGGTGATAAAGTAAAGAGATGAAACTGTTAAGTGGGCGTTCACTTTTACACATGGCTCTGGTTTTTCAAAGCGTAGCATGATGGGAAGATTAGGTTCCTCAGGTTTGATCTCTCATCTCCACTTTCAAAAAGTTGGGACACTGTGTCCCACACAAGAAAAACGTTTGCAAAAACAGGATGTGATTGTTTTTTATGATGCTTGAAGAAAGTGCAAAGACAAAAATTTAGAGACAGAAACCACAAAATGTTTTTCATTTGCTTGTTTTCAATTTGATGCCAGCAACAGAGTTAAACAAAATTTTGAATAGGGACAAAATGGAACAAACATCCAATGTTATTTTGAGCAAACAGTTCAACGGTTTTAGAATAATATTTCTCAGAACAAGTGAATTTCATCATTGACAGAAGAAAATTCACTTTATTCCCAAAAGTGTGTGGACATTATACATGCACATCAACTTTAAAGACATCTCAGTCTCAAATCCTTGGGTTTGATATGGATTTGGTCCAACCTTTGCAGCGATGACAGCTTCATCTCTTCTGTGAAGGTTTTCAACAAGGTTTAATAGTGTATTCATGGGAATTTTTGACCACTCTTCCAGAAGCATATTTGTGAGTTGAGGCGCAGTTGTGGGTCGAGAAATCCCCACATGCTCTGGTGTTTAGTCATGTTGGAAATGGAAGGGACCATCCTCGAACTATTTCCACAAAGTTGGGGGGATGAAATTGCCCAAAATGTCTCGGTGTGCTTAAGCATTGAGCGTTCCTTTCAACAAAACTAAGGAGTGAAGCCTGAAAAAACACCCTCTTTCACCAGTTGCATGTTGAATATATAGGTATCATGCTTGAATTCTGTGAGCTCCTGAGAGTGTCCCCTTCTGTCACAAATGTTTGAAGAAGCAGTCTGCATGCGGCATGACCAGGGGCTTCACCAAATGACTGGAATACCTGAAGTCAATGATTTGGTGGGCTGCTCTGATACTTTTGGCAGTCTCAAGGGGACCAAAACCAGTACTAGATGGAAGAGGTCTTCAAAAAGTGACATAACTCTGTGGTGGAAATCACTGCAGCAATTACCATCCAAGTATCATGCAGGCCACCTGGACTTTATTCTTTTCAGTTGTTACATCCTCAAATGAGTCTGAAATCAAACCTCGAAAGCTCAGCTTCTCTTTTTTCATTGACTTATTTTGTTTTCCCAACAGTTGAAGAGTTACAGTAATGCTTTAATTATTGCCTGTGATTGGAAAGTCCTTTCACATGGACCCCTTTGCAGCACCTTAATGCTCTAGATGCGGCACTAAAGCTTTTTTTTACTCTATTTCAGGGAGCTGTGTGAGTTTGAGAAAGGGTTAAAACAGACTGGTGTGGAAGTCACAGCAAGAGCTAAAAAAAATCACTTTGAAAACCTAAATCCATAAAAACTTGTGGCTGTAACATGCAAAGACTTTAATAATTGATCTCTTGTATGTGTGTATTTTTTATCTAAAGGATAAAAGATTGTGGTCACAGAACCCGGTCGTCAACATTATGGGCTGGAAAGACAACAACTGTGGCGCTTGTGAAGGTACTTTCAATATCTTATGATTATTAATGTTCATGTATAGATGTATTATCATTAATTTTGCCCAAATTCAGAGGCTTCTGATGCTTGTGTCCCTCTGTTTTTTTCTTTCTGCTGGTAGAAAGTGAAGACCCAGTATCAGACGTAAACAAAGAGTCTGGAGGCTACAACCAACACAAACACTGCATCTCCTCAGACGTTTCTAACGTGGTACATCTCTCTTTCTCCTGATTTACCTTTTTCTTTTTCTGAAATTCAGTGTACAGTCTTGGAAATTAAACATGTTTCTTTTGTACTGTGTGTCTCCACAAACACCTGCCGTCACCTCTTCGTTCTCCCACCTTCACCTCAGACTGATGACACCTCGCTCCATGAATCTGCGTCTCTGGATGACAGCGCTGTCACCACCGACGCTAAGAACAGTCCCGAAGAAAAAAGCAGCGAGGAGGATGAGGAGGAAGGACACCTGGTGTATCACATGGGGCTGGTGATGAAGGATAGATGTACGTGACCCCGAACTTCAGTCTGTTCTGTCCTTGTCACGGCTTCGATGGTTTTGAGTTACAGACGACATGAAGTATCTTTTGTAGTCACGCTACCACCACAAAATTTGACCCTAAGTTTCCTACAAACGTGTAATCATGTGAAAGTAAAACAAACTTCGTGTGTAAGCAGTTTTTTTCTTTTGCAGATTATCATTTGTTATGTGAGCTGCAAAAAAATGTAAAGAATATCAAATGGGAGCTGCAAGCACAAGGCATAAACTGCTAAAAGTCTCTTAGAGAAGATAGATAAGATAAAGATAAGATAACAATGCATCCCTGGCCACAATAAAACCAGCTAGACAAACACACAAACAAAAATCTAAGAGACATTTAAAAAAGAACAACAGGCCAGAGAAGGATGCAATAGGAATACATAAATATTTAGATACGACAGTGCATGGATGTATGTGCAAAAGAGATAAAACAGAGAAACAGAGGCAGGTAAAATAAAAAATGTTAAAATGTTAAAAGTCATTTCTTAATGCATACATCTGGTGCATACAGCAGAAAAAAAGTCATAATTTAGAGATTACAGAAAAATTCTATAAGTCAGGAGGCTGAGGAAATTTGAGAATAAAAGTCCTTATATGCTTAACTCTAATACTAGGTTATTATAACTTTGGTATGAAAACACATTTCATGACTTAAAAGTGCCAAATTCATGAGTTAGTTTTCCACATGAAAACACCAACTGCATTCAGTTTAAAGTTTTTGTACTTATTTGAAAATAGTAATGAAATAAAAATTACTTTCTGACTTAAACTTAGCCTTAAAGATGCAGCTGCAAATAAACATCTGACTGTTTTTACAGATGAAATTGTTTCGTCGCTGGGAGCAGGAGCCTTTGGAAAAGTAGTGGAGTGTATCGACAGAGAAAAGTAAGACCTAAAACGGATCAAACCTTTTTTTTGTCATGAATAAGTCATACATTTATGGGAAAAGCATGTGTAGTTGGTGTTTTTGTACCCCCTTTCAGAGGCGAGCATGTAGCGGTGAAGATTGTGAGGAACATTGATTGCTTCAGAGTCGTCGCCAAGTCTGAGATCGCGGTGCTTGAAGAGATCAACGGCCTGGACGACGACAACAGATTGTGAGTGTTCGGTTTTATTTTTCGTGTTTTGGATTTAAACCAAAAGAAAAATTCAGAAGTCAAAACACTGTGACCCATTTTCATGATCCTCAGCGCCTGTGTGAGGATGCTGGACTCCTTTGAGCACGAAGGTCACATCTGCATCGTGTTCGAGCTGCTCGGCATCAGCACCTACGAGTTTCTCCGACAGAACAAGAATCTGCCATTCAACCTGGAGCAGATCAGACACATGGCCTTTCAGATCTTCAGAGCCGTCAGCTGTGAGTTCAAGTTTTCCTTCAATAACCTCTGACCCCTGATCTTACTAATATCAGCAACTTTTTTGCGGAGATCTTTGAGGTGAAGATTTCTTATATTTTCTGTTGCTGTCTGAGGTAAGGAGTCTTGTATATGTAAAACCAGGGGCAGATCTAAAACAATATTTATGGAGTTGCAAAACATGGGCAGTGAACTGTTATTATGGCAGAAGTTTTTGTGCTGTATTAATTTAATATTAGGGTGATCATATTCTGAAAACCCAGAAAGAAGAACCCTCTACCAAAGACCACAAAGTAGCTTCAAAGTAGCTTCCACCCTATGCCCCCCCCAGTTGATCCTTCCCTGTGTAAAACTTACTCCAAATGATACTTTGATGGTTAGATTTCCAATGTGGGGTCTTTGTATCAGATTAAGAGCACTCATCCAGACTTTTAATGACACAAAGTGTTTTTGCGATGCTTCATAAAAGTGCATCTGTTGCTTATTTTAGAGCCACATTACTTGTAAACTTCTAAAAACATGCAACGTATTTGTGTGTGCATGTGTGTGTGTGTGTGTGTGTGCAATTTTCAGTCCTGCACCGTAACAAGCTGACTCACACTGACCTGAAGCCAGAGAACATCCTGTTCGTCAGCTCAGACTACGACCTGGAGTACAACAACGACACGGTAAAAATTGTGACAGAAAGCAAGTGACACTGGTGTTTAAAAGTTTGTGAAGTGATGATGAATGTTTCAAGTTTGTGTGTGTGTGTTTGTGTGGGTGCGTGTGTGTGTGTGTGTTTCTGCGTGTGTGTGTGCATGTGTGTGCGTGTGTGTGTCTATGGCAGAAGTGTAAAAAGAAGACGCTCAGGAGCCTGGATGTGAAGGTGGTGGATTTTGGCACCGCCACTTTTGACCATCAACATCATGAATCTCTGGTTTCAACTCGACACTACCGAGCTCCAGAGGTCATACTGGGTACACACATAATTCACACACACACACGCACACACTCACAGATAACTTCATCTAGTAGGCTGGAATGTTTTTGTTTTCGAATGTATTTAACTTCCTGTGTGTGTGTGCGTGTGTGTGTGTGTGTGTGTGTGTGTGTGTGTGCGCGCAGATCTGGGCTGGAACCAGTCGTGTGATGTTTGGAGTCTGGGATGTGTACTCATGGAGTTTTACCTGGGACGCATCATCTTTCAGGTACGCGCTCTCTCTCTCTTTCTGTCATAAGTATTTTTAAAGCGTGATTTTGAAATAAGTTTTCTGTCATTTCAGACCCATAGCAGCATCGAACATTTGGCCATGATGGAGAAAGTCTTAGGGCCGATTCCTCCACACCTGCTGAAACAGACCAGGTACGCTGATTAAAAGTTTCTGCTAGATCTACCTGTGAAAATAAAGGCAACTTTTTGCATAATTTATATGTTGCTGAAGCAAAACTGCTTTTTGTCTGAACCACTTTTTAACATGAAAAATAAAATCCATATTAAGTGAACTGAATTTTGTCAAGTAGATTAAACATAACTAAAATTTGTCTAAACTACTCCATTTTCCATTAATTAACCTTTTGATGTTTGTAATAAATCTCTGAATAATATCAGCTTAATTACATCATTTACATGGATCATGATGGGTTGCTGGTCTACACTGTTGGGCTTGGACCATCTATGCCATGTAGCAAACAGCAGGTCTCCTCCATGTAGTATAGGCAGCCAATCAACACCTGCATGAACATCCAGCATAGGCAGCTTGTGCCACTCGTGTGATTCATCCATGTACAACAGGCTCTCATGTCCACCGTGTGCCCTCCTCATTCATTGTAACAAGGTATGGTGAGGAATTAATTTCAGTTTCTGGTTCCAGAAATACCAATATCACTTCTATAGGGTTATTTTCCTATTTGACCCACACCACGGTTTCACATACTTACAGAAATCCCTTATTTTTCTAGTTACCAGTTGCATAATATCAGAAATGTAAGCAAAAGCATTTTGAAATGGGGAAAAGGTTATGATACATCTCAAAATTTTGACTTTGATATCTCATATGATTGACTTTTATCTCAAAATTTTGATATTTTTTTCACACAAAATTTAATAATTTTGCTCAGAATTTTTGATTTTTTTCAAAGTAGGCAGCCAGTTAACGCCATAGAGCACAGAAAGATGGTCCATACCATTTAGAGTAGGCATCCAGTCCACACCAGCATAAATGGCCAGCATAGGCAGCTTGTGCCACTCGTGTGATTCATCCATGTACAGCAGGCTCTCATGTCCACTGTGTGCCCTCTAAGTCATTGTCACAAGGTATGGTGAGGAATAAGTTAAATTTCTGGTTCCAGAAATACCAATACCACACCACAGTTTCACGTACTTGCATTTTGAAATGGGGAAAAAGTTAATAATCAGCAGTATCAAGCTTTTGTTCTTGTTGGTGTGACCCATGTGGCTCCTTGTAAAAATAAGTTGTCCACTCCTAGTCTTTGTCTGTGTTTGTGCAGGAAGCAGCATTACGTGAGCAACGAGCGTCTGAACTGGGACAAGAAGAGCTCATCTAGCACCTACATCATGAAACACTGTCAGCCTCTGAAGGTAAACAGAACAGCCAATCAGCTGCAGCCATCAGGCGCAGGTCGCAGCAGCAGCAGCAGGGGGTGGAGGTAACAGTGTGTTTGTTCCTCAGGAGTGTATGTGGAGGAGGAGCGAGGAGGAGAGGCAGCTCTTTGACCTCCTTGGCTGCATGCTGGAGTATGACGTCTGCAGGCGGATCACCCTGGAGGAGGCGCTGTGGCACCCATTCTTCGCTCCGATGAGGACGCCGATGAAGCAGCGCAGCTAGCACAAACCAACACACACACACACACACACACACGCACACACACACACACACACACACACACACACACACACACATACACACACTCAGCATCTACCTCGAGGTGTATTCTAGGCGTTAAAATTGTTTTAGTGTTTGGTTTTGTGTTTCTTAGTTAATGAGTTTGTTAGTTCTCATTTAAAACAGTTCAGAAATCATTCCTGTCCATTGAACACCTCCTCCCATCCAGAAACCACCGTGTGCATGTCAGTGAGAAGAATTTGTGTAATTCTGAGCATTTCAGCTTTTCTTTGTCGTCTTTGTGAATAAATATTTTATTTTTCTGTCGTCCATGTCGTCCTCAGCCCAACCCAGAAACCTTTTTGTTGATACAAACCGCTGACCTGTGGAGCCAACATCACTTATCAAAAGGAAGAGGAAGTTTCCATGAGGGAATATGTATCCAACTATGAAAAATTACGAGACGCTCAGATAAAAAGCGTCTGCTGTCTGAGAGCTCTAAATCACTCACGAGTCATAAAATAATATATAAAACACAGTGCGTCGTTGTAGCCCAGGCACAAAGATAATGTTTAATGTCATGTTCATGATATTCACTGGGTGTTATCAGACATGTCTCTCCTTCAGTTAGAGTGAGACATAATGTTTGCATCTTTGCTTTTTGTGAAACTAGACACATTAAACATGAACTGAGACCTGAGCACAAATTATCTCAACAGTTTACAGATTTGATATTCACATGGAAGCAGCTAAATGTTTCCTGTGGCTTTCTGTGTTTCCACCAGAATCTGAAGACCTGAGTAGATTAGGAAAAAACAGTCCAATGGAGCAAGAAGAGAAAAAAATTATCATTGCAACACAATGCCAGACCAGTAGGGGGCAGCAATACAACAAGGTGTAGATTACTCCAGAGCTAAATGTGACTCCTGTGTCTCCTCTTAAAACCGAAAACTGTAAAAAGAAATGGACGACATCTTGCTCAATTCACAAAAACTGTTCCACTGGCAGCAGAACAGCCCAAAAAATCTGTCTCATTCATTTGAATGGGGCTGTGGTCAAACTTTAAAACAACAACACTTAGTAGAAATGTTTCTCACGTTCCCATGCTGTCCACTCTATTTACAGACTGTGGTTAAAACACAGAAGTTCCTGGATAAACTCCATACAGTTGAAAAGCACCAATTGCATAACAGGGGAGGCTTAATACTAAAGGTGCTTTTCAACTGTAGGAACTTTATCCACTAACCATGGACCTTTTTAAAGAATGCTGTGTCTCAAGAGCAGAAACACAGGTCAAACTTAATCCAAGGGGTTGTTGAAGAGGTCCAGGAACTTTGGGAGGCAGGGCCTGAAAACTGAATGTTTCTTAACGGCAGCAACAGTGTTCATCCAATCCAGTTTTGAGTCATATCAGCTTAATCGTATCATTTACATAAAGCTTGAGGGGTTGCCAGTCTACACTGTTGGGTGTAGACCATCTACACCATGTAGCATAGACAGCAGGTCTACTTCATGCAGTGAAGGCAGCCAGTCCACACCAGCATAAATGGCCAGCATAGGCTACCTGTGCCACCTGTGTGATTCACTCATGTCCACTGTGTTCCCTCCTCACTCATGGTAACAAGGTATGGTAAGGAATTAAGTTCAGTCTCCAGTCTTCTCTCCAGATCTATTTTTCTCAGTGTTGAAAAGCACCTTTTGACTAAGACAGGTTTCATTTACCCAAGGGTTCAAGCCAATCCCATCTACAGAAGCTCTAGTAAATATAGTACTTCAACTCTTTGCTACAACTATTTTCAGCGTGTTTTCCCCTGCTACTTCCCAGATTTCCTCTTTCTTTTCAATCCAAACGCCTAAAATGATAAAAGAAAGCTGTCAGACTCCAAAACTCATCCTTGAAGAACTTAAGAGGCATTTTATCACAGCTAAAATGGATTGGATAACTTTATTGTCATGTTGAAATAAAGGAAATTAAAACTGTGACTCCAAAGAAACAGGTGAAGAAATGCCAAAGCTCTTGAGCTCAAAAGTTGTCTTTTCTTTTGTGAGAGCACAAAGAGACGTCATGTTTTTCTAGTGTCCCCTTTTTTTTGCATAAACTGGTCAAAGTTTGTGGACTCTTGCCTGCACTTGGATTTCTCCTCCTGAAATAGCAGCTTGTGTCAGTCCAGGCGCCTGAGGTCTGCGTCTTTCTGCGACATGTGGCAGTCCATCAGCGGATGATCTCGGCCTACAGCAGGAAAACATGGCTGCTAAGTGAAGCCGCACATCCTTCAGCCAGAATGCGTAAACGACAGGGTTGATGAAGGAGTTGCACAGTCCAAGCATCCACAAGTGACTCTCCAACATTTCTTTAACTTTGCAGCTTTTACACAGAAGATGCACCAAGCACGCCACGAAAAAGGGGCACCAAAGGAGGAAGAAGCAGCCGACGAGCACCGCGACGGTCCTCAAGGCTTTGACGTGACCCCTGAAGCACATCCTCAGCTCCTGGTGCAGGTGATGATGCTTGTGATGGCGCTCAGACATCCTGGAGCCGGCCTGCTGGATTTGTAAGATCTGCTTCTGGTGGCTGCAGGAGATCTTCAGGATGTCTAGGTAGATGTAAACAAAGGCGGTGAACAAGGGGAAGAAACAGACGCTGAAAAGAATGACCATGTCCACCTGCTGGATGACGGCGAAGAAGGCACAGACGCCGTTGTAGCTGTCAGTTTGCAGCTGTTGCACCATTACTGAGGAGGAGTACAAGACAGAATCAAATATACACTACATGCTACATGCTCAAAAGTTTATGTACTATGGTAGAATTTATGATTTTTTGGCCTTTTCTCAGAGAATATGAATGATAACACTAAAACTGTTCTGTCACTCATGATTAGTGGTTGGTGAAGAAATTTACTAAAAATGAAGACAACAGAAACTTCTAAAATGACCCTGATCAGAGTTTCCATCCCACAGTTCTTAATAGTGAGTATTTCCCTCTTTAACATCAATGACAGCTTGAAGTCTTTTGTGCTCGTTGTGGATGAGGGTCTTTATTTTCTCAGATGGTAAAACTGCCCATTCTTCTTGGCAAAAAGCCTCCAGTTCCTGTAAATTCTTGGTCTGTCTTGCATGAACTGCAGGTTTGAGATCTCCCCAGAGTGGCTCAATAATATTGAGGTCAGGAGACTGAGATGGCCACTCCAGAACCTTCACTTTATTCTGCTGTAGTCAATGGCAGGTCCACTTGGCCTTGTGTTTAGATCATTGTCATGTGTGAACGTCCAAGTACGTCTCATGTGCAGCTTCTGGGCTGATGAGTGTAAATTTTCCTCCAGTATTTTCTGATAACATGCTGCATTCATCCTTCATTCATCAGTTTGGACCAAGTTTCCTGAGCCCTTGTAGCTCACACATCCCCAAAACATCAGTGATCCACCTCCGTGTTTCCCAGTAGGAATGGTGGACCTATAATCATAGGCCTTGACTCCTCTCTAAATGGAACAATGTTTATGGTTGTGGACAAAAAGTTCAGTTTTGGTCTCATCACTCCAAATGTCTTTGTTCCAGAAGTTTTGAGGCTTGTCTCTGTGCCGTTTGGCATATTGTAGGCAGGATACTTTTGGTAGAAATGGCTTTCTTCTGACTCGACCATATAGCCCTTTTTTTCTCCTTATTGTGCATCCTGAATTTTTTTTTCAGTGTCCTGTGTTTCAGCTGAAGTTCTTCATTGGTTATTCCTTGCATCCCTAACAATTTTCCCTGCCCCTTCTTGCTTTATAGAGTTAGATTAACTTTTCCTGCAGATCCTTTAACATTTTTTTTCTTTCCCCATGACTCGGAATCCAGAAATGTCAGTGCAGCACTGGATGAAAGATGTATGTGTCTGTCAGGAGCTCAGAAACTCACTGAGCTTTTATACACGCACACTGATCACAAGTAAATAGATCACAGGTGAGGATGGTTACCTTAAGTAGACATTCAAACCCATTTTTGTTGACTTGTGTTCATGTTATCAGGACAAAATCACCAGAGGATGGAAACTTTTGATCTGGGTCATTTTGGAAGTTTTTGTTGTCATTATGATTTTAAAAAACTAAACTTGTTTTCTTTTTTGTTCATGTCATCACTCAACCACTACCCATAAAAATCACTAAAATCATAAATTCTGATGGGGTAGGTAACCTTTGGGCACAACTGCAGATGTAAAATTACCATGTTTTGACCTCTTACCTGGCAGAAATCCCATGGTGAAGGAGCTGATCCACACTGCCAGCAGAGACACCACGGCCGTCCCCTTCCCTGACAGCCGGGAGTACCTGAGTGGCGCCTTAATGGCTATGTAGCGGTCCAGTGAGATAAGGAACATGGACAGGATGGATGCCATGCAGGGCGATACTATAAAAGCCATCCTCATCAAACACTGCAACTTCCCCAGAGCTGGAGGTCCAGGGTTTGGTGGAGGGTTGTGGTTCCTGTGGTTCACAGTGATATTGAAGGTTTTTAGGTCTTCTGTGGCAAGACCAGTGATGGCCACACCCACCAGGGCGTCCGCCACTGCCAGATTGAAAACGAAGCACCAGCTCTGGCTGCTCTTCTTGAGGAGCAGTTTGAGCAAAGCGGCTGCAACCAGAAGGTTTGTGGAGATGATGAGGCAGGCGAGGATGCTCAGGGTCAAACCTGTGATACGAGGCTTCACTTCAGTCAGGACCGGTGCTTCCACAGAGTCCGCAGCACCCGGCGGTTTGGTGCTGCCATGTCCCCACAAATACGACATGTTGAGATTCACACCTTCAAAACATCATCACAGTTTAGACGGTTTGTCAATGCTCCCATTGGAGAAGATTCTTAATCCACTCAAAGCCAACAGGTGGAGGTTAAATCCTCTGTGACAATGCAGAAGAGCAGAATCACTCTGAGCATTATCAGCCCGTCCTGCTTGTCTCCTCCCCAGCATGATCACTGAGCGTATAGGCACACACACTTAGCAGCACAAATACTCATGTGCGGCTCATTTGTTGCTGTTGTTGCTTCTCTGGGATTGACCTTTGTCCCAGCTTCCTGCCTGCTGGATCTCTGAGAGGCAAGGGGCTAATTTATAACCAGAAAACAGCTTTCGTAATATATTTGACCTGTCATTTTTGGACATGACATCATAAAATCAAAACAATGATTTTCATCCATCAGTTCATTTATCCAGTCTTGATCATCATTACCTCGTTCTTTTGGACCCAGAGGTGGCGTCCAGGTATGCACCTCTGAACTCCTTCCTGGTGAGGTATTTGTCACAACACTGTGCTTATTATAATACTTAACCCAAAATATATCCACGTTTTCAATCTAGGTAAAACCATTCAGAGTGAAATACTTTAATCTGATTCATTAAAACTCGATTGCAGCTGTGTTGGGCCAAGGACAAGCTCTATATAGATATAGATATAGATAGACATACACAAATATTTACATTTGCATAAGTATAAGTATATTTACAGAGGGTGCAATATACATGACATACATAAATATAAGTTTGAATATACAGAAGGTGCAATATGTATAAATATGTATAAATCTAAGTCTTTATACAGAGGGTGCAGTATAAATATATATATATATTAGGGCTGGGACTTTAACGCGTTAACTGCGAACAATTAATTACAGAATCATTATCGCGTTAAGAAATATTAGCTTGCTAAATACTAGCCAGCCAACAACTTCAGTTGCGTCTCTCAGCCCAGGAGAATCACACATACCTCGTCCTCGTGTTATGCTAATTCCGGTTTCCCAATATGCATTTCAAAATAAAAGCATACATTTCATATGCGAATCGTTGTGTAGTTA
Organism: Thalassoma bifasciatum; assembly: GCA_008086565.1. Taxonomy (NCBI): domain Eukaryota; kingdom Metazoa; phylum Chordata; class Actinopteri; order Labriformes; family Labridae; genus Thalassoma; species Thalassoma bifasciatum. Next base: position 75,317 of record RPOG01000934.1, read on the forward strand.
AATGAACAAAAAGTTACCTCACTCACAAAAGCTGCCATTCTAGTCGACTGTACCTGAATCTCTGAAAATGATTCTGTATCGTTTATTCCTAAAACTGCTGCACTTTATGGCATACAATAGGGTCTCGCCCTTCCTGGGCTCGGTCCTTAATAATATTATATTGAATTTTGTATCATATGAAAAATGTTTATGATGTACCCTTGGGAGCATTTGAACCAGATTTCAAGAAATAGAACTTGTCAAATTTTGTCATAAAGAAATGGACTAGAGTTTTTTGTTTTTACCCCTGAATCTCCAACCATTGAGCTCTGCAAACAGCAGAATCAGAATCATCAACACAATGGGCAGAACGTCTCTAAAGACGAGGAACATGACGTCTACGGCGTTGTGACTTCACATTGTGCTGCAAAAATAAAGTATAAAAACCAACGTTTGTGTTTGGTGCAAACAGATTTCAGGGTCTAATATAAATGTTTGGGTTGGAAAAGGTACTCTGACTCACCTTTGACCGCCAACCAACTTTCTGGAGATTCACCCTCGATTCTGCACTTGTAAAATCCTCTGTCACACATGGAAACACTGCGGAGAGTCACCTCTGTGGTTGAGCTGTGCTCGATTAAAAGACCGTTTCTGTAGAAATCAGCTGTGAGGTTTGATAACATGACTTTGGGTTTCCAACGTAAAAGTTACAGACTCTCCTTCTGTGACAGGATGAGCAGGACTCTCCAGGATGACTGAAGCTGAAGAAAAGATACTGGATGATTATTAATTGTTTGATATTAGTGTAAACAAATGTGTTCAAATGCTGACATACTTGAGACAGCGATGTTAACAGAGTTACTCCTCTCTCCTCCTTCAGCCTCACACCAATATTCTCCACTGTCCTCCAGAAAAGTGTCTTTAATGGTGCAAGAAGACTTCTCTAAAGCTCCCTAGTTTGAAAAACCACACAGTAAGGTTTTTCTTTGTCTTCCTCATAACTTTCCATCCAATCGTATCGAAGTCGATGCATTGAAAAGAGAGAGATTTGTATTCTAAGACTTGGAGTTTGGAAGGAAAGATCTGAAATGAGGACTCTGAGACAAAAAAAGAGACGTTAAGAAGTTTGATATGGATTTGCAAAGTGCTGCAGTGGAAAAAAGCAACTTACCAACTCTTTGAGAACGTACACCAGGCTGGACGAACACCGTTGACACTAGAAAGATAAAGAAAAGAGATTAATATCACAAAGTTGTATAAAAATCTTCCATCTATATCAGTTGCTAATTTCTTTCCCTGCAACTTGGGAATATTCTTGAAATACGTCCACGATCAGAGCGATGAAGCTTCCCCGGTTGCATAAAAGTAAGGACCTCATCAACATCAAGACTTTTCTGCACAACTTTTATAATCAAAGTTTCAGCTGAAAATCTCAAAAACAAAACCATACAGAAAAGATTGAAAACTCAATGTTTTGTCCCAGAATTAGAATAAAAAGCATAATTCTCAATCATTTTTTGAAGCATGAAAACTTGTGCATTGTTTGCTATAGATGGCAGAGGAAGGATCCCAGGATATATACTCACATAACCAAACGTAGAAAGCTGTGACGGTCAGGACTCGATGGAAAACTGCCTCACTCAACTTTATTTTATTACATCTCTGTTGTGAAAAAAATCAGGCCCCATTCAGACTTTTTATATTCTGACCTTTTTTTTATGAAAAGCTTGTTAGGAAAGTCTGAATCTAAATGTAATATCTATATACATGTGTGTGTGTGTGTGTGTGTGTGTGTGTGTGTGTGTGTGTGTGTGTGTGTGTGTATATTTATATAGGAAATGAATTTAGTTCAATTTGGAACAAAATATGAAAAAAGTACGCTCTGGTTTCCGCTTTGCACAGGACTTGTTTAATAAATCTGTTTTGAGTCCACTCTCCATTCATACCTCATGCTCCTCAGCCGACACACGTCCACAGAGCGAAAGGTTCAACACGAGTCCACACTGACGTGAGAGGAAAGATCCAACCAGCCAAACTCGCCCCAACAAACACACAATGTAGGAATGTTATTCACCCCTGCTAGACCTTTCAGGACCTTTCAAAACAAAGCCTGGCTCAGCAGTTATTGTGCCCAGTGCCCAGCAGCGCCCAGTCTCCTGCATCCTGTTGACATCTCTGCCAACGCCGGCCTCCACCTGCTGGGACACGTTCTTGTTGGTCCATCTGGGACCTGGTTTTAGATCTTTCATACCAAGAGGGGGATTATTCCAGCTGTGGGAGTGAAGTCTTCTGGGTCAGAGTTCTTCAGGACAGGATTACAAAGGTAAAGCTGTTTCGGAGGAACAATTTGTGCTGATGTGCAGTGTTCTACAAAATCAGGGTCTGATTTCTGGTGCTGAGGTCTGAGCCAGTTTGAGACAAAACAGACAAGACACAAACCCTCTGATCCAAGTTGTTAGAGTTGGACTTTTACTGTTGTTTTAATCAAAACTAGCTCAGGAGGTGTGAACCCTGATATCGTAGTAGATTGTAAACTCTGTACAGAAATAAAAATTACATTCAAACTTAACTTAACCAAGTTCAAAATGACACAGAGCTACAGCTTTCTGGTCCTTCAGTGACAAAATATTTCACAGAAAAGACACCTCAAAGAAACATTCAGTTTGAGTTGATTTTAGCGCCCCCTGTGGACAAAACGTTTTTCACGTAAACACACCCTGCTCTCAGAATATTTGCTGCAGAAATTTTAAAAACAACTGTTTTTGCATTGTATTGTGACAGCAATGGCTTCATCCAAAATGAGTAAAAAAGGAGCTGTTGGTCTTCACGTTGATGATTTTCATGTTTTTTATTGTTAAAATAAAACACAGAAATAAATTTTAGTATGTTTCATAAACATCTAAAAATTCCTTACAGGTGCTTTAAAGTCTAAAATTTAAGTTTGTGTCCGAGAAAACTTGATAATTTAGACATGGACGGTTTATTATTTCTCTAACGCTAGTTTTTATCTTCTTGTTCAGTCAGTCCTCAGTCTAAGAAAACTGAATGCTCCAATGTTTTCTTTGTATATATCTGTCAGACTGAAGATGTCCATAAAGAGACGACTGCTGTCCATGTTGTTATGCTGCGTTTACTGTGTGGCCTCGCTCTTCTGCCTCCACCCGAACCGAAACAACTGCTTCTCTCATGGAGCACGGTGAGTCTTTGCACTTTTTCCTGAAAAAAAGATGGTTCCTGGTTTGAATCTGTGGTGTAGCAGGAGTCTGGAGTTTGTATGTTTACCTTGTGCATGTATGCACTGAAAAAGAAAAAAATCTAGGAGAAGTAAATCTAACTCAGTTGAATCCCTGAAATCAACATTAAAAATTCAAGTTAGTGTCAACATAAATATGTTTAGTATTGAAGTCAAAAATGTTTGTTCAAAATACAAGACTGTGTGAATTTTTTTTAGAACATGAATAATTTGAGTAATGTGAGGCAATATTTTTGAGTCCACCCATACAAAAAGAGACGATCTTGTTATCTTTACTGTTTGATTTGGTATTTCTGGAACCGGAAACTGAATTTAACTCCTTACCGTACCTTGTTACCATGAGTGAGGAGGGCACACAGTGGACATGAGAATCTGTGGAACATGGATTAAACACACGGGTGGCGCAAGCTGTCTATGCCGGTGTGGACTGGCTGCTTATGCCCTTAAGTGTGGACCAGCTCTCTGTGCTACTACAAGAGTTACACCATAAGTCTTTAGGAAAAAAAAGGAGAAAAAAAACATTAATTTTCAAAACATGTTACAGAAGTGAAATAAACCATTAAAGTTCAATAACAATAATACAAGCAAACACAACCAAAAGTCTCAATATTTTGTTATTGCTCCTCTCCCTACCTGATTTACATATTACATTATCTCTGCCTTTATAAATTCAACTAAATCATCAAATTTAAGGGTATTTAAATTGATAAAGAATGCGCTAGTTGACTCCAGGAAGTGTGATGGGTTTATGATTCTTATAGCTCTTTTTGTAACTTAAAAATAGTATGAGTGTTGGTTTTATATGCAACCCCATAGCTCCACACAATAGGTCATATATGGAAACAACAAAGGGTAATATGACGTCTTGTTGAGAACATCCTTTTTTTTTTATAAAATATAGCAATGGTTTTTGACATTTTAGTTGTTGTATTATTATATATGAGGCTTCCAACAAAGTTTACCATCAATTATCACACTAAGAATTTTTTTTTCATTTACTCTTTCTGTTTCAATGCAACGTAGATAGAAACTGGATGCATGGAAACTTTATCTGAGCTGAGATGATTTTAACTTAAAGTATAAAAATATCGATTGTTGTTGCTCTCGAGTGACTTTTCCTCTCCTCTCTTGAAGGGACATGGCGTCGGTCTTTCAGCAGCTCTCTCAGCGTGTCATGCGACTGCTGCGCACCACTCTCTGATCCACAAAGCCTCCTGGGTAACTCCTGGAGCCCGTCCTGCTGCTGCAGACACTGCTTCTGTTTCTCAGCATGCTCTCCTGGAAGTGCATCACCAGTAAGAAAGAAGAAGAGGAAGAAGAAAGACAAAAAGAGGAGGAAGAGGAGATGTGCCACGTCATGTTGGACTCTGAATTTTGACCTGATTTAATTAACTTTACAAAGCTGACCTGTTTAGTTCAGATCTACATTTTAATTTTATGTTATTTTAATGAGATGGAGACAAATTTTAATAAAAAGGTATTTATTTTTTTACTGACATGGATTCACATGGTGAGTGTCTGCCACGTGAGACAGACGTGAATAAAAAGTTCACTGTGTGGTTGGCTGGTTTAGATTCCTGGCGGTGTTGCTCGAATAAGCAAAAAACAAACAGACTGTAGCCCATTTTAGTGACGGGTAAGATGTTTATACTAAACTTTAAAAACTCCTGGTCTGGATGAAAATATGTGTTTGTAAAACAGAAAATAAAAAGAAATAGAAATGTTGATGTGAGACATCATGATCATGGCTGTGGTGGCAAAGGACTTTATGTTTTTGGACTTTTTAACAAACTGATTGAATGTGCAGCTTTTTTCAATCCACTGTCATTGACAATAATGTTGTTCTTTATCGGGATATATGCTCAAATTAACAAAATTATCCCCTAAAAAAGTGTTCCAGTTGAGTGGAACTTGGAAAACTTTTCTGGAGCTTATTTAAAGAGCAGGAAGGCCAAAAAAAATGAAGACACTTAGTTAGTTGCACTTGTATGTGTTTATATTTGCAACCCCTGCTCTGAAAATGTGAGTACCATAAAATATCAAATAACAGCTGGGTTCTTTTTTATCTGCCAAGAGCCAAAAAAAAATTAAATGAGTGGAGTTTTGCTTATCTGGAGGGTAAGCTGTGGAGAAAAGACTTGACATGCTAAAAAACACTGATGGCAATTATGGAATCAGTATGCCAATTTTGGTTTTAAAATAAAAATCTAACTCAATCGAAGTTTCTACACATTGTTCCCCAGTTTATTCTTCTTCTTCTTTTTTTTTTTTTAGAAAATGGGGATCCTACAGTTAAAATTTTTGATGTGACAGAAAAAAACTGAGATCAGTTTTTGATTCTGCACCCAAAAAATTAATTCAAAACAGCTGTTGAAGGGGTCAGGACTCAAGCCTGGTGCTGGTTGGACATATTTAACGAAACATTCAGGACATTTCAAGAACTCAGACTCAGACTGAAATCACCGTTCATGCTTGCAAAGGAAGAGCAGCTGAGGAGACTTTTCAAAAGCTCAGGCGAACTCTACTCAGCTGGTCCAATCCTTGTATAGCTTTTTTATTCAATACAAAAAGGTGATACTTGAGAATACAAAAACACTCACTTAGTAGGAGTGAGCCTATTGCTATGAGATAGGAATGGGAGTGCAAGCAGGTGTGTGTGTGTGTGTGTGTGTGTGTGTGTGTGTGTGTGTGTGTGTGTGTGTGTGTGTGTGTTTGTGTGTGTGTCAGTGTAAGAAACCAGCTGTGTACATGTCCTGCAACAAAAGCAGCATGCACCAGCATAGAAATCATGTGGGTCCATGCTGGTTTTATGCTGGTCAATGCTGGTCCATGCTGGGGTAACCAGCACCAAAAGACAACGTAGACCAACAAACCAGCATGATGCTGGTCATGCTGGTATGTATGTAACTCAGCCAAATATTGTGTTCTCCAGCGTAATATAATGTATTTTGAAGTTATATTGTTACTTTGTATATATATATATATATATATATATATATATATATATATATATATAGAGAGAGAGAGAGAGAGAGAGAGAGAGAGAGAGAGAGAGAGAGAGAGAGAGAGAGAGAGAGAGAGAGAGAGAGAGAGAGAGAGAGGGAGATTTAATATGCTGGGGACGGAAATAGTACTCTTTGGTCGGAATCGCCCATCAACTTTTAAAAGTAGGAAACGCATTATATAGACTGTCCGGAGGGTGGCGCTGTTGCAGCGTAAATACGAACATCTGCCGTTTTTGTGGTGAGACGAAGAAGACACCTGTTCGTGGTTGATTTGCCGTTAGCTGAAATGAGGAGCTAAACCGGGGACGAATAGAAGTTTCTGCTTCACTTTGAAGGAGTCAGGCCGTGTGGAGGTCATGGAAAACACAGTGAAATAGCGATTCACTGATCCTACTGACACCAAAGGTTCGTGACATTTCTGTTCAATGAGACCAGAACTTGTTGCTAAGCAGCCGTTAGGCTAAGAGGAGCTAAACCGTCCGATAACGGAACAAACAGGCACAAACATGGAACAAATATGTTATAAAAGTTCAATTATTTTCCTGTAAAATGATTTTAAATGACTTATTTTTACGTTATGTAACATAGATGGTTGTGTACCAATTGAACTGTGAGAAATAACTTCGCACTGTTTTTTCATAATTAATTTCAGGTGTACAAGAACAGCATAAAAATACAGGGAAAACAGATACAATAGTCAGGGGTTAAGTCTTAAAAAAAATCAGTAAATGAACAAAATTTCAACAAAAACATTCAAGGTGGAGCATATGTTCACTTTTTTAAGTGCTTATCGGTTGTTAGATTTATCAGTTAACTGTATGTATTGTTCCATATCTTAGAAAAAATATATAAAGCTGGGTTCCTTTTTACTATATTTACGTTTGTGAATAAAGTAAAATAATTAATACGTTTACAAGAAAAAAAGTTTCTCCTCCTTCTTTGTTTTTATTTTTTATTTTCTTTTGTTAAAACAGAATACAACATTTTCCCATGACAAAACAAAGTCCTTTTGAATATAGTCAATGATGAAACTGCATAAGTCCTTCCAAAGTATTTGGTATGTGAAGAATGCCAAAAAGATGTAACACAAAGAGCAGTCAATGTTTTTGTCTCTTTTGAATTTTACCATATAGTGATTAGCAGGATAGTATTTATGAATAATTCTGAAAGATACTTCCTTCACTTCGTTAATGATGAGATATTTATGTGGAATCATCCAAACTTTGTTCCGGTCAATGTCATTCACCAAACGACTCCAGTAAGAAACAACATGAGAAACAGAGACAACATCTTTCTGAAATAAAGCACGTAAATGGTCACTACAGTGGACATCTATTTAAAAAATTATTAACTCCTAAATTCAGTGGTTCATGTGGTGGAAATTCATATTAGTCTGTGTCAGGATATTTTTATTCTTCCTAGGGCCTGAAAAAAATGTTTTCAATTATTCTCCAAATATATATTTTTCAAAAAGTTATAGATAAACATTTTAGGGTGGGAAAAGCTGATAAACTATAAATTATTCACTGTTAAAATGGATAAAAAAGAGATTTAAAATGTTTCGCAAAGCATTAAAAAAAGATTACTCAAAAGAAAAAAAAGTCATGTTTACATTAAGTTCACACTGTTTTATGTTGAATGCTCAGTTACAAATGTTTGAGGGGAAAATGGAAAACTCAACGGAAAAATCCTGACCCTGACTTTCATAATTCATGCATGAGAGGGAAATTCTTTATAGGAAACAGAAGTCCCTCTCTGTTAAGCAGCTGTCAGTTGCTGTCGCTCACACTATCCCCGCCTCCTTGAGCGTCAGCCAATAGCGTGGCTCGGAATTTTGATTGACAGAACCTTCAGCCAATAGCAGCGCCGCTACACAAATGACGGCTCGTGCGCGTTGCTCTCCACCGCAGGCGTCTGTTTCCGGCGCAGTAGTCTGGGATGCTGATGCTGAGGAGGCTTCTTCTCGAACTGTGGCATCATTAGACCTGAATGTTCATCGACATGTTGCATTGTGTGAAGCTGCAGCACTGTGTTGACCTCTGTGTGGGCGGTCTGCTCTTGTTTCTAGCGGGGCTGCAGCAGGTGGAAGCGGCCGCTGCAGCCACAGAGATGAGCAACTTAAACTGGAAACCTTTCATCTACGGCGGGATGGCCTCGATTGTCGCAGAATTCGGTGAGATACGTGATGCACCACAGCATGCAGACACCGTCACTCTTGTATAATTGTATTTGTACACCTTTAAATCTAAAATCAAAGCAGGATTAGTGTAAACAGTCGGTTTAAAGGAATGATATTCCAGCTAAATTTAGACTCTGCAACACTATATGCTAATGAAATAGCACTGGCTGCAGGACAGGAAACGATGCATCCAGCTGTACAAATATCACAGCCAGCTTTTACAACTCGAGCATCAGTCAGTTACAGTAAACACGTATCACATTTACATCAGAAAAACAAGTTTAAGATTATTTTCCTAAGGTTGCAACAAGTTTTTCATTTTTTTTTTATAAAGGGCTGGACGATTTGAGAGAATAATCTAACTGCAATTATTTTCCCTTTAATGCAATTGTAGTTCATTGTGTGTTTTTTTAGGTTCCCCATCTTATGTGTTGTAAAATAAACAGATTTTTATAAATGAACATTAACTTTATTTTTTTAACTGTGTTTTTATATCTCATTTCTTTGATTGATATACTTCTTTCTTCATTTTTATTTAAAATGTTTTATTTTCACAATCATCTTTTTGTTATTATCACTACCTTTATTAATACTACTACTCTAATGATAATAATAATAATACTTCCTACTCAGACCCTAACTTAATTGATATACACCTTTGTTTGTATGCTTTTCAAATTCATTTCAGTGATATATATACTTCTTTCTTAACTTTTTGTATATAATATTTAATTTTATTGTTACTATCACTTTCTCTATTAATAATGATAATAGTAATACTTTCTGAGTAAATCTGAACTTAAACTTTTTTTTTCTCCAATTTTCCAAAAATGGTCCAAAAGTGGAAAATCAAGGGTGAAAAGTCATGAGTCGCAAAACAAAAATGTTATGAACTGTTGTCATGCAGTTATTAATGTCTATATTAATTTCTAAAAATGTGTTTGTGGAATTGGAATTGCAATATAGAGAAAAATAATCCCAATTAGATTATTTTTGCAAATCTTTCAGCCCCATTGCAATGTGAATTAAACGTGATTAATACTCGAGTGTGATTGTTGTAATGACCTCAGGGCCCTGTGAAATCTCTTTAGTCACATTCTGGTTGTATAATCACATTTTCCTGTCAAAGAGTGAGGAAATATGTGTTGAGTGAACACAATTCTAACTATGTGTGAGAATCATGTGTTGACAAATCCATAAAACATTTGTTCTGTCTGTGTCATCTTCTGTGTTTTTCTCCAAACCTCAGGCACATTTCCCATCGACCTGACGAAGACCAGACTACAGGTGCAGGGTCAGTCCCAGTACACAGAGGTGCGATACAGAGGAATGTTTCACGCTCTCTTCAGGATCGGGAAGGAGGAAGGCATCCGGGCGCTTTACTCCGGGTATGAACAGGTTATCGCTCTGATAAAAGGTGTCAACAAGGGGCATCAGTGTCTTATTACCTGCTGTAAATCCTGCAGATACTTCAGGGTTAAGGAGGTTTAAAACAGAGCTGAATGATTTATCGTTATCTGATCAAAATCACAATTTCAAACATCGTGATCTGTTGTGTCAGCTGTTTTACACCCAAGATCCTTTGTTTTTTTGTTATTGTTTTGAATTTAATTTTTTGTAACTTAACACATAAGGATATTTTGCACTACAATATTTTTAAGTTAAGAGTCAAAGATTTTGTTATAACTGCTGTTAGTCAAGGACTTTAAAGAACGTACATGCATGTTTTTTTGTTTATAAATACATTTGGAAACTATTTTTACCTTTTGTTTTTATCCTTGCATTAGATTAAAAGCTTTTGATGTAATTTTCTGTCAAGTTTGTAGATGATACTGTACATTTTGAAAACTTTTCCTTGAAGAAAATCGTGCATCAAATTGACTCTGCCAGAAAAATCACAATTAGATCTTTATGTAAAATCGTTCAGCTCCAGTTCAAGGCCAAATCAACAGGTGGAATGTGAATGATAACTGTGTTTTATCAGATTTTAACTCTCTCACTCCTGCTGTGTTTCTTCCAGATAAGAAATGAGTAATTAGTAATTCTTTAGATTTTTGCTTTTCATTGGATTTGTGTGGGATTTTTCTAAGGGTTTACCAGAATGTTTCCCTGAAATGACGCCTGAGAGAACAGTGGAGGATGCTACAGACGACTTAAAAATGTGCTTTTTCTCGACTGAGATGACTTTTAAATGGTTTCTGTTTATAAATACGCTGATTCTATGATGTCTTGTTGAGAGTTAAACAGCCTTTAACTTGGATTTATATCCTGAAAGAGTCACGAGAATATCCTCCGTCCTTCTCATTGTCCAGATATTTGTGAGTACAGACTCAGGTGTTATTTCCAGAGAAGGAAGAATCATGTTCATTGTGCTGTTACATAAATCTAGTCTCTTCCTCTTTTTCCTGGCTCACAGTATGCACCATACTGAACAGGAGCAGCATGTGCTTAATACAATATGCAGGAACTGGATTTGCACACAGAGCTGTTGAATGTTGTGGGTGGCTGAACTGTGATATTACTGGATTCAACCACAGATTTGAGAGACAGGACAGAAATTAGTCTCCATCACAGTAAATATTCAGATCAATCTCTGCTTTGTAGGAATAATGAGCAAGGACTTCATCCTTGGCTGCAATGAGTGAAAAGCATCACTGATAAAACCCAAGCTAAAAGAGTTTCTCTCTCTTTTCAGAATCTCACCTGCTTTGTTAAGACAAGCGTCATACGGGACAATCAAAATAGGAACATACAACTCTCTGAAGAGGCTGTTTGTCAGCCGTCCAGAAGGTGAGTGTTCATTGTTTCTGCTGTTTTTTTCTTTTCTTCAAAAGACTCGGAGCTTACAGCCCTCAGAGGAAGACACTGAAACTCACAGACATCATTCAGTAAGTGAAGCTGATGTCTCCTGTGAACTCGAGACCAAACGCTCGTCTGCAAATCCTAAACGACATTCAGCAGCAGAAGGTGATTTGAATGATAAATCCAGCGAACGTGCTGTACAGACTCGTATTTGCCCGGAGTCTTTGCCTGATTTGAGGCTGATGCAATGAACTGTAAGCTAAACATCCTCCCAAGCCCTCCAGCTCCAGAATGGGAAATACTTTTTACTTGGAGCAGAAAGAAAAAAACTCTCAAACTGCTGACTGTTCAGATCTCGTAGAAAAGCAGTGGAAATTTCAGTTGTGGCTGGAGGAAGTGCTCTAATTTAGTAAATTTAGAGCTCTTAATGACCAACAGTTACCATCAGGGAGCTAGAAAATGATTAAAAGAAATTTTAAGTGCCTCGAATGTTACTGTGAATATCTTCGCTTGTCTCTTTAATCGTCCTTAGTCTCTTTAATTAGATTAAATTGCAAGATTGCCTACTGCAATAAGCAGCAAAAAAAGCAGCAAAAATTGGGTGAAAATGGTTGAAAACTGAGGGAAAACTTGTTCTATTGTCAGAAAGCAAACAAAAGCAGCAAAATAAAAGAGTAGAATGCGATTAAAATGGGCAAAAATTAGTCACAGAAATGAACATGCATAGGAACAAACTTTTCAGGTGCCTTACAGTTCTATCTAAAATCAAATTTCCCATGTAAATCTAAATAGCTCTCCTTATTTCAAAGTTATTTATTTTTAGTTCTATTTATCCAATATGCTGATTTTTTAATAAAGAATGATTTTTTTACTGGTGGTTTTTTCGTAACACACAAGATTAGGGACCTGAAAGTAATCGCAATTACGTTGTTTTCGCAAATTGTTCAGCCTTAATATAAAGATGGATATGAATATCTCTCCTCTGCAACTAACAGGGTTTTATAGAACATAAGCATGAAAAGAAAAGATGGAAAAGGTGCCCTTGGGTGAGACACTGAACCTCAAATTGTGCATAAAGCAGATGAATGGGGTTAGTTAACGCTGACCGTCCCTCACAAAGCTTCTCTCTCCGTCAGCGTGTGAATGTGTCGGCGGGCGACAGTGAACTGTGGTATGAAAGTGCTGTAAGTGGTCTGGACAAGAAAAGTGCTTCATTAACTGCAGATCCATTTACAGAGCCGCGTCTGACTTTCCAGACATGATTATTCTGCTTTTTTTAAACTGTAAACAGCTGAAACGAAGACTTATTTCTGATGAAAGAGTGATCGTTTTTTCTCTGATCACTTCAAGTTTAAACAGACACGTTGATGATAAGCTGAAGTGACAAACTGAAGAAGCTGGAAACATGTTTTTGCACTAAGGTTTTGGCGGATTCATTTCCTCCAACTCTCGGTCATGAATCACCAATCTGACTTCTCGCTGCGTTTCCTGGAGTTAATTTGGTGTTTGACACTGTTGGAGCATGTGGCCTCCTCTCTGACTCCTCCTCATTCATTCCTCCCACCCTTCCTCTCTCCTTTCCTTCCTGGAAGCTCTTTGCCTTTCAAATTAGTAATGGCATCATAACTTGCTCACTCAGTTGCCAACACGAGTTGTCACGACCCATCTCACCTTTTACTTTGGCAGGTGAGTCGGGTGTAAGGCCTTAAAGGCTCAGAGGTATCAACGCTGTGAGAGGAAATTCACTCTGGGGAAACGTATCCGGACTCGTGCCACAGTTTGAGCAGTAATCCAACCTTAGCTCCCACACCCAACGTGACTTTTTGATTCCTAGAAACTTTTTTCTCTTCTCTGAGTTTTCTGCAGCCAACTCACTGAAAAACATGATCATCTACGTCCTCGTCATGAAATTACACAGGAGCAAAGTATTTCAAAAACTCAAATATGTTTGTAAGATGTTGCACAAAAAGAGAAGTATGCAGAGATTTTGGGACGTGTGCTCACATATTGCGCACAAGGGCTGAACAATTTGCAAAAATAATCTAATTATGATTACTTTTCTCATCTCATGTGTTGTTCTTACCTATTACAATTAAGGGGATGATATTTTTCCATCATTCGTGTTTTGAAAGGGACAAAACATCCATGAAGGAGAAAAGTAAGAATTTTTTAAAAACAAAAAAATCCACAAAACCTTTGTTTGTATACACAGGTACATCTCAAAAATGAAATTATCATGAAATAGTGAAGTAATTTTGGTCACTTATTTCAGAAAGTGATACCCAGATATTATACAGACTTATTTTACATAGAGTGAATATTTCAAGCTGTTATTTCTTAAAATATTGCTGATGATGCCTTTCATACAATGAAAACCCAAAATCAGTCACTTCTTTTTTTTTTCCACTTCTAAACACATATTTTGTAATACCGTCCCAAAATTTTCCAGGTTCACTCCCAGTTTGTTGTAGTTTTTGACCATTTTTGACACTTCACTCTTTTTTTGTGCAACAAACTGACTATTATCTCAGTTTGTTGCAAACTTTTTTCCCCATTTTTGTAAACTTAAGCCATTTTTACCACATTTTCCTTTTTTCACCACCTTTGCTACTTTCTGAATTTTTTTAAATTTCCTCCAAAATTTTTCTTTCTGATTTTGTTGCTTTTTTGGCCATTTTAGTTGCTTTTCACTCTTTTTTCTTGTCACTTTTGGAGCATTTTTTTTGTTGGTTTTTGAGTATTTCCAGGTTTAATACGAATTTAAATGCAGATTTTTGTCTCTTTTTTTGGCATTTTCTATAACTTAAACTAAGTTTTATTGCTACTCTTAGCTGTTTTTGCTTCTTTTTACCACTAAGATTGTTTCTTTTGTTGAGGTAGTTTACTACAGTTTGTCTCTTTGGTTGAGCAGGGTTGAGTAAAATTGGGGTAAAATGTATCTGACATTTTGACACATTTCTGGTTATAGAAATATTGCACTGTCTATAATTAGAATATTGCAATAGGACATGTTGGGATTTAATCTAAATTGGGATTAATTGCTCAGCCCAGGTTTGTGGTTATTACCTCAGGTTACAGAAAACACTGTCTCAAGCTCCTCTGGTTTATTTCAAGTGAAACTACACCCTCGCCCGCAGAGACAGAAATGCCGTTGTGTTCTCGTCTCTGACATCAACGTCTTCCTCCCTGTGGAGAGACACAGAGAGTCACTTCAGTCCTCAAACAAATCTCTTTCTGCTGCGTTTACCTCTGGTTTCAGGCGCTACTTTGTTTCTGAGCCTCAAAGGAAACGCTTTGCTCACGGGCTTCATCTTTTTGCTTTATCCTTCCAGTTTCCGCCAAACTCCACCCTTCTTCATCATGCACCAGCTTAAAATGTCTCTACTCCTCATCCTCTACTCTTTCCTTTGTCTTCCTCCCTCTGACCCTCTTCTCCACTCAATATTTTATGGACTATCGGTGTAAAAAAGATAGATTTCATAAATAATAGAGAAGTCATTCAGGTCACAGTGTTTCAGAGTTTATCTAAAAACTAACTTTGGAGCTTGAAAAACTTCTGCCAATTCTGTGATCTGGAATGGGATTTACACTCGAGCAAAATTTTGAGACCAATGGAAGAATTGCACTAAATTGCATAAATTGTATTTGGCACCTTTGGATCTTAAAAAGTTTCTGAGTAGAGTTTCAAAATGCAAAAGAAGAAATAGGAGTAAGAAAAACAAAAACTAAGAAAGTACTTTACTGAAAATGACAGTTTAAGTGAAATATTCTGTTCATCAGCGGATCAAAAGTTTAAGACCACAACCTTTAAAAGACAAAATCTGCACAAAAGTGTTAATTCAATGTCATTTTTTGTTAGGTATTGCCCCACTCCCATTTTTTCTTTTCGGATTTGAAACTTAACTCAGATCATTTTTAAGATCCAACAGTGCAAAGACTAAGAGAGGAAACAAACGCACACATGCTTAGAGAGCAAACATGAGACAGATTTACTGCTGCTCTACACGTGTGGGTTTTCAACAAGCAAAGTTACAAGACTAAAAACTGAAAAATGGGAGTGTGTTCAGATCCAAAGTGCCGTTTTGAACAGATGTGTTTGGAGTTTTGATTTGAAGAAAGGTAGAGAGTCACAGTTTCTGAATTCACTTGGTTCCTTCTGGTTAATTCACACAAATCTCCAACTTTGATGAAACAGATGAGACGATGGTCATCAACGTCTTCTGCGGCGTCGTGTCCGGAGTCCTGTCCTCGTCTCTGGCCAACCCCACAGACGTCCTGAAGGTGAGGTCCTTTACGCTGAGGACGAGGGGAAAAAAATCCACTCAGCTCAGCGGATCCTGTGACTGTAACTGTTCCTGTTTTGTCTCAGATCAGGATGCAGGCGCAGGGCAGTTTGCTACAGGGCAGCATGATGTCCAACTTCATCAACATCTACCAGACGGAGGGAACCAGAGGGCTGTGGAGGGTAAACACTTCACTTCTTTTACACCGATGTGTGTGTTTGTGTTTCCCCTCCTAAGAACTGGTTTTTCATCGGCAAGAAGCCAAGTTAGAGCCACGCCACAGCGTCACTGCAGTCACGGCCGTTTTAGTGTTTCACTTTGGTTTACAGCTTTGGGTGAGGGAGGGGGGAGCTGCAGCCGCTGGTGGCAGAGGAAATACTATTCACAGTGTGTTCATCTCCATATATGTGACCCTGGTCTTTAAAAAAAACAGATTTTCTTTGCATTTCTTGAGGTTCTTGGCTCTTTTCCCACATGCAGAGCGAGCTTGTAAACTCATGTGTGGGCACGCATGTGTTTGTGTTGGTGTAAACACATCAGGGTGGGACCTGCCGTGTGTCACACAGACAGCAGAGGAGAGTGGTGAACGTAAAGAAAGACAGAAAGACATTTATTGTCCCAGGAGGGAGATTTGTTTTCACAGACTGCACATAGATACATATGAACATCAAACATTACAAACAGCAGACAACTGAGTTTGTCACACAAACATCAAACAGCTCATAAGAGCATAAGGCAGAAATGATGCTATGATTTTAATGTAACAATTACAGGGTTCCTACACGTCCTCAAAGAGTCTTAAATCCTCACTCAAAGGTCTTAAATTTGTCAGGGCAGGATTTGCTAATGTTTTATTAATTTTATTTTTTTTGCAGGACTTATTGAGAAGAAGATGTTGAGTGAAAACTGTCTTACAAGCTGTTGATATAATTTATCTGCATCCTAGCGAGACAGTCTGTGACTGTGGGTCACTGTTTGCACTTTTACATACAGATATTTACCAGTGGGCAACTTTATGTTCAATAAACAGTCGAAAAGTAAACTTGAATGAGTCTCATTAAGTGACACACACTATGATTTGGTTATAAAGCAGCAGGATCCCAAACCATGGACTATATTATGTGTTTTTAGTCTTAAATTTCATTCAAAGTGGCATTAAAAAGGTCAGTTGACTTGCCAAAACCTGCAGGGAACCTGAATTAACACAAGGCGAATGTAGTCTTTGAAAAAAAGAAAAAAAAATGAAATGGTATCCGTTTCCTCCTCAGGGCGTCATACCGACAGCACAACGAGCGGCCATCGTTGTGGGGGTGGAGCTTCCTGTCTATGACATCACCAAGAAGCACCTTCTCCGCTCAGGCGTCATGGGAGACACCATTTTAACGCATTTTATGTAAGTTCCTGTCTCTTTCAGCTGGAATGAAAACCGTGTCCCCTTCCTCTCGCTCACCTCCCGTTTGTCTCCAGTTCCAGTTTCACTTGCGGACTAGCGGGAGCTCTGGCCTCCAACCCTGTCGACGTGGTCCGGACGCGGATGATGAACCAGCGAGTTTTGTCAGGTAGCCCCATGTACAAAGGAACACTGGACGGAGTGATGCAGACGTGGAAGAACGAGGGTTTCTTCGCTCTCTATAAAGGATTCTGGCCAAACTGGCTCAGACTGGGGCCGTGGAACATCATCGTATCCTTTCAAAGCTGCAGGAGTTTAATCAAAGTTTGAGAACAGCCCAGTTAAGAATCTCCAGTTCAGTGAAACTTTACCTTTTTTAACCTCTGGTAGTTCAACACCAACCTTTGTACCATTTCAAGCTTTGTATTCCAAAAAAAAATTCCAAACAAAAAGGAAAAAAGGATCTTTCCGAACAGTCAAACACTCAGAGGACGTTTGTGTAAAACAAGTGAAAACAGATCCTGGTTCAGTCAGGAGCAAATAATCACAGCTTTGGCAAAAACATGATCACCATGTCTGAAATTGGGATTTTGATCAGAAAACGATAAATTGTCCAGCCCTGTCTGAGAACTGTTTCTTTTCAGTGATTCCTGGAAGAAAAATAACTGTCTGTAAGTTTAGCTAAACAAGCTTGTGCTGTTATTACAGACCTATGGGATAAGACCAAACCTGAAAAAAAATGTCATAATTTTTCATGGCAGGACCAGGATCTGAACTTTATCGTGATTATTTCAAAGACAATTGAAAAACCATTTTTAGCCTTAAATATCTCTGAACCATGCATTTACAAAGCAACTTTTGTCTTTTCTTCACCATTTTATAATTTTAATTCAGTCCCGTGTACTCTTATGAGATATTTTAAAACTCTCAACAACTCACAAAGCACATTTTTTATGTTATGCCAAATGAAGAAATACACATCAGCTGGAAGAGTTTGGTTTTTCAGATTGCACCGAGCTTATGAGACGTTACCAGATATATAAAGGTCAATGAACACAATTAGAACATGATTAATTCAAGTGACAGAATTAATGCACTGTAAAATGAAAGATGAAGAAGGGCCGTGGGTCTGGCTTGTGGACATGCCTGCTTTAAATGTTTGCGAAGGGAACTCCAGGTTAAGTCCAAACAGATGATGATCTGATTCCTCTGATGGTTTCTGGGTAAAGTATAACCTGAGTAAACCACTTTGCCAGGTCCTGAAGGTCAAAGTTGACCCGGGAAAGGTCCCTCATCATATTCAAACTTTCTCAGGTGTCAGCTCCGGTGTCTGTCAGCCGAGCAGCTTCACTTCTCTGTGGTTTTTTATGAATCCTGAAGTTTTTCTTGACACGTTCCTCAGTTCTTCATCACCTTCGAGCAGCTGAAGAAGCTCCCGTTCTAAAACCAGCAGGATTCAGGACTTCACTGGTCTGTCAGAGCGTGTCGATGCAGAAACAGGGCTGAGGACACAGAGCACCTGGAGTTTTGGCGCCAGTATAATCACACTCCTTCAGATCCACACCTGCGATACAGTAGAGTATCAGCCATCCTCTCACGCTCATCCAAATCTTACGCTGATTTTTGAGAAGTGTTTTATTTATTGTCTTTTTGAAGGACACTTTTAAAGACTGTTGCTTTGATGATCACTCTCACCCTTTGACACTCCCCAGGCAGCTAAAGTTTGGTTGTAGCGAAAGATCGAAACTTAAGAAGAGTCGTTTGTTTTTTTTGTTGTTTTTTTCTTACTTGAGCTGAAACCGGAGTTTACCTCTGCAGATTCTGAGAGTTTAGCCTCTTATGAGGAAAACATTTCTGATTGTTTGCTCAGGTTCTTGTACAAATCTGGAGAAAAACACCAGAAATTATTTATTTTAATAAGACGAAGAGTCGCTGAATGTCACTTGAGGCGCGCATGGCTACACAGTTTGTGGAGTTTTTAAGAAAGGGAAAGAAATGAACCTTTGTGTCAGAACCCTGCATTTTTTTAAACATTTTATTCATGCTGCATGATGTGTTGAATGTTGAAGAATGGCATGGATGTCAAAGTGTCGTTAAAGTAAAGTAAAACAACTGAATCTTGATATATCTTCACTCTGAGAAACAGAGGAGTAATTCTGCACTGCAAAAACTGAAATCTGAGCAAGGCATTATGTCTCATTTGGAGTAAATATTGTCTTGTTTTTCTTGATATGAGCCACATTCACCAGACCAGGTCATTAAAATGTCTCATTTCAAGTTTCTTAAAGCGAAAAATGAGGTGTGAATTGCTTATGACAAGTAAAAAAAAAATCTCCCAATAGGATTAAAAAAAGGTCTCAATACTAGAAACTTTTTTTTATCCCATTGGCAGATTTTTTTGACTTGTTAAAGCAATTCAGACCTAATTTTTGTCCTTAAATAACTTAAATAAGACACTTTCCTGGACTTATGAGTACAATGTAGCTCTTATCAAGACAAATTTAGCTAAAAATCAGAAATAATGACTTGCTCAGTTTTCATTTTTTTGCAGTGTGACACTCCAAAGTTAAACTCCTCGGTTGTTTGAGAGCTTTTCGTATTAAGGTGTCTGGAAATTGGTCAAAAACTTTCAAGGATGGTTGCAGCTTTTAAGATTTAAAGTAAGTTATTTATAAGGAAATGTCTCAAAAAGTTCCACTTCTTCTTATACTTCTCTGTTACAATATTCATTTCTTTTCCAGTTACATAATTGAACACAAATAAAAAGCCTCTGCAGTTTTACTTTTAAAAAAAAATCAGAAATCTGAACCAAAGCATCAAAAAACAAAAGCAGGCTCAACCAAAACCTTTTTTTTTCCACATTTTTGTTTATTTATTTCTATTTTAAAGGACGTCCAGTCCAAGTCAGCTACTACTGAAGGAAATCTCTGCTTTTGTTTTGGGTTTTTTTCACCAGAAATGCTGCAGTAAGGCAAAGCTGCGAGCGAATGTTCATAACAAATCAAACCCTGTTCAGACTGACTCACACTTAGAAGAGGATTTATTTTATCAAACACACACCCTAAGGGAAAAACGAGATGCTTAATTGCACTATTTTCACTTGATTTTTGAGGGGAAGTAATGGCATAGATTGAAAAGTTGCAGCTTCAAAAGAAGAAGCTGTTGTGCCAAATTGTTTGTTCTTCCAGATTAAATCCCACATAAAATTTTCTTCCTCACTGTTTAACATCAAATCAGACTGAACTTTTCTAATTTCAGTCAGGATGACCAAAATTATTTCTGGTTAATGAATCACATTGCCATAAGTTCCCAAGAAACATTGATCAATAAGGACCAATGTGTTCGCATCTTCCAATGTTAACTACAACTATTGACATTGTTTGTTTTTTTTATCATTTACTTCCACGTTACCCAGACCAAATTATAATTTTTGTGTGTGTAAAATCACTGATAACTTTGCTCTTTTTGGGACAAATAGACTGTTGATAAATATGGACGACACACTTTCTCCCACCACTGTCCAAAAGCGAAGCCAAAATGATCTGCTGAGAAAACATCGGGCTGATGTGATATAAACTACGCACAATCAACCTTTCTCTCCCAATCACTTCCATTACCAAACCTCGAATGTTAATTTTATTACTAGAACTCATTTTTGTCTTCAGATTTTTGAACTTAGATTGATGTTTTAAAGCCTTTTTATATCTTTACAGTAAAATGAGTTTGTAGGAAAGCAAGATTTAGATGTGCAATAGGAAATAGCCGCGGAGTAAAAGCTTTGCATCCACTCCCTCATTCACCTGCACACTGAGTTAATGTGATACTTCAACTATTTAAATCTGTTTTTGTCAAGTTTGTTTTTTACTTTTATTTATTATAATGTGTAAAAATCTTCCCGTACAGGCAGCATGCTTGAATTTTCCGCTGTTGCTTCTTAAATTTCCTCAAATCTGGAACGGGATTGTGTTTCTACTGTAACTCTCGCACAATGATGCTGGATTTTTTTTAGCCATGGAAAACTGAAAATGTTGTTTTATTTATAGATATATAGCAGCACTGGCACCTTTAGTTTGACATTTATCCTGCTGTTGACGTGAGCTGTCATCTCTGTACTGTGTAACATTGAAAAGTGTGCACCAGCATTGAGTTTTTGCAGCCGGTTTATTTTCTTGTTCCTGGTGCCTGTGCGGTGAAGTCCTGCTCAGAGAAGTCACCGTTAACAGGCAAAACACTTGTTTTTTTTTAAAGATTTAATGACACACTTGATCTGTGTAACTTAATGTTGACAGTTTGAGAGGTCGCTGATGTAGTTGGGCCTCTTTTTGACTCCGCATATGGACAAATGTGACTTTTTTCAAAACTGTGTAAAGACAACAGCTTTTGAGGAGTCTCACTGTTACATCCTTAAATTATTGTATGATCCTACTCCTCTGCTGCCCCTTCACCTTATCCAGTTTAAAGACCTTTGCACACTGAGTTTTTTATTTTCGGATCCATAATCTGAAAAAAAAAAAAAAAAAAAAGTCTTACACACTGAAAATTGCAAGAAATGTGTCAGTAAATCTGAAAATGTAACGTTGCAGTCAGTGTATGGCGTCCCTGAACAGTCAGACAACCCTGGAAACAACCTGAACATCCGAAAAAAATAATGACGGATGGAAGTTTCGGCATCAGTGAGCAAAGATAATTGACATAACATGGGATTAAATTTTGTGTTTAACCTGCGTGACGACGACTAAAACGGACTCAGTGTGCAAATGTTTTTCCAGTTACACTGAGGATTTTTTGAGCTTGAATTTCAATATTGTTTTTTTTTTCTTTCATGGGCCATTAAAACATCTGTTTATGAGACAGCGCTTCTAAACTTTAAACTGTACAATACATGGAAAACGTCTCTGTGACGTCACCCAGATCTTAATATCTTCTAAACTATAGTTTGAAAAAAAAAAATTCACCCCACTTAGAGCACGCGCCATTAGCAAAATTAGTGATTTTGGCAGGAGACATTGTTCGTACCAGACAGTAAAAGTGTTAGTTTCTGATCTGAAACGGCTTTTTCAGCTTGGTGTGACTTCTGGTACTCGACCAACAGCAGATTTGAGCATTTTAGCACTTCCGCATTGTCTCATATTTTCAGACCGGCAGTTGTCGCTTGGTCCAAACATCCCTTAAATATTTATCTTCCAATAAACCAATAAACTGTTCAGAGAGATTCTAATCCCTCTGTGAAGACTTCAGACTGAGAACCCGAATAATAAACCAACGTAAAGAACGTTTTTTAAGTTAATTCACACGCCATGACATTCTGACAAATGTAACACATTTTACTCCAAAGCTCATCTGCTCATATTGTCAGTAAATGGTTAAATACATAAGAAATAAATCAGGAAACATTTATGACCTTGAGTAATATTGACAAACTGAATCACCGACTTCAGAACTAAGAAATCATGTAGAAACCAAGAGTTTGATTGATAATCCCTTTACGTACAAATATAAAAAGTTCTACCAGTTATTTCTTCTTCATGACTCACTAAAGCTCTGTATTGGGTCGTAACAGCAACACTGCCCCCAGTGGCTGTTTCGCTCGTACATGTAAACTCTATGGTCTGGGTTCTTATTTAACACTGAGTAAAATGAGCTTTTATTCTTTGACAACGAACCGGTGATTGTTCCACTTTTATTAGTCTGTGAAATGTTGTGTGTGTGTGTGTGTGTGTGTGTGAGGTCTGAGTGTAGAAAACTGCTCTGAACTCTTTCCTTAAAGATGTTTGTTTCAAAACATTTCAGAAATCTGACTCAATTTTGAGAGTTGAAGGAGCGAGTTTAAGTTTGATTATTTGTCTCCACGTTTTAATTTGAACATTTTTACAAACCGATGAAGAAAAATAATCCGTGTGTCCACTGCTGCCAATAATCTCCCACATTCATGTCATAAACTTCTACCTTAGATGATTCCTTTAGTTTTTTGTTTGTTTTTTGACAGATGGATTTGGCTCTGTATAAATTCAGCGTTCACTTCAATAAAATATAAACTGTTTGGTTCTGGATCTGTCATGTGGTCTTTATTTCTGCGGTTTACATTTATACGAGGGCTCCATGAAATTAGGAAAATGATATTGCAATATTTTTTTAAGTTTGCTTCTTCAGCTGAATTCTCCCTGACACAAGACAGTTTCTCATGCATATGAGTTAGAAACATATATAAATATATATAATATATTTTATCTTAGGGATGCACGATATATATCTGTGCATATCAGTATTGGCAGTGTATTATCGGCCGATATAAATTATTATTGAATGTTTGTTTGATTGTTTAATTGTTTAACGTAAACAGAAGTTGTTTCCTTGTGAAATTGGCCAAATTGTCTCAGGTTGGGTTGTTGTTTTGATTGAATCAAAGAGGGAATTCAGTAATCAGGTCTTTTTATTATTTTGCACAGAAAATAATAAATAAAAATTGTGATTGGAGTTTGTACCATATTCAGGGTTCCTACAAATCCTGAAAAAGTCTTAAATTCATTTAAATGTTATATTCTGGTCTTAAATAAATTATTCAAAGGTCTTCAATTTGTTAGGGCAGGATTAGATGGAGACTTGGAGTGGATACTGTCTTAAAAGCTGCTGATAAAAATGTTTTACGTGCATCCTGAGTCACTGTTTACACTTTTACACACAGCCATTTATCAGAGAGAATCACTTTGTGTTCAATAAACAGACAAAAAGTAAACTTGAATGACTCAACGAGAGACACACATGCTATTATTTGATTGTAATACAGCAGGATCCCCCAATCATCGTCTACATTAATGTGTTTTTGGTCTGAAATTGGCATTAAAGAAGTCTTAAAAAGTCTTAAATTTGACTTGCTGAAACCTGCAGGTACCCTGATATCACTGAATGATAATTCCAATACAGAGGAAAGTTGAAGATCTCTGAAATTTGGTGTGTGGAAAAAATATCAGTATCCTTAATCAGCTAAATGAGGAGTAAAATATCAGTATATCAGGCAAAAATCCAATATTGTGCATCCAATATCCTATTTTATACACACACACACAGAAGCAGGATCATTAGGCCAACCATCCTCAGGTGTGTGACCTTATTGCACACCTGAACTGTGCTTTGTTAAACCACATGTGACACTGAGGAGGAAGTGACTTTTGTATTTTTCGTACTCGTGAACAGGCTGCTGCTCTGTTTGCAGATTCAGATGATGTGTTTTGTAATTTATTAGCGCAGCAACAATAGAAAACAAAGTTCTCTGTCGAGCTCCAGAGCAGATATGTTTGCTTAAGTTGTCTCCAGTTTAGTCTCTTTTTTTATGTTTCTCTTTGTTTCCACATAAGTAGGATCCCCCTACCCATGTTTTATTATCTGTAGAGGTTTTTAACAGTTCTCGTGTCTCCAGTGTTGAGCTCAGACGTTGGTGGGTTTGTGTGATTTTTGTTTAGTCATGAAAGAGGAAATTGCTGCAGCTGTGTTTTTCATGGCTCGGTTGGTGAAAAGATACGGTTGTTTGGATAATGAGAGCAGAGATCGTTTTGCTGCTGCGCTCACTTCAGTTCTGTTTGAAAACTACAAGAACCACTGGTACCCGAACGCACCGTCGAAGGGCCAGGCCTACAGGTCGGTACAAACATTCTTTTTTTTTTTTTTTCATGTTTCCCAACAGACCTGAGCACAAGCAGCTGCAGAAATACAGAAAAGAAAAACAGACATCCAGGCTGCAATGCCACTGCTGAATAAATGAGCTTAAATGTGCTTATAGACAAGATCATTTTAACACACCAACAGGAAACGACCTTTACAGCTTACATTTAAAGCTTAAACTCAGAGGTTGACGTCCCATCTTGATGGACAATATCTTAGTTAGAGAATCCAAGTTTTGCTGCTTGTTTGGTCAACAATAAAGCACATTTCTGGAGGATCTTTAATTATATTTTGCTCTAGATTTCACAGCTTTATCATTACTGACTCAAAGTCCTTGAATCACGCGTTTAAAGCTCCTGTGAGAAGTTTTGTTTAGTTATAAAATGTAGATGAAAACCTTTTAAACAGCAGCACAATCCTCACTCACATGACTGTTGTTTTTTTTATTCAAAAAGTTGTGTCCGGGGCATCAAATATAATAATGATAAAAATCAACATAAACTTAAAGATCCTGACAGGACCTTTAACTCATTTAATTCAAATATTGTCCCTTTAAGGCAGTGTTTCTCAACCTGGGGTTCACCGAAGCATTTTGGACAAATTCAATCTGTTAAATTACAAAATTTCAGGCAGGGTTGTTTTAGTTATTTTCTGCTTCATAATTTTTCCAGAATTTGCTGTATCAGCTCATTTTTCCATAATCTGAACTGCGGTGTTTTACCTGAAGGAGTTCAATTGGGCTGTTGATGAACTCATACATACTTTTTACTGCAAAAACTGAAATCCAGCCAAGTGTTTAAGACTTTTTTTTTTTTTTTTTAATTTCTTTTTATTCTTAATAAAAACCCACATTCCACTGACCAGTCTGGGAAAAATGTCTTATTTCAAGTTATTTAAAGACAAAATTGATGTCTAAACTTTCTTTTTTAAGACATTATTTGCAAAGAAACTTGACAGGCACATTTGGGGGATTTCTCTTTTCATACTTGTTTCAAGTTGCGAACTGTATTTCTGCCTTATTGACAGTGTAAGATTTATAAAGACCCCAAAAATCCCTACACGAAAAATAGAAAGATGAAAATGTTCTTTTACACCTAATTTGGCAACCTAGATGTTGAAACAAAACACAAGCTGTTTTGTTGAATTTTTTAATGATGTGATTATTTTTGTTTTCTTGAATTGAAAATAAAAATAGATAAATAAATCCCAGGGGTTCCAGATTCCAGTGTGTGTTAAATTGGAGATCATGACTCAAAAAGGTTGAGAATCGCTGCTTTAGGAGACAAAATGATGTCAAATGCTCCAATTTCTGAAACTAACAGTCACTGGGATTTGTTGGAAAGTTTCTGCAACAGCATTTATATAAACATTAAAGACAAATAATCCTCATCTTGATGGTTTTATCTGCACTTCGAGGTACCAGCATTAAAATCAGTCTTTTTATGAGATGGTAAAAATTCCTTACTGTAGCTTTAATATTTACCTCTGGGAAAACTGAAATCTTTATTTTTTGAATGTGTGTCTGTGTTAGGTGTCTGCGTATGAACCGTGTGCAGCTGAAGGACCTGGTGTTGCAGCAGGCGTGCAGACAGAGCGGCGTGCAGTACGAAGATCTCGGCCTCCCTCTGGAGATGACGCTGTGGGTTGACCCTGGAGAAGTTTCCTGCAGGTGAGGGGTCAGAATATGATGAAGATGTGATAACCATCGAGTGACTTTATCGAGACTCTGCTTTTGTTTGAGAGCTCCACTGTAAAATGAGGTTTTATACATTTGTCATTCTAATATATTCTATGTCAACATGCAAAAAAGATCACTGAAGTTGTTATAACACTTCATTATAAACTGGCATCACCTCAACTATGAAATATGTTTCAACTTCAAATTCTATGTCCACATAAATCAGTAATGCATGTTAACCTATCACCTTAGTCCCTCCCAGCTGTTTAGTAAAGCTACAGCTCTCAAGTAATACCCAGAGTGCCGCCATGAATTGTAACCTAAGGCTGTTTTCCAAACCGCCTACCTTCACCTGTCGTATGACTGTTTTGTTGGATCTGTTTTGTATTTTACTTCTCTGGATTTTCAGTCAGAAAGTGGAACTCATGGATGTTTTTCTAATGTTTAACTTCATCACAAACATTAAAAAAAAAAACATGGGTACATTTGGTATTTCACTCACTAATTCACTCTATCAATCAGAGGTGAAGTTACAGGGACAATAAAATTAGATGTTAAATTGGAAGTTAATAAAATACATAGAAAAATAAATAAAAGAAATTAATTACGGGGAGGGAATAGTAGTTGTACATTTTTTGGGGCTTTTCATTATTTTCAGTGGTTCAAGAAACCTCTTTAATTCATTCAGAAAAAAAAAATTGCAGGAGAGGATTTAGGGTCCTGTTTTTATAAAAATTTGTAAAGGTATAGAAGTTTATTTCCGCAAAATTGCCATATTTAATTTTAAAGAAATAGTGAATAAGTGATTTCTGCTGGCTTTTATGAATTTTATAGAAATAAACAGCTATTTTATGTTATGAACTGAGCAGATTTACTGGTGTCACTTCACTTGTCTCAAGGAACACAACAATTCTTTTGTGTTTCACCTGAAAACCGCTGTCTTGTAAACGGGGCCTAAGACAAGGGTTAACACAAGAAAACTTATTTAATCAAGATAAATTATGTTGGTGTTAGAACAACAAAACTGTTTTTGTTCTTAACCCATTATAAGATTTTAAGTCAGCCCTTTAAGTCGTAGTTTTATGATGGAATGACAAGTTACAGTCATGAAATCCAAAATGCTAATTTAGCAATAAAAGGTGTTTTTTAAAATTATTTATTGAACCCCATATCCTCCCTCAGGTACGGTGAACATGGCACAGCTTTCTGCGTCTCAGCGGTGGACAGCTGCCGGCGAGGGGATGGTGAGTTTTCCCGCCGTATCCATGACGCCGTGGAGCGGGCGAGCCTCGACGTCCAGTCAGGAAGCTCCTCAGATGAAGAGGATGTGGACAACAACAGCGTCAGCAGCAGCAGCAGCAGTTTGGTAACTCTCTGTTCTGCTCCACCTCCAAATCCTGGGCCTAAAACCATCCCAACGGTCAGCAACCCCAACAGCGTCTACAGGGTCAGTTTGAAGATTTCTGTCCCGTTCCTGCGAGCTGTGTTTCCTAGATTTTATTTCTGAGTCTTTTATCTCTAACATTTCTGTTTTTTAACCCTCTGCTCCTCTCGCCTTCAGTTCAGCGAGTTCTCCCCCGGCGCCCCCCAAAACTGGCTCAGGGAGAAGCGAAAGGCCTTCGCCGCTGACTCGTTCCCGCCTCACACTCCCACTCAGTTCCCCAACCAGAAAAGCTTCAAGTCGTACAGAGCCACCTTCACCTTCACCGGGCCTCGTGTCGACAAGTATCACTGGGTCAGCAAGTCCAGGTCCTGAAATGATGAACCCTGGGATAATTTATCTTTAAGAGTTTATTAAATGGTTTAAAGTGTTAATGATTTGAAATAATGCTGTTTAAGCATCTTTTTAGACTTGTATACTAATATTGAAATAACTTTTAAATAATTCTCTTTATAAATGTCTTTTTAAATATAAGTAAGTGTGAATAAAGTAACATTTAACTGACTTTGAAAAGAAATAAATGTGTTTATGTCAGCTCTGCTGGTTCATCTAATCCGTGTCCTCTTTCCTACACATTTTTGTGATTGTCCAACACTGCAGTATTCTCTGGAGCTTTTTCTGCCTCATCAGCCCATACGTTAGATTTAAAACAATTAGAAAGCAACAAAACTAGAGGGAGGGGAGGCATTTCCCTTCAGCAAATGCTGTATGTTGAAATGCTGAGCCACAACCCTTACCTTTACATCTCCATTGGAGCAGTGCTCAACTGAGTGACACCCATGAGTCCCATTTATGAAATCTCTGTCTTCACCTCCAACATCATGATGCTCTTTTAAGGTGAATGTAAACAAGCAGGTTTCTGTTTGTCACTTTAAACTCCAGCAGGACAAGGTTTTTGAGGAAAAATTTGATGCCTGTACTGAAATCGAATTCTACAAACCTTTACGAAAGGATCTGGACCCAGTCAGAGGCTGTCCAAGCCAAATGCTCAAGTATCTAGCAGATGTGCACTGGCAGGTACTTGAAGAAGAAAAAACTTTTTTCAACAACTTTGACATAGTTGCCCTTCAACAAAAAATTCAAAACACTTTCCTCAATTTGAAAGAAAGGGAATAAACAGACACTCATACAGTTGCATTAAAAATAAGAATAACCTGAATTTTTTTTCACAAGTCAATTCAAAGGGGAAACTTTCCAATAGATTTTATACTAATCATGTTGAGCCTTTCTTTTGTTTTGATTTTGACTTGTAATTAATGAAATCAGGAATTCAGTATCTCTAACTATTACCATGAATAAGCAAAACCAAGTTCGAGATGCAAAAGATTTTTCAAATGGCAGCAAGATGCTACACATTTTTATAAACACATAATTTAATTTAAAAAAAACCCTACTAAACTAATTTTACGTGCAAATGGCATAGTGTGGAGAGATCCATGTGATTTTCAATCAATTTTATGAAAGAAAACCAAAGTAATGATGAATTAACTTTTAAAATCGGGTCAAATTGACCCAAGAACAATAGGATGGTGGGAAGCTTAGCTGAGTGTC
Source organism: Thalassoma bifasciatum (assembly GCA_008086565.1). NCBI lineage: Eukaryota > Metazoa > Chordata > Actinopteri > Labriformes > Labridae > Thalassoma > Thalassoma bifasciatum. Next base: position 104,534 of record RPOG01000934.1, read on the forward strand.
TGGCAGGGGTGGGCAATTAAATTTTACAAGGGGCCTCATGAGAAACCTGATTCATTTCACACCAGCAAGAAAGTAAACCTGATTCTGCTCAATATTGACTTTTTTCCTCATTTTAAATTGCATTTACTTATGTGTTTTGATTAACTACTCCTGGTAACTATGAGAAGAATGAGGAATTTCTGTAAAGATGAGAAACTATGGTGTGGGTCAAATAGGAAAAAATACCTGTGGAAATTATAAACAGTAAAAACAAACAATCACTAAACACAAAATAAACTACACTTTTGCGTTCCCTCGCAATACATTTGCGTATATATTATCATATTGGTTCTCTATCTTTCTAACTTCTCTGGATTGAGCAGATCCATTCTCTGCACACCTCAGTGAAAGTGAAAAAAATCAGAAGGATCTGAAGACAAAAAGGTATTGCGAGGGAAAGGCAAAAGTCTTCCTCAAACAAAAAAAACATCCCTCCTTGACCCTTGGGGGGGGGGGCTCCGTAAATCTCGGCTTCTCTGTAATTACATAACAGTATACAAAACCTTACGAAAAAAAATAAATAAATAAAAATAAAAAAAGGAGGTTGGTGGGGTCTCCAGAAATGTTTGATGTCGAAATGTGGTCACATTTTGAAAATGTTGAGCTTTACAGAAGGCTGCTCAAAAAAAGCAGAAGCTATTCGCTTTACATCGCCTCTCGAGCAAATTCTCCAATCACGTCTTGTCTTAGTTCGCAAGTAAAAACAATTTATCCAATGAACAGCGCTGTCTTTATTACGTCATCCTCTGCTTGGTCACATCCGGTGGTATAAATTCTGCCACGAGTTAGCGGCGAATTTGGAGAGTGTCCATTTTGAGCAGCGAATCGGCGTCTCCGTTTTTCCCTCTTAAAGTAAGAACACCTCTTTTGTTTCTCCACCGCTGATTCTGTTTGGTCGATGGAGTTAGAGTTCTTAATAATTTCGGTGTCATTCTGCCGTTTGAGTCGCTGTGTTTTTCATAAATTGTGTGTAACGTTCTCAGGAAACGCAGCTCGGTGCTCGTTAGCCGCAGCGTCGCTAAACGCGTAAAAGCGTAAATGGGCTCAGAAAGAACGCTGTGTTCATTCCGCTCAGGGGAAATTTCTACACGTTATTAATCAGCTTATGTGGGCTTAATGTGTTCGTATTTTGTTCAGAATTTAAGTGTTCTTTCATTCAAATCCAGAGTGTTTTCTGCTAACCGGGCCTGCTTTCTGCGTGAAGCGGAGCAAAGCGCGGTTTGCTTGAACGGTGAACAACCACACTGGTGTTTTGACGAAAATCGCTACCGGCACGAAACACGAACGATTCACAATTCTGTTAAAACGACGTTGATTTGTTGCACCTGATACTTAAAACTAGTATCTACTCTTCGTCTTTTATTTATATGCAAGTCAAGCTTGTGTAGGTGATCAATTCTTCTGTCTTTAATTCATTATGTTTTATTCTGGATTTGAATGAATTACTTGAAGGTCTTTAATTTGCCAGGGCAGGATTTGTTAATGTTTTATTGATTTTACTTTATTTCTGGGACTTTCAGAGACAGAGTTGTAGCGAGGGAAAACTGACTTACAAGCTGCTGATATATTTTATATGCATCCTAGCGAGGCAAGTTTGCACTTTTACATACAGATATTGACTAATGAGCAAGTTAATGTTCAATAAACAATCAAAAAGTAAACTGGAATGAGTCTCGGTAAGTGACACACGCTATGATTTGGTTGTAATGCAGCAGGACCCCGAAAACCATCGATCATATTTATGTTTATGGTTTAAACTTTGTTCAAAGTGGCATTAAAAAGGTCTTAAAAAGTCTTAGATTTGCCAAAATCTGCAGTTACTCTGTAAATGAAGAATTTAATTATTGTAAATCGCACCAACGGAAACGATCTGTACCCCTGTTACCAAAGCACAATGACTGCGCCTGCGCAGTTGCACAAAGAGACACATTTAGATTGGTAGCATTGTTCAACACAACACCGGTACATCACGTCTTTGTACGAACAATTGGGGTCATATTCACAATTTGAAGGTTTTTTCCCCGACAAAACTCGTTGTACCATTAAGTTATCACTCTCTTTCATTGAATATATGAATTTTTATGTGAAAGTGGTTGTTTTGAGTTATGGTTACATAAGAAAAACGCTACGTGCATTGTTTAGCTTCTAACCACTTAAGTGACAATAGGATGAGTGTGTAACCTATTTTGGAATTTACACGGTGAATTCAAACTTCTACAGCAATTTATTTGCTTAGGTGTTGCTTTCATGAGGATTCAATTGTGGCTCTTCATCCCACAATTAACAATATATTTAAAAATTCCTCTGAGGACAAGGAAGTGACTAATAACAAAGCTCTAACACTGTTCAATTTTGTCTGGAAAATAAGAAAGATTTGATTTTAAAGATGGAAGTCATGGATATAAGCTGAAATCGGAGGAAACCATGTTTTATAAAAGGTCACACTGTGCACTATGACCCCTGTGTTATACATCAAAATGCTGTTTTACCACACGAACCCTCAAATTCAGATTAAGTTTGAAATTCTTGGTATCACGTATTCTTCAGTCATCTTAACTTTCCCCCCTTCTTCTTGCAGAATCTCAGAACCCCCACCGTCAGAATGGCAGATGCTGAGACACTCTTAATGGAAACATCGGACCAGAATGGGAACGAGGGAGAGGAGGACCAGAACGGAGCAGACCAGGACCAGGACCAGGAGCTGGAGCTGGAACAGGAGCTGGCGGCTGAAGATCAAAGCCAGGAAGGCACAGACAACGGCACGGACGGAGGAAAGATCGACGCCAGCAAAGGAGAGGAAGACGCTGGGTGAGACATCGAGGTGTAATGTAGATGCTCCACTTGAGCAATGAACAGGGATGAAAACAGACCAGAATTGTAGTGTTGATCAATAAAATGTAAATAATAGCTTGATAAATAAATTTGACTTGTGTTTTTCTGTTTGCAGAAAAATGTTTGTTGGTGGCCTCAGCTGGGATACGAGTAAAAAAGACCTGAAGGATTACTTCAGTAAGTTTGGGGAGGTGTTGGACTGTACCATCAAGATGGACCAGAGCACCGGACGATCCCGAGGTTTCGGCTTTGTTCTTTTCAAAGACTCTGCAAGTGTCGACAAGGTGCGTTGTCTCTTATACTTCATTGTTAACACTTCTGTTTCAAGTTTACGATAAGTTTGACATCATCCAGCTTGCATTTATAGATTTTTGTTCCCTCTGTGGATGTACATTAGGGACCAGTTAAGAGTAAATTAAACAGGATGAAGGAAAATCGAAATCTGTGCAGGTTATTTTGCCCTTTTAATGCTCTGTATACGTTACTAACATGGAGGTAGTATGACATTGTGTTGCATTTCTTTGTACCTAAACAATTTCAGAGAACCCAAACCCACTATAAACAATACAGGAAATATTTACAAAGAATCAATACACGAGTTGTATTTGAAAAGGCCGTCAATTGAACAATTTTGAATCTCAATTTAAATAAATGTGTCTACAGGTGCTGGCGCAGAAGGAACACGGGCTGGATGGAAGGACAATTGACCCCAAGAGGGCGATGGCAATGAAGAAAGAGCCTGTTAAAAAGATCTTTGTTGGGGGGTTGAATCCTGAAGCGACAGAAGAGACCATCAGGGAATATTTTGGGGCTTTTGGAGAGGTTGGTGTAATTTCTTGTAAACTACAGATATTGTACTAATAATACTCACCGTGGGTATCGTATTGAGTCTCTGACTCTCGTTGGTTTTCTAGATTGAAACTATTGAACTCCCCATCGACCCAAAGTCAAAGAAGAGGAGGGGTTTCATCTTCATCACGTACAAAGACGAGGCGAGCGTGAAGAAGTGCCTGGAGAAGAAGTTTCACAGTATCCAGGGCGGCAGGGTAACTACTAACTCACACACACAAACACATGCATACAAGTTTTGACTCAAGACGGTCACAATATGACCTCGCAAACAATCCTCAAGTGACAAAACCATAAATATATGTATATGTATAAATAGGGTCACTTAAAGGGACGGAAGTGTTAATTGTGTTGGAGTGGTTGCGTTGAGAGCTGAATGAAATGGTCAAAATTTCATCTTGATATTAATGCAAGATCGCTATTGATTCAATACAATATGACTCTGGCGTTCGTGAAAACGAAGCATTTTCCAGAAAAATAAAAGCATCATAATATAACAGCATGTGTAAAGTGCAGTTTATTGATTAGAGCTCACTGTTAGTCATCAACATTAACAGAAAGTCACCAATTATCATGTGACTGTCTGAGCTTTACATGCAGGGTGAGCTGGGAAAATCTACATCATTGATATCTTCAATATTGGGATATTAACATCTTGAACTTAATATCTTGATATCAATTCAAATAGTGATATCTTTCAGCCATAAAAGTGCAAAATTGCATAGTGAAACTAGTAGAACATTGCATGGTCTGTTTGAAAACAAATTTTGTGATGGAGTGTTTGCGTCTCCTCAGTGTGAGCTGAAGATCGCCCAGCCGAAGGAGGTGTACCAGCAGCAGCAGTATGGAAGTCGCGGGGGTGGTGGTTATGGAGGACGAGGAGGAGGAAGGGGCCGTGGAGGTAAGAAAAATAAATCAGTTAAGGTGGGAGAAGTAAGAGCAGTCCTGGATCATTAAAACTTCCACTTTGTCTCACAGGTCAGAACCAGGGTTGGAACCAGGGCTACGGAAACTACTGGAACCAGGGGTATGGAAACCAGGGCTATGGCTATGGTGCATACGGCAACTATAGCAACTATGACTACAACAATGGTTATTATGGATACAACCCTGGATATGAGTACAGTGAGTACATTCTTCTTCTCGTAAAGATGTAATGTCAAAGAACTGACTGAATGGCTTTTTTCTGCTTCTGTCATTAAACCATTTAGGCTGACAGCTTTCTCATTTGAAAGCTTTTTTTTTTGATACTTTGTTTCAGTCACTATTTTCTAGAAAGTGTAAACATAAAAATACCTGAAGTATTTTAGTCTTGAATAAATAGTTTACTACCTGGAAGGGAAACTGATTGATTTGCAGAAGCTTAATTTGCTCATTGAGGAGCTTCAGAAGTTGCTTTTGCATTCCTCAAAACAAGAGACGTCTAAAACTACTCTCCGCTGAGGGAGAAAAACTGAAGATTGATGGATTTTAATTTCTCCTCCACAGATCAGGGCAATGCAAGCTACGGAAAAATCCCACGACGGGGAACACACGGCCACAAGCCATACTGATGATCACATGGTAATGCAAGGTGTGTACCTGTTTATTTCACACTTTCAGTCTTTCAAAGAGAGAATAAAAACTAAAAAGTGAACTGAATAAAATTGGAAGGGCTGTAGAGAGATGCCATGATGCTTTATACCAAACTAAATTTTAGTGTTTGGAACAGAATAGATTAGAAAGCTTTGTTTTCACCATGAAAGGAGCATGATGAGATGAGGAATATCTGCCATAATGTGCATCCAAAGCATAAAAATCAACATATCAACAACAATTTACAAGTAAATAAAACCGCCACATAAAGATCTAGCAGAAGAAGTGACAAACTGGTCCAACATTTTTAAAATAAGCAGTTTTGTCAGTCTGATATTGCACAGATGAAAGATGAGTATGATAAATACTTAAGAAAATAATAGATATTCAGGGCGGCCAGTGAGTTAGTTAAAAGTAGCTAAGAACATCTGCAACTGGGCTGCAGCCATCAATTTTCTTAGTTAACAAGTATGATATACATCAATAAATTGAGTAATTTGATACATTTTAGTTACAGAGCAGATACGTTACTGGCAGATTTGTCTGAAAATTTGTCTGAAATAAGTCACTTTGTGTGATGTGTTGAGTGTAATGAGACCTGATGAGATATGAGACATTCCTGACAACAGTTTGAGTCTTTGCCGTGTCAAGACAGTCCATTAACTTTAGTCTCTTTTGTGTTCACTAAATTAATTATATATATTAGTATAATACACATTTTAGGTAGACTGTACATACTTTGTGTTCTGTTCTAAATATTTTTATTTGATATTTTTATGCTTAGATTTCAATTTTAGGTAAGACACTTATGCTTATACTTGTACTTTCTTATATTTCTAACACTTTCTGACTGGGAGTAACTGTATACTAAAAAAGCAATTTCCTCTCGGGGAATCGATAAAGTATTCTGATAAAACCAATCAAAATTCTGAATGTTTCTTCCATTGCAAAAAGCAAGATGAAATAAAAAGTGACAAAAGTTGAACAACAGTTTCTCCTGTATGTCTTGGTTTAAAAAAAAAAAAAAAAGTCACCATAAAGATGACTTGCGCATTTAAGTTCAAATTGAGTTCAGTTAATTGCTATTTAATGGCTAAATAAGAAGAATAAAGCTGTGTATGAACATGTCACGTGAAAAAGTCATTGCATAACATTCCCACCGCTTATGTGGCTTTTTCTTCACCTGAGTTAATACATAAATAGGTTTTTAACAGAGTCCAGAAAATACCTCCCTCATCCATCTTGCTCTTTGATTGTAGATGTCATTAAGCCTAAAATATTTGAAAATGTACCGTCATGTTTTTACATCTACTTTACATAAAGGCTTAACTTTTGTCAGAGTAAAACATTCTGGAGAATTAAAATGTTGCAGGACAGAGCCAATAATGTGAACATGTGCCATAAGGAAAATCAGCTGCTTATTTTTAAAGAAAAAGTCTTGAATTGTGGGTAGTAAAGCGAGTGTCTTGTTTTCCTCAGACCTCTGGTGATCCGGTGGACCGACGGCTGGACGGACACACTGGGCATGACTCGACCTCTTTTATGACAGAAGACCATTTGTACAGAAAACATCTGAAATGTAACCTTTTTTTTTTTTTTTTTTTAAATCCCATTCATTTTTAGGTTTTACTTTTCCCTTTGGTGTTTTGTTTTCTTCCCTTCCACATTTCCATCAATGGAAGTGTAATTTTTACTGTACTTTTTGGTACCTGTTTTGATTCTAATGTATTGTAAGGCTTGTATTTTACATGTTTGCTGGCTTTACAGGTTGAAAATCTTGGCGCTGTAAAGAAGCTTTTTTGACAAATAAACAGTTTTCAGTAACTTTTTTTTTTCCTTCTGAGTTTCCAGGTTCTGGGTTTGAAGACATGTCGACTAAGTTTAGGATAAAGGTGACGTTTCCGGGTTGGTTTCGGTGTTCTGTAGCTTTTTAAACCAGTGATCTGTAATTATGAAAAATATAAGTTGTCTCCATGACTCTGCCCCTAAAATGACAGAATTGGTATTCTCCCTTGTTTATGTGGAATTAAGTGATAGTTTTAAGTAGTTGATAATCCTGAAAACTGGACCAATGGTCTGCAAGCTTCTTTCTTTCAGGGCGTTGTGATTTTTATCAGGGACATAAACATCTGAGAGCGAACACATTTGTGGGATGTAAGAGGGAAATATGACTATACAAAGCACAACTGTGGACTCCCTGTTGAATCACCATTTTTATTTTTAATTAAGTACATTTTGTTAAGTTTCCATGCTCTTTTAGTTTGTGTTCAAGTGCCGCTGGTTTTAGAAATAACTGCTCTAAAGTTAAATGTCTGCTTAGTGTTTTCTGGACAGACTTCAGGCCTCTTGGAGTCTCCTCGGCTAGTGTCTGGCAATTTATTAGTAATAAAAATATTCATTTGTAATGATCTGTGTATTTCTAATGATTAATGTTACTATTAACTGTGACCTCAAAGAATCACCGCAGTTTTTTTTTTTTCTTTGAAGTGATGCTGAATAATTTTAGACATGATTTTGGTTGGTTTTACACAGCCTCACTTTACATATTAGTTAAAAATGTATTTGTTTTTAAGCCTTGAAAACTCACTTTGGTTGAAATATGAAGGTTGGTAATTTGGTTACAATCACACAAGCTTACCTGGTTAAGAAAGAGAGAGAAAAAAACAAAGATTGGCAATATCACCAAAATTAGAATGAATGTCAGAGATTTGAATAAAACTATGATCTTATTAAACTCATGTACATGGTAATAAAAGTTACTTCAAACCTGGATGAGTTTTACCCAGGGATGTAAAGTCTTTTGGAATGGAAACAATCAAAGAGCCTTATATCCTTGCAAAAAAAAGTGTTTACTGTCAGTTCAGATTATTACTATAGTAATACAACGCTGAATTACTTCAATCAGTATAAAGCAATAAAAACTTCATTTAAAATGATTTTAAATAAGACGGGATCAAATATCAGCTTCGTTTTCAGATTTAAAATAACCCGTTAAACACATCACTACAATTGTGCTGTCAAATGCAGCTTCTTTTGCAAAGAAACCACATCCGTTAAGTTTCTGTCTTATATAATTCTATAAAATAAAATTAAAATAAAAACTGCTCTGATGTGAATAAAAGACGAGTGACAGAAATAAAGATTTCGTAGTGACTCGGAAATTGAACCCATGATGGTGTCACGTGACTGTCGAGGACCCAATCATATGCTGCGTAACAATAGTTCACCTGGTATCAAAATGTAACAAGCCCGTTGATTGGTCGAATGACGTCACTGAAGTTAACTCATCCTCGTTAGTATAGTGGACAGTATCTCCGCCTGTCACGCGGAAGACCGGGGTTCGATTCCCCGACGGGGAGGAAATGTTTTTGCCGAAAGCTGGGCCAATTCATAGACTGTATAAAACAGGGCCAACTGCTTTTATTTTTTTTTATTTTTTTTTGTTAATGGAAAGAATCTCTAAATGGATTTTGGTGTTTTTAGCGCCATTGGAAAATCTTTTCTTGCATTAACAGCTGATAACATCGCCTGAGTCACAGGAAGAAATTGCCCTCTCATAATTTTGTTTTCTTCTGATTGTCGAAAAATCATAAACAATATTAACAGCAAGACACAGTTATGCAAAGGTACAGCAGTGACAGTAATTAAAAAATATATACCAAGGTGTAAAGATTTGAAAATGGAATGAAGAAGCTATCTTTAAATACCAATTAGTAAATAAAATTCAATAAGGAAAGACCATTTCAACTTGTGGCTTCATCATTTTCAGGGATTCAAGGAATTTATCGACATACTAGCTCACATTTGCATGTTAGTCCAAATAAATAAGTACACAGTAAGACAGAATAGCAAAATGGTAACAATGTAAAAACACGGTGAGAATAGAACGAGCAATCAAACAAGTCAACAAACTAAAATATCAAGTATTTACATTAAACATGGATAATTGGAAAAGCCTAGATAAATGATGAGTATACCTTAAGACAGTATATATTTTTTTTCAAGGCACAATAGTATCTTTCCATATTCTTTGAATATCAGTGTAAAGGGGTCTAATTTTCCTCAAATTACATGTGTCTCGGAAAAACTTTGCAAGGAGACCTAGTTTTGGCCAGATGTGGATAGTTGTAGCAGATGAAACAGTCGAAACGCTTCAGACATCAGTTTTTCTCCGGTTGTTGCCGTTGATGAGCTGCTGTTACTCAAACGTTCAGAAACAGGTTCCATCAACTACCAAAGCGGGAAACAGCGACACCAAAATCTCATTCGTGGACAAACGATGTATTACACCCGTAGTGATAAGAACTACCATAGAGAGTGAATGGGAAAAGTTAAGGAGTGTACATTTCTTACAGAGTCCGTTCAAGGAGGATACTGCAGCTCGATTCCCCGACGGTGAGAGATAAATCTTCATTTTTCTAGTTCAAACTGCTATCATGATTAGTATTAAAATGGTATTACTGTTCAAAACACCGTTTTATTTAGGAGAAAACTAAACAAATGGAGAAATAAGAGTCAAAATGGGTGATGATAGCATTATTTCTGTTACTGGTGATAAAATAATCCAGTACAACATCAGAACTCCACATGATGACATCAGATATCTTCTCAAAAAGGCTCCAAATGCAAAATAATTTTGGTTTGAGGTTGTTTTTTGTTTTTGTTGTCGAGTTTTTTAATGCTGAAATCATGTGAACGCCGGAAACCCAATCAGCGCTTTCTTTATATTAATCGAGAAAATTATGTCGAGATGTAACAAGCCTATTGATTGGCTAGATTTGAGCATGCGCAATGTGTCAATCCTCGTTAGTATAGTGGACAGTATCTCCGCCTGTCACGCGGAAGACCGGGGTTCGATTCCCCGACGGGGAGGAAATGATTTTCTTTTTTAGCATTTTGACAAAATTTGATTCTTTGTAGAGATCGTCATTATTCTGATGATAATGAGCTTTGATTAAGGCTACATAACCACCGCCAACCATACTCTAAATGAAATGATCATATTTGATTTAATGTACCAACATTTCATTTGGGAAAAACACTGAAGTTGAGTGTTTGGTCATTGAAATTTTGTTATTGTCCTATCAACATAAATCTACATATTTAAAATAATTATCATAGGAATAATATTTATTTGGTGCTCAAGAAACTGGACTACATTCTACTTGATATTTTACTTAATATTAAATTTTAACTGCTCTTTCTATTCTCAGTATTTTCATATTTTTACTGTTTTGCTATACTGTCTTGTTGTGTACTTATTATTTATTTAGACTTTTCTAATTTTCTATGTATATAATCAATTTGTATTATCTACTTGGCATTTTACTTCATGTTAAATTTAAATTTCTGTTTCTAAGCCTAGTGTTTTTTATATTTTTAACATTCTGCGATACTGTCTTACCCTGTGCTTATCTTTTATTTAAGCTTTTAAAACTGGGACCTGGGAACTAATTTCATACCACAAACATGTAAATGTGAGCTGGTATGACGATAAAGTTCCTTAAATCCTTGAATGTTATCAATACATCTATTAATCATTCACTTTACACTTATAGCAAATCTCAAAGTGCTACAAATAAAACACATACATTGACAGAAATAAAATCAAGTCAAAAATAAGATCAGTAAAAGTAACATAACTTTGTTCGCATTCATAATTATTTGAATCTTGTGCCGAGACTTGATACACTTAGAATTAACGCTTCTTAAAATATTATGTCTTTGATCTTGTAAAATTTTGACTTTATTCCTGTGAAGTATCACTGGGGTATTTTAACATTAGAAATTTAATCTTTAAGCATCAATTCTCTGTTTTTGATACTGGACTTAAATCCTTAAACAAAAAGTCTTTGATTTTGCAATAATTTCAAACGACCTATTTATAAGTGTAATGACTTAAAACTTTAATCATTACGTAACATAATATGTATCCCAAAACATGACTTCAAACCTGTAACCTGGGAGTTTTATTCTCATTACACTTTGACTTCACTGTCCTAAAATTAAGACTTGATTTATCACATTTTTTCCTGGTAATATCAATTCATATGCCTCATATCAGAAGTTATTCTTGTAACACAACTTTATTTTTGTTACACACTGACTTCACACGAATAACATTAGGAAGTTAATATTGTAAAATGATGTTTTATTATTCTCTAAGTTCAGTTTGTTGTTCTTTCATTTTGAAAAATGTTTGGAAGTTTTTATCAAACCTGAATATTTTCCGTTTTTTTGGGAGGAGAGTGGAGAAAAAACAGAAAATTGGACATGAATAACTCGTCCTTTGTTCGTCTGCGACGTCTCCACACAGCCAGGGTCAGTGTGTGTGTGTGTGTGTGTTTGTGTGTGTGTGTGTGTGTGTTACAGACAAAGTCCTCTTGTCTTCAGTATTTCCTTCCATCAGTGCAAACATTCAGCGTCTGTTCCTATTTTATTTCTGTTTGTTTTGAATGACGACTCAAACATTTTGTTTCCAGATTAAAGGAAACATAAACTTTTTCAAACATGAGGTGACGACCCAAACAACTTTTTACCGAAGTCTTCAAAAGGGCCTTTCAAAAGTTTAAACAACAGAAACTGGAGGATTATTTAAACAAAAATCCAGCTACAGCTTCCTTCTTCAACAAACTGATTTAAAGAAAGAATTAACTCAAACTGTTTCTCATAATCTGATCAGATTATCTACAGGGGGAATCCGCCGTAAAGTCTGCAGACGTTCACATCAAATCAATGAAGTCTTCATCATGCTGAGCTTCACACACACAGACGGACACAGAAACACATTGTGCGTGTGTGTGTGTGTGTGTGAGGCCCCTCCCTCACAGAGTCACAGTGTCGTCCTCTAGCTGGACACACACTCACACACACACACAGGATGGACGCCGTCTCGCTTCGCTGCTGTCTCACGTTTCAGACCTTCATCGCAGTCCTCGTCTTCCTATCAGGTGAGAACCAGAGCGCTGACATCATAACACTAACTTGAGATTATTCTCTGCTTTCAAACTAAAAACTAAAAAAATACTTCAAAAAATTCACACTTTGTTTTGGCATCTGTGCATAAAACTGTGTCATCAGCGTATACAGACCATGGCACAATATTCTAATCACAGTCAGTGCAATATTTCTATAACCTGAAATGTGTCAAAATATCAGATACAGTTTTTACAGCAGATGTTTTCTGTTCTACACCAGAGTTACTCAACCAAAGAGACAAACTGTTAAAAACTACCTTTACAAAAGAAACTATACAAGTGGGAAAAAGAGGCAAAAACGGCAAAGAGTAGCTTTAAAACTTAGTTTGAGGGAGTAAAATTTGCCCAAAAAAAAGCAACAAAAATTAGCATTTACATTGTGATAAAATATGGAAATATTCAAAAGGTAGGTAAAACTGGTCCAAAAGTGACAAAAAAGAGTGAAAAGTGACTAAACTGGACAAAAAGCAACAAAAATTAGCAAGAAAAATATTGGAGGAAACCTCAAGAAATTCAGAAAGTAGCAGAAATTGTGGGAAAAGAGATGAAAAACAGTAAAAAGTGTTAAAAATAGCCGAAGTCAATGAATATGGCGAAAAAGTGGGGATCAACCTTGGAAGATGGTCAGTCTGTTTTTTAAAAAAAATGGTCCAAAAGTGGCAAAAAAAAGTGAAAGTGTCAAAAATGGGCAAAAAAATACCCTTAAAAGTTGGAAATGAGCCTGGAAAATAGTGACAAAATATCAGAGAAATTATCCGAAAGTGTCAAAAAAGAGAGAAAAGTGTCAAAAATGGCCAAAAAGCAACAACATTTGGCAAGAAATTGTTGGAGGAAACTTTAAAGAATTCAGAAAGAAGCAGAAATGGTGAAAAAAAGTGACCAGAAACAGTGAAAAGTGGTGAAAATGGACAAAGTCAAAAAACACTGCAAGAGTTGGGACAAAACTTGGAAAACAGTCAGTTTGTTGCAAAAATGGTCCAAAAATAGCAAAAAAGAGTGAAAAGTGTCAAAATGGGCCTCCTCCGGGAAAATAGTGAGAAAGTATCAAAAATGTTCCAAAAGTGGTAAAAAAGAAGGTAAAAGCGGTTAAAATGTGTAATAATCAGTCCCAGTTGTAGTGGTAGTGGGTTGTTGTTGTTGTGCTGTAACTAATGTAACTGTTTCATGTTCTACAATGAGTTTGTTTAAAAACAGAGAAGATTGAAACCTGGAAATAATCACACAAAAAAAATCACAGTTACAATAAAGGAAATAATAAATGGAATTAGATTATTTTTGCAGATTGTTCAGCTCAAGTTAATACTCATAAAGAATCTTTTATCGTTACACTTGAAACCAAGCCCTTGTGTTTTTCTTTGTGTGTCTGGATCTCAGGTTTTCACTTCTCTTCAGTCTCGGCCTTTAAGGTGACGGAGGGGGGCGTGGCCTCTCTGTCCTGTCAGTACTCGGTGAAGCGTTTCGGCCTGAGTCGGGTCTGTTGGGGTCGTGGTTGTGGAACTTTCTGGTGCAGCAACATCCTGGTGCAGACAGACGAGAACGGCGTCATTTCTAAGGTCAGGAAGTGTCAGAAACATTTTTTTCACTATTTGAGTCCCAAACAGTGTTGAAATAAAACAAAGTACAAATACTAAGTACAATTTTCACATAACTGTACTTTACTGTGTTATTTATATTTTGGAGAACTTTTACTTTTTCTCCACTTCATTTCTCTGACCCATTCTTGTTACCCGTTACTTCAAAATTAAATCAGAAGAACTTTAAGTCATTGACATTTCACCTGTATGTGATGTTGACATCATGGTTGCGGCTCTGCTGATAATCAGTCGACACAAAATAGTTTAAAAAATGAGTGTCTTTGCAGAAAATGTCCTTGGTAGAAGTTAAAGTAACCTTTTAGAAAATACACAAACACTTGCGTGCAGTTTTTCGGTTTGTACACGTGAAACCTAAGAGGACAAATTGATGGATGAATCACTCCGAGAATGCTCTGGTCCTGACTCCACCCCGCTGCAGGTGGAGGACAGGTACCGCCTGACCGGAGACGTCCTGGACGGACAGATGGATCTGGAGATTGTGAACGTGAGAAGGACGGACAGTGGACCATACTGCTGCAGGGTCGACATCGACGGGATCTTCAATGATAAGAAGTCCATCATGAACCTGAGGGTGGTGAAAGGTGAGCTTCAAACTCTGGACAAGGGACGGTCACACCTGATCACACCTGGTCACCGCAGTAACGCTCGCTTTTGGTTTGGTGTTACTAACTGACGTTTAATCCTTTTCCCGCTCAGCTCTGGTCACCAGCTCTCCTCCAACGACAACCACAACAACAACAGCCAATCAGATCACAGAGCAGTCATCGTCCACAGGTGAGACACACACATTCAATAAAAATAAAACAAGATTTTTATCTTAACTCCAGTACTTCTTTCCTGTAGTATTATAACTTTTGCTTTTTTACAATATGCTGTAAATCTCACAGTATTGAGATAAATCTTGAGATAAATCTTGCAAAATTACTACTACCACTACTTTTTTGTTTGCAACATTTAGCCTCAATTTTTGCATCAATGTGAATTATATGTAATGCATTTTGACTTCTTTTTCAAATATTTTGACTCTATTCTCCATTTTTTTTGGCTATTCCCAAACCTCCTGTCAAGTAGAGCATAATATTACACACTTAAAAATATTGACCAGAAAATGGCACCAGTTGCACAATCAGAGAACCATTTAAGTTATCATTGCTAATTTATAGGTCAATTTATATAATATTTAACCAAGTCACAAATATTTGAAATGAGGTTGAATGTTATAGTCTGGGCAGTTTGGTTCAACACAGAAAACTGGTGGACGAGTGTGAAACCTGAAATCCTAAAATGATAAGTCACATTTTACCCATTCATAGGCTGACCAAACTTTGTTTGGGTTTTGTTGTAACGGTGTATTATGTTGCTCACGTGCTGAAGTGATTTTTCCCCACACTGTGCCCCCCTCCTACATGAGCCTAGTTTGGGAGTTGCTTTTTTTCCCCTCTTCCTCCCTCTTGCATTCTCCCAACTTACGAAACGGGGTGCAGCGCACGCTGGCTGACCCACAGTTTTCCCACTTCTGTCCTCCCCTTTTATATGTCACTATCTTTTTTTTTATGTTTCTTGGATGTGATGAGACCAAAATGTAATTTCGTTGCTCTGAAACATGTGCGATGATAAATAAAGTATTTTGTTTCTCATTTGTTGTAGTGAACTGGAAATCTCTGCTGTCGTCTCAGCTCGACCTGCTGAGGAAAAACTCCACCCTGCTGCGCTCCGACAGCGTCACGGTGAGTTTATTCAACAGCAAACGAGCTGTACGCTGCAAAAATACACTCTGGCTTTAACACGTTCATGTTGTATATTGCTTTGGATAAAAGCATCAAAAGCACAAGCTAAATGAAATCGTAGAATTGTAGAAGAGGAAACCTCCGGTCTGAAAATATGAGACAATGCTGAAGAGCTAAAAAGCTGCTGTTCCTCTAGTGTCCGCTTGAGTCTGGCTCCGGAAGGACCGGAAGTTATGTACACACCAAACCCATCGAAGTCGTCAGAAAAACGTTCCCTTTCTCACTCTGTACTTAAACCTTTAACTCTTTTTGTGTGGTCAGTTGTTAGTTTTTGGTTCAGGTTTCATAAACGTTTCGTGAATTGTGTGTGTCTCTCTCTCTCTCAGGTGGAGGACTCTGTTCCCTCTCTCTCTCTTCAGATCAACGTCCCTGTTCTCTCTCTCTCCCTCACCATGTTGTCGATCCTGGCGGCGGTTTTTCTTTTTCTGGCCTTCAAGCGTACGTCTGCATCACTCTGAACAACATTTGATTCTGTTAAACTTTCAGCTGAAGTTTTCAGGCTTTAAAACTGTTGAGATTAAATTTTCATTTCTCTTCACCAGGTGGAATTTACAACCGAGCTCTAAAGTCTGATTGGTGAGTTCGACCTCAAACTTCTCAAACTTCTGTTCTGGTGAAGGATCCACTTAAATATAGTTTAATGTCTGATATTTCGGTTTCAGTTTCTCCTCTGAGGAACCTCCTCACATCATATACGAGATCCGGATGAGACGCCCCGTCCAGGAGAACATCTACACTCTGGACTAAAGAACCGTCCTCGCTCAGTCTGAACACAGAGGGTTCATCTTAAACTACACAGCAAACAAATAAAGTCAATCAAACTGATTCTTCTTCATGACTTTATTGAACAGAGGGAATGAAACGTGAGTATTACCTGGTCAGGTAGGGTATCCGTCAGTCAGGTAGGGTCAGAGTTCGCCAGGCAGAGCACAAGTTAAATTGAATGTCATGTAAAAAAAATTCAGTCAGGCAGATAATCATCCCATCAGGTAGGGTATCAGTCAGATAGAACGTTGAGATGACGTACAATTCAGTCAGGAAGGGTGTCAGTCCGTCAGCAAAGATATCAGTCATATAGAGCGTATAGGTCAAGTATGATTCAGTCAGGTAGAGCATCACTCCTTCACAAAGGGTATCAGCCACTAAGATAGTGTATCAGACAGTGAGGTAGGGTATCACTTTGTCATGTAGGGTACCAGTCATATCAAAGTAAGAGTACTATTCAGACGAGTGGACTATCAGACAGTCAGGTAGGGTATCAGACAGTCAGGTAGGGTATCAGTTAGCTTGACAGATTAATAGCCATGTAGAATGCTATGGTAGAGTCAGATGGGGTATTTGTTAGTCGGATAGGGTATAAGTTGTTCGGAAGGGGTGATGGTCAGTCAGGTTTGATATTGGCTTGTAAGTTAAGGTAGGGTATCAATTACCCAGGCAGAGCATTAGTTGGATAAAATGTAGAGGTATAAAATTTTCCGTCAGGTAGAGTATCAATCATTCAGGTTTAATATTCAACAGGCAGTTAAAGTTTCTTTGCTGATCAGAAGACTTAAACAAGAATATTGTTTGGTCAGGTAGGGTATCAGTCATGCAGGTGGGGTAAAGATAAGTAAGTTAAACTCAGTTAAACAAAAAAAAATTGAAACCTAATTACTGTTTTCTCAGGTGGGGTATCAGAATAATTCAGGCAGATTTATCCTTCATAGACCCACACCTGGATACCTTACCATGGGGCTCTAAGGGCAGACGCCCTCTGGTGGACACTTAAGAAACGGTTTTGGGATTTAGGTGAAAGCTCCAGTTTTCAGCCGTGTAGTCGTTTCCTTTTCACAAAATTGGATGTAAATCTGTGATGGAGGTTAAATGTCTGGAGTCTTTTAAAGCCTTTCATCTGATTCATCTTCCCTTCAGCACAAACTCGTTTCATGTTAACAGTGTTTGAGTAATCACAGCCTGGAGTGTGTGTGTTCACCTGCATGTTTGGAGAAGCCTGAGGGGGAGGGACTAACACACACACACACACACACACACACACACACACACACACACACACTTCTGTCACACCAGGTTGTTATGATTTACCTTCTCTCTGACACTAATCCAAAAAAGGAAAAGATATTTTGAAAATAAAAATGTCCTTGGTGGAGCTTTATTTTATAAAACCCATTTAAAAAGCACATTGTCTCAAATACAAAAATGTTTGATAAAAAAATGTATGATTTTGTAGAAAACAAAAATACATACCGAAATCATACTTCATTTATATTATTGACAAACCTAAAAATGTGAAAATTTAACAAAATTCTACAAAAAAAAAAAAAATCATAATATTTTATATAGTTTTTTCGTAATATTATCATATATTTTCATTAAAAATGTAACACAAATATTCCTGAGTGGGGAACACAAAGCCAAATAAATTGGCCAAATTTGAATCAGTTTATTAGGATAAAATTTGAAACTGTGAAAATATTTTATTAACATAAAATCTTACACAAAACTCAAGGTACAAAAATTATACAATACTTTGCACAACATTTATTGAATGAAAAAAATAATGATTATTCCTGTAACATGAAAATATTTAACTACTGCTTGAACTTTCTTTTAAGTATTAATTTGATACTTAAGGAAACAAATTATTGTTTAAGTTTTGCAAAGTGATTTTGTGTTTTCAGTCGCTGCATTTTCTTTGCAAATGTGTTGTTTTTTAGATGTATTTTTGCCCCTGCGTTAATTTTTTTCAAGGTTGTGGAATATTTGCAGCATTGACCTTTTTTGGTTTGGATTAATCAAAACAAAGCTGGATAATAATGTCACATAAAGAAAGAAACAACAACCTTGATGGTGATGACACAACAGGTTATCGTCTGCATAACACTTTAACTTTCTGGTCTTAATTTCAGGATTATTTGATCAGGAATAAAGAAATCCCTGGGTTTTTTAGCAACTGTTCGATGGCCTGAGCAGTGTGTGTTTTAATATAAATGTTATTAAACCGTAGAGGAAGTTGATGCTCGTTTATTCCACTTCTGCCGCTCTTAAAGGTACAGGCCCTCTTCTCTTTCTGCTGGATGTTGATGCAAATAGTCGACGGTCTGCCTCCCCTCCAGTCATGTGGTTTATTTAAACAATATTTTATGACATGTTTGCCATGTCATCACTCATTCGTCGGGCGTGTTACAAACTTAATGTGTTCGAGGAGCCAGAGGAAGTTGAACCGTCTCCGATGAGAGTGAAAAAGTGGAGCTGAGCTGCAGACCAGAGATGGTCCGTTTGGAGCGGATCCTGCTGACCTGTGAGTATTTTTCTGGAATAAAAACTCTGAAGGTTTGTGCATCTGTTCCCTTTACAGGCTCAGCCTGATAAAATATGACTCCAACAAAAAGAGAAAGAAAGATCTTAGAGGACGTAATTAGTCTGATAAAGATGAAATTCAGACTCTAAAGGACACAGGAGCTGCTGGTGTTTATATTATATTTATAATAAGTTTTTAGCAGTTTGGGGCTGAAACGGACTAAATATTCAAATAAGCTGCTGAGAACAGGAGCGCTGCCTGAAGGTGAGGAAATATTTGCTTAAAACCCCTCAGTGTTTGGTGTTTGGGGGGCGTTGGGAAAATATTTGCAGCTGAAACTATTGGGAATTAGAATTTGGTCTGAAAAACCTCAATTTTTAAAAATCCTACTATTAATCCAAATCAGCTCCAATCCTACCATCATGTTTAAATTAATTTATTTTTTATCTAGAATCAAGTTTCAATCCCATATAAATGACATGGGGCAGTTTTTTCCAGGGTTTGGGTTCAAAGATAAGTGAACCTTCATTTTCGGTAGGACTCGAGCCCAACGACAAGAGTGGCAAGGATCTTATTGCAACCCCACACTGTAAACATTTTTAGTGTAAAATCACAATGATTTCCTGGTGAAACTGCTGCCTATAATTTACTGTATCTTTGCAGTGTAAAAAATAAATACAGTAAGTAAATATTTGTGATTGTATTTGCAGAGTATTGCTGTGTAAATGTAAAAATACAGTATTTTACTGGCAGCAGTTTCACAACTACTCTAATGTATATTTACAGTATCTGCTCTGTAGAAATACGTACAACTTACTGTTGTCTAAACATGTAGTAATTTACTGTAAATGCAGCATTTGTAGTATTTTAAAAGTAGTATTTAAACCACTAAAGTACACAGTGTTTTGTGTTAGAGACCAACAAGTACATTTTACCGTCTGTGACTTTCACCATCACATTAGTGAGTTTTATCAAACATAACGAGCTTTAAATGTCTCCAACTCCACACAAAAACGTTTCTTTCAATCATGGTTAGTGGTTGGTGAAGATATTTATTAACAAACAACTGTGAAACTGAAAATTTCAAAATGACCCTGATGAAAAGTTTCCATCCCCCAGTTCTTAATAGCGTGTATTTCCCCCTTTAACATCAATGACAGTTTGAAGTCTTTTGTGCTCGTTGTGGATGAGGGTCTTTATTTTCTCAGATGGTAAAACTGCCCATTCTTCTTGGCAAAAAGCCTCCAGTTCCTGTAAATTCTTGGTCTGTCTTGCATGAACTGCAGGTTTGAGATCTCCCCAGGGTGGCTCAAAGATATTGAGGTCAGGAGACTGAGATGGTCACTCCAGAACCTTCACTTTATTCTGCTGTAGCCAATGGCAGGTCCACTTGGCCTTGTGTTTTGGATCATTGTCATGTTGGAACGTCCAAGTACGTCTCATGTGCAGCTTCTGGGCTGATGAGTGTAAATTTTCTTCCATTATTTTTTGGAAGAAGGTTCATCTCGCGCTCATTTATCATAACCTTCATTTGTGTTCTGATGTGTTGTTTACTCCTTCCACTAATTTAAAAGGTTTGAGCCTTTCAATAGAAACAAGTTCAAATTTACATGTTTCTCTACAGGCTTGTGTTTTTCCACCATCATTTCACCTTTGATTTATCTTGGGGTGAAACCCTGAGCTCGCTTTCATTTTAAAAATAAAATGTCAATGTTTGTTTTCATGAGTTTATCCCTTTGCTTGTTTCTAGGTTTAGCTGTCGTGCTTGTTCTGCTTTCGGTAACTGGTGAGTATTGAGCCTCCTCAAGGGGTCAAAAATCCAAATCAAATCAGAATGTCTGTTTTTATCATACTGATTTACATCACTGTAATGTTTCTATAAATTTTAATCTGAATTGGTTATTTAATGCCTTGAATAACTGTGGACCAGTGGGAAAACTGCAAAATCTGATCAAGTGTTTATGTCTTGTATTAGACTCAATATGATCTCACTTTTTAAGTTTCTTCAGACTTTGTTGTCCTGCATAAATCAAAACATCTTGTGAAATAAATCTGAGGTTCAGATTCTGCAGCATGTGAAGGTAGAGGGTCGAGGCTAATGCTTGAACATTTGGGCTAAAGGAAGATTTTCTTCTTCTTTTTTGAAAGGTGAATCCAGCTTTGAGTCTTCATCTTCACTGTCTTTGCCACTAGAGGAGAGCACAGGGTAAGATGATCTGCTTTTCTATAGTTTCTGTGAAAGATTTGATTGAATGCAGCAACAATTGGCGAGCCAGCCAGGAGAACAACACAAAAACTGGCTGAAACAGGTTTTACACCAAGTCCATCAAAGTGGACAGAGGGAGGCTGGTAGTTCTGGGGGGAAATTCCTATGGTCAAAATGCAGCTATAATTGGCGAGCCAGCCAGGGGAACAACACCAAAATCTGCTGATACCTGATTGGTCAATGCTAGAAGAAGGTCAGGCTCTAAGGTAAACAATCTTTTCAGGAGTAATTAAACCAGGTATTTCACAGCTAGGGGTCAGCTCATAGAGGATGGAGGGAGACCGGTGGTTCTGTGTGAAAGTTCCCATGGTCAAATTGCAGCAACAATTGGCGAACTTGCAGGGGGAACCACACCAAAACCCACTCAAATGGGTATTAAACCAAATTCATCACAGCAGGAGGTGATCTGATTGTGGACGGAGGTAGAGAGGCTGCTCCACCAATCAGAGACATTCAGCTTGAAGCTCATCTCCCAAAGTTCCTGGATCAGGTTCATTTTTGGGGTAGATTTAACCCCCGGAACTAAATTTCTACCCAAGTTTTCTGACAGTCAAAACGTAGCTGTAGACAGCTTCCACAACGAAAGCCGACCACATTAAGTTTCACACAAAAAGAAGGAAATTGGAAATAACACTTATATATTTTAACATACTGGTTCTCCTCACAGCTCCTTGTTCTGTTCAGATTCAGATTGAGGATCTGTTGTGCATTTGCTGCATGTTTAATATTTTCCTTTCTTTATTTCCTTCACAGAGGAGAAACCAAACCAGAACCTTTGGATGACAGGAGACCAACAGTTTCCCTCAGCAACACTCCGCACCTTTCCATCAGCAGCAATCGAAAATCTCCGACCAAGAACAAACACAAGTGTCCCTTTGGCAAGAAGAAAAAAGTTCCCATCAAGAAAAAGAAAAAATGCACCGTCAAAAAAAACTGGGCAGCTTTCACCGGCAACGAACCCAAATTCATCCACGAAGTTCCTGCTAGGAAACAAAAGAACTTTCCAATTACTATAAAAATAACCTTAAGCAGGACATCAAACTATCGCATCAGGAAAAAACCAAACAAAACTGTTAAGAATAAAGCAAAATGTCCTGTACACAAGAACTGGGCCACAAATATCAACAACAAACCAACGGGTCCCCTCAGCAAACATGAGACAGCTCCCAACAGCAAATACCATAAAAACTCTGTCAACAACAAACTCAAGGTTCCTTTGAAGAAAACTCAAAAAGTTCCCATCAAGAAAAAGGCAAAAGGTCTGTACAAGAAGATCATGATGGGAGCCAGTGGTAGAAACCCAAAATGTCCCCTCAGGAACTTCCCAAAAGAGGCGGTCCAAAAGACAACGAAACGTCCCGTCAGCAACGAACCAGGGCGTCCTTCCAGCAAATACCAAAAATTTCCTGACAAGAAAAACTCGAAGAGTCCTCTGAAGAAAAACCAACCTGTCACCGTAAACAAAAACTCTAGAAGTCCTCTGAAGAAAAATCTGCCAGTTACTGCAAATGAAAACACAAAGAATCCTCCCGGCAAAAAAAAGACGGTAACTACGACTCATAAACGAGCCAACGTTCAGCCAAGAGTTCCCCCCAGGAACAAACCAAAACCTCCCACCAGCAACAACCCAGAAGATTCCCTTGGAACGAAAATAAAAAGATCCGTTTCTATTAAAATCCCAGGCGCCCACAGCAGCAGTCAGCCAAAGTGTGTCAGTGGAACGCCCCCTCCCAAAAAACCGTCCCCGCCAAAGGTCATCGAGAAAGTTTCCCCCAGTCCCAAACCTAATCTGTCGGACAGAGAGAAGATGGATATTCTGATTAACTACCAGCTCCGCCTTTTCATCAGCCTCAAGTTTCCGTCGTGTATTCCCTGCAGAAGAAGCTTAGGACTGCAACCAAAATTCCCGCCACTTTCCCCGATCTACCTCTCGCCCCACAGCATGCTGGGTACCCCGTCTGTGTCCTCTCTGTTTGAAAGCACGATCTGTGAAGGGAGGCTCGGCCAGTTCCAGTGCCGTAAGTCGCACTCACGTCCTGTTGCATTTGTCTGTCCGTCTTCATGTCTAACGGATGTTTCTGTCCCTGCACAGCGAACGACGAGATGATCCAGATACAGTCGGCTTTCTACGGTCGTCAGAATCGTTACGAGTGTCGGGTCGTCAGCATGTACGGGATGAAGCAGAACACCAACTGCAGGCGTGACGTCACCGCCATCATCAGGGATCTGTAAGAGTTTTGGTCATCCTTAATGAGAGTTTTGGTAGCGTGACCATTTTCTAAAACTCCAAAAAGAGCACCCCCTATCCGACCTCTCTGTGAGATCCAGCAAATGCTCATCAGTTACCACCAATCGTTTGTTTATGGGGAGCACATTAGTGTAACACATCTGAGTTGGAGCTGCTGAGGTGGGGGATGAATGATCGAAGAAGACTGTTGTTTAGAAAAAACAAACAAAGTCCATCACAGCTGGAGGTCAACTTACTGTGGATGGAGGGAGGGTGGTAGTTCTGGATGAAAGTTCCTATGGTTTAAATGCAGCTATAATTGGCGAGCCAGCAAAGAGACCAACGTCAAAACCTGCTGAAACAGGTATTAAACCAAGTCTATAAAAGTTGGGGGTCAGCTCAGTGTGGACGGAGGGAGGCTACTATTTTGGGTGAACGCTACTTTGGTCAAACTGCAGCTATAATTGGTGAGCCAGCCAGGAGAACAACACGAAAACCTATCATTTGTTTATGGGGAACACATTAGTGTAACACAGCTGAGTTGTAGCTGCTGATGTGGGGCGATGATCATTCTGCACTGATGCCACAAATCTGTGAGTGATTGTCGGACACGATGAAACACAGGGTGATGCTTCTTGGCTATTGCACAATAGTAACCTTTTTATTGTGGGTACAACAGGTTAACGATAATTTCCTCCAAGATACGACAATTTTGAGTCTCTGGTATGATCATTCTGCATTTTCCATCAGGTTGCTCTGATCTCATAACTCTCCATTAGTTCCGTCAGCGTTTACAGCATTTAATTAATTCATTCATCTGTTGCAGGTGCAACAACAGGACACGTTGCTACATCTACGTGGACAACGACGAGATGGGCGGAGACCCGTGTCCACACACGTACAAATACCTGCACTTCACCGCCAGCTGTGTTTAACAGGTCGGACACCGAGAAAACAGCAGCGAGTTCTGATTGGTTTATGTTTATGCTTCTTCAGCACCGTGAATCTGCGAAGCTGAGTAAATGTTCTTAATGTTGCTGCGCCACTTTCAGGTGTTTTACTTTCAGTCCAGAGTTTGAGTTTTGGAGAATGTATTTTTGTACTTTAGTCTGTTTTACTTCTTGGTGTATGTGTGAGAATATGAAAAGTTAGGAGGGAAAATTCACTTGTTGGGGATGTCATCACAGGATCTCCATGCTGATTGGCTATTGAAGCGTGAGAGATTCAGAGAAGATCTGATTTTTGTGACTCCCTTCAGCAAATGAAGTGAAAAGAAGTCACATCTACTCTTATCTTTAAATAAATAAACTTTACAACTATTTCTCTCACATGGGTGTATTTATTTGTCCTTAAAGTACACAAATCTAATGACAGTCAAAATCTGACTCAATGTGAATCCAGGAACATTAGAGTGCTGATGAACATTTGTACTTTGAAAAGTTCTTTTAAAAATTTTTGTCTCAGTTCAGCTGATATTAAGTAGAAATGGTGAAAACAGGAGATGGACTGTCTGACAGAAAATAGACAGAAGAGAAGAAGAAATATAAACAGGAGAGAGATAGAGCACGAGCTAATGGCTAAAACACAAACAATAAGCTCAATCTGGAGCTAAAGGCTAAAACTGAGTTTAAAAACCAAAGCAGGGGGTGAAATCTAAAACCGAGAAAAAGGCTAAAACACAAGTGAAAGGCTAATACGGGGGCTAAAGGCTAAAACAAGAGCTAAATGTAGCCGCTACTGAAGTGTGCTAAAAACTTTAAAGTTTTGGTCATTGTCAAGTTTCAAACAACAGCGCTACATAACTGTTGATAAATGCATTACCTTGTTGCATCTCATCCAGTAAAAAGTTGTCTCAAATGAACAGGTCTGGTTTATCTCAACAGAGATGAGTGAGGGCTCATGGGAAGTGGGAAGTCTATATCGTTAGCGCTAACGCTAGCTTTTCCAAAAAGTCCTCACAGCTGCTTTAAGAGTAATGTTGCACGTTTGAAAGTCTCCATGTTGCAAATAAAAAAAGGAATCATTTGCAAACAACAAAAGATTTATGTTGCATTGTTTCATGAAAAAAAGTGGTATTGCCAAGAGGTAAAAGTGGTGATGGTACAAAAAGTTACGAGATCTGTGTAAAAGAAGTCAGAAGTTCTGCAAGAAAATGTCCAAGGAGATTAAGGCTGCAATGTTGGGAGATTAAAGTCGTAAAATTGTGGGATCAAATTTTGTAAACGTTTTTTACGTAACAAGACGGTGTTATGGAGATATAGGCCAAAAGGTTAAACATCAAAGTCGTAATGTCACGGTACAAAAGTTGAAATGTAAGAAGCTTGAAGTTGTAACTTTTACAGATAAAAGACAAAATATTTTGAGTGATTTTGAGAATGACGTGGTTAGGCTTACACATGTCGTGCACTTTGACCCAAACAGTGAAACTGTGATATTGTGACAGCTTCACTATTTATTGAGATAACCATGTGGGCACAGAGATAAGATTTCTGACCGTTTGAACTTCTTTAAACCCTGAAGTTGCCTCGCAGCAGAAAAGCTGTTTTACGACAATCACAAATACTAGAAGGATAAACAGAGAAATGGGAAAAGGAGCTTAAAAAGAAGCTGTATCTGACTGGGAACAGAATAACTCCAGCTGTGAGCGTATGACAGAGCGAAGCGTGTTTTTTAATGACCTCAGTTTCCTTCCTCTTCCTATCACATGACTCACTCTAACACAACAGAGAATATCTTATCTGAGCTTTACAGCTGAGATCACTTCTGTTGGCAGGAAACTTTTCATTCCTCTTTCTAAACCTCATGTTAACTTTCGTTTTTTAAAATCACATTGTGAATCCTCCTCTGTCCGAGTATGGAAACACTAACCAACGAAAGAGGACAAGAGCAACACATCGCAGAAGGATGCCACCTGAAGCTGAAGGACCTGAAAGTCGTCGCTCGAGGTCTGAGGAACCAGTATCTGACCAGAGGATACGTCCCACCTTATCCACGGCCTGAGTTTCGCGTCACTCGTCTGAAACACGACACCAACCAAGCTGGGTTACACGGCATCAGGAGGAAGAAAGGCTTTAGGAACCCCACAGATGGCTCTCTGCTGTGGTTCAGTCTGGATGTGGGTCCACAGGAGATCGAGGAAGCTGAAAAGAGGCTCCTGGAGACCACATACCCAGACCGGACCCAGGAGCAGGTCCAGAACCAGCAGAGCTTCCTGGAGAAGTTTGCCTCCTCTCCTGCTTTCCTGAAGAGCTCCAGACTGGGATCATACCGCCTCACTCTCTCTGTGGAGGAGGTTCTGGATGCCTACAAACGCCAGGTAAGACTGATGACTGACTGAGCAGTGTGTTGCTGTGATTACGCATCATGAACTTAACCAGGCAGAAGAAAAAGTAGTTCCCACCAACAGTGTGATTCAAATGAGAGCTCAATAGCTAAGTTTCTTTTCAATGTGTTCCTGTTAGTTTTTAACTTTCCTCACAAAAAAGAGGATCAAAAGTATCCCTGTTTTGATTTAAGAAACGATATTAGAGCATAAAGATCTGGTATTGGTAGTATCGATATTTCAGTATCCATCACTACCATGTGAAGTAGACTGCAGGACTCGCACAAACTGTTGTGTATTTGTTTTGAAAGTGAAAGTGAAAGTAGGTTGGATTTATCAACAGTTACATTAGCGCTTTTGTCAGGAACACGACAACAAACAACTTTTGTAAGTTTGTAAGTCTGAAGAGTAGTTTAGTAGACGGCTACATGTATCTTAGTTACTCACAGCCAGGTGCTATGAGATGTGTCAGTAACGTGTAACATTAGTGAATCCTGGTTGTGTCCTACCAGTGCTCATCTACCAACTCCAACCTCACCAAGCAGAGCAAACGTAACCTGGCTCTTCATTTTATTGATAGACTCTCAGGTTTGAACAGATCACTGCAGAATAACTGCTGCATGTGGACAGGAATCAACATTAGCACAAACACATTAGCTCCTGTTTTAGCCTTTAGCTCGTGCTCTATCTCTCTCCTGTTTATCTTTCTTCTTCTCTTCTGTCTCTTTTCTGTCAGACAGTCCAGCCCGGGTTTCCACCATTCCTACTAAATAAATCACAGGAATCTTTTTCAGCAGAAAAAAACACAGGTCTTTCTGCTCACTGATAAACTTTGTCAGCTGGTATTTTCATAGAGACTTTGATTTGCTGTAAATCAATCCGTCCAAGTCTGACTTGATCAGGAAACTGAGAATTAGCAATTAAAAATAACCCATTTTAGCGCTGATAATCTCACGTCAAGTTGTGGATTAAGATCAGGCATACATCTATAAATGAGACTTTGTTAAGATCATTTAAAGTCCTTACTGTCTCCTATTCTCTCCAGTTCTGCACCGGAGCTGAACCCACCATTCGAGTGCTACGAACCGTCCTCTACAAACAGGAAGTGATGTATGTGGTGCTGGTCCATAACCCGGTCAATCAGGAGCTGTACTCCTACCACCCGCTGCTGACTGACGTCCAAGACAACGTCTGCACCTACAAAGACGGCTGCTTCCTGTGGAGGCCTGAGGCTATGTGTGAGACTCACAGGTAACGCTTCAAACATCAGAGAGCTCAACAAGGTCACCTGTCAGGAAATCATCTCTACTACTGCACCCCAAGTCCTCTACTTACTGACAGCAGGAGGTAACACATTCACTGCACTAACGGACCGCATGTTTCTGTTTGTTTGTCAGGTATGGATTAGTCTGGAAAGATGAAGAAAAGCGGATGGAGGCAAAAACAAACAGGTTTGGATGCTTCTACGTCTGGGATCATGTTGCAGTGGCCTTGCATGTTGACAGTCAGGTATTTATCAGGTTTTCATTGTTTGATCCTCACTGGTGCTTTGTTCAAAGTTCATTCCTGTCTGTCTTTTTCCTGCCTCAGGTGCTGAGATTTGACGTGAACCGACTGAGAGAGAAGTTGACGTTCTGTGAGAAAGGAGATGTCGATGTCAAACGCTCGAGACGTTTTGATGACATCACAAAAGCAGGAAAGTTTGTGAAAAGGTTGTGGCCTGAGTTTCCGTCACATCTAGAGCAAGCGTAAAACCCCTTAAACTTTTTGAGAGTGATGCCACTGTTTCAGATTAATATTTATTCTTATTTATTCTGTCACGGGATGTTTGCTCCTCTTATCTGTTAATATTATTATTTTCACTCAGAGAATCCCTTAGATACTGAACAAACTGGGGAAATACATTCCGATCATGATTAATTAAAAAAGAAAAAAGAAAAATTAAAAAAACGCCCAAAACAATGAATTTTAAGAAGGACATAGTGGAATCAATAAACAGGAGAAATTCTAAAGTGGGTATAAAGTGGAAAAAACTGTGTTGTTATCATTACTTACAGTTCTTATTTATGTAATTTATTTTTTCTGTTTCCTTCCAGCAATATTGAATTTTCTCTCTATATGATGTTTGATTGAAACATGTCTTGTTTTTGTTTTGGGGAGAACCTCTCTTAATAATGTGTTCAAAAACAAAAGTAAAGTGGATTGAGAAAAGATATTTTTTAGACAAAAAAAATTAAGAAGGGATGAATGAATGAAGAACTCCTCATATTTTGTTGTGTGATTTGCCAAACTTGTCTTTGTTCTTTCACTGTAAATAGATAGAATTTTATGAATTTTATACAATCAAGGATCTGACCTTTTAGTCGCATTGAAATGGGTTTTTGTCGTTGTTCTTGAGCTTCTTCTTTATCATTTCTTTTTAGTAGTAGTCTGCTCCATGTTGAGTTTAAGGGCCGTAAAATGTCAACAATAATGACTCAAATTGTAAATTTAAGAAACAAAAAGAAACACTTTTGCACCTTTGTACTTTTTTCCCCCTTTGATTATCTTTGTTTTTCTTGTATTTTTCTACTTCTAAATGTTTTTTAACTTGAAGTCTTTTTACATCCTTTTTTATTTATTGTGTACTGATTCTTTATTATTCAAGATTTTGCTAGTTCCTTGTTAATTTCCTGGATGATTGTTTAGCACCAATACTTAAAGTCAATTTCCTCGTATGTGCAAACGTACTAGACAACAAAAGTAGACTCTGATTCTGAAAAAAAAAAAAAAAAGAGTCGGCTCTTTTTCTTGAACCGAGTTCTGAGATCCGGTTCTCTGTAGAAAGACAGATTTCCCATTACTATCAGCCACAGCGCGCATTCACGTATCATCGGAATAATTGGAATTATAACGTCCACAGTGGGAGATAAGAAGCCATGGCTCCTAATACAAGACGAAAAACTCAGGAAATCTGTATTTTTTTTTCTGCTACCGTTTTGTCAAAGGACGTGTTTTTACTGTTTGCTCTAATAAAACATTGATGACCGACGTACATGTGAGTTAACTGTTGAAATATTTTTACTCATTCTAAATAGCGTTGAGTTTTGTGAATCGACGCTTTTAATGCTAAATTTTATCCGTTTGGGACACAAATTATTCGCTTTTGTTATAAGAAGTCATTTTTTTTCTGTTATACCGCTTTGATAACTGAGAAGAATATGTTACAACCCAAGAAAACGGAATTGTCCGAGCGCATTTGAACGCAGCACCACTACGGTTAGCCTGATGCCGGTGAAAGTCAGTGATCCTGTCCGGCGGAAAATCTTTAAAAAAGAGATAAAGACTGAATTTAAAGTGTGTTGGTGACTGTAAACGGATCTAAGTAGATGTTAGAAAGTCAACCACAGGGTTTGGGAACTGAAAAACGGATTTAAATCAAAATTTAACCTCCAAACGAACGAAGACTCTGGGCTGACGTCAGCAGATGGAGCAGCTAACCTGAGCTAACGGGATTAGCCTCCGGATTAACAACAATCTGCGGAGGATGAGAGACGGTGAGAGGCGGTGAGAGACGGAGACAGGTCACCGGAGCCCGGACAGGTGCTGTAAAGGTGAGTGTTCACGGGGAAACTAACAACAACAGCCTCTGAAAGCCGACAGTTAGCATAACGACAGATTACAGACTCTACGTGTCAGTGAACGCATCACCTGCAAAGGTAAACGCACACCTGTTGATTTACCAGGTGTTTGGTTAAGCAGTTTAAACATTCAGGACTTAAAAGTGCGAAAAACAACATCCTTACATTTTGTTTTGAATAACTTGAATCCGTTTTTTGTGAGCTAAAGTGATACAAGACTCCGATCTGCTGATTGTCATGAACAACAAATCATGAAAATGTAAACAGAGAAAATCTTTCATGGATTGAATTCTAGAGGAGAATTAAGCATCCGCCATACAGAAAGTACATATGTTGTTTTTTGTTTTGTTGCAATGCTGAGTAACAGCATTTCTACTAACTGTTGTACTTTTTAAAACATTCTGCATTTTTCAAAATTGTTTGGCCCATTCAAATGAACGGAGAAGACCGGTTACCATGGAAACCACACTAAAGTGTCACTGTGTTGTTTTGCCGACATTCTGGAAACTTCCGAACAGAGTTTAGAAATAGCTCCCTGGTGCCTAAAACCTTGTTTGGAGTTTGATCAATGAACTGCTCTCTATGAATGTCCTGAATCATTTAAATCACAGCTAAATCAACATTTAAGGGGATTATGGCACAAAAACACACATAAAACAGTTGACAACACAGTAGCACAGTTGATATTTTCTCAATTTTTGTCCCTTATGCTGATTTGTCACCACCTGACCTCCATCAACTCATATTTCTCTGTATGTTCTTTACATTTTGGTTATTTTAACATCTACAGCAATTACACAAGGAAATGTCAATAAAACAGTTGACCAACAATTAAATCACTTCATTTACAGACAAAAATTTGGATGAAATATTGATGAGGAAGAGTTGAAAAATATCAAACTTTCTCTAAGGTTCCCACCAAAAAGGCTATGACCTCGTGGTTTTTTTTTTATAGGGTAACACAATTGACACAGATTTCTTGGACACATTCAAAGTGAATAATTTAATGGGTATTAAGTACTGAAATAGTTTGTTAAACAGCTTTGTCAGATTTCAATGATTATTTTGAACAAATAATGTTGAAAAATGATAGAAAAAAGAGGTATTCTCGTTTTAATTTTGAAGGGCAAACTTGACTCTTAAGAAATCAGACAGCACCAAAACTGCAAATTCAAATACAAAATTATCATTTTTTGCTGAATAAATTATGGAAGGTAGATCTCTGGTAGTAGATCTTTTTCCAAGATGGTTCAGCCCTAATGTGACCTGAAGTCCTCTCTCTCTCTCTCTCTCTCTCTCTCTCTCTCTCTCTGTGGTGTTTACCCAGGATGCTCCAGGGCCCGTACAGCAGCCTGGACCGGGACCGGCCCCTGATCCGGCTCCAGTTCACCAGCTTCGCCGTGGGGACGGTTCTGCTGCCGCTGACCGGCCTCATCGCCTGCCTCTTTATCTCGCTGGTTTACCACTTAGAGGACTCCACCTTCACTCACTGTCGAGTAAGAAAAACGCTTCAGCTGAAACTTAACAGCAAATGTTTATGTGACAGAAGCTCAAACAGAAACTAAAATCACTGTGAAAGAATCAGAAAAGTTTGTTTTGACCTCAAATGTCTTCGTCCTCATTCTCCAGGTGTCAAACTACCTCCCGTCCATCAGCGCCGCCATCAGCCTGGTGCCGGAGCGCTATATCTGGCGCTGCTGCATCGGCCTGCACTCCGCACCGCGCTACCTGGTGGCCGCCGCCTACTTCCGCTTCTACCGCGGACGCTTCGAGAGGCTGCAGGAGCTGCTGCTGAGCGGCCTCGCTCTCCTCTGCAGCCTCGCCGAAAACACGGGGCTGCTGCTGCTCACGTACGTGTCGTCCACGGAAACCTACAGTGAGTACAACCGGCTGACCCGCGGCGGTTCGACTGTTAGACGCGTGTTTGTTTCAGTGCGTTTACTGTCTGATCTGTGTCTGCAGGTGTTCATAAAAACGCTTTCATCGTGTTCATCGGGAGCTCGCTACTGCACATGCTCATTACCTGCAGACTGTGGCAGGTCATCAGGAGACACTACGTGAACTCAGAGGTAAACTGGCAACTCTGCATACGTGTGTCTGTGATGGATTACTCCCCCTCACTCAGTCTTTAATCAGTTTAGAGTCAGTGCTGAGTGTTCACCTGCAGAGGGCGCTGCAGCACAGAGTCAGACTCTGAGGCTCTCTGGTCTTTAGACTGTGGGTGAAAAAAAAAAGTGAAATCGAATCAAGTGCGTATATTTTATTTCAAGTCAAAATTGTCTTCTTAGACTCCATATGATTCACATTCACCTGACAACACAAGGAAAAAAATCTCATAGGATAGAAACAAAAATGATGCCAAAATTAGCTGGAAAACTTACACTGAATCTTTTTTGCTTTGTTTTCTTAAAGAGACAGTTTCAAATTGCCTTGATTTTTTTTTTTTTTAATTGAGAAACAGCTCCAAAGAGCCTGAATGTTTCTGAAAAGGCCAATTTGTAAGTGTCTCAGTGTTTCTTAAATAGACAGTTTCAAAGTGTCGTAATGTTTCTTAAAGAGACAGTTCAAAAGTGCCTTGATGTTTCCTAAAAAGAGAAAGTTTCAGGGTGATGAAATGAATCTACTCTCATCTATCTATTAAATCTCATCTATTTATGTCCAAATGCAGTGACCAATAACATGTTTATTTACTAATAAACTTAATAAAATGTTGTTGACCTGGTAAACCTGTAAAAATCTGTTTATGTGAACTGAATATTCACAGCAAAAAATGGATAATCAGACTGATAAACAGGTTTGATCAGGGGTGTTTGTGTAAATAAGTCTTCTCACTGTTCTGGTCTGTGTTGTTCTCAGCTGAGCGTCTTTAATCTGTATCTCCCTCTCAGGAAGTGACATCATACCGCTGGAAACTGCGTCTCTTCCTGTTTAACATCAGCTGTTGTGCGATCGCTGGGTATTTATTCAGACGCCACAACAAGTACTGCGAGGCCGGAGGTGAGTGTTGGCGTGCTGCTCTCATGGTTAACAGGAGGATGATGGTCCTCAGGTCTTCACTTCCTGTCTCTCTCTTTATCCCCCCCTCCCACAGTCTACACGCTCTTCGCTCTCTGCGAGTACCTGGTGGTTTTCTCCAACATGGCCTTCCACATGACCGCCTTCTGGGACTTTGGGACCAAAGAGGTGATCGTGGCCACGCCCCCCGAGGGCAAGAGATACTGATATTTTTAAAAGAAGAAGAAGAAAAGAAACGCTCCAATGAGACGCCTGGACCCGATGTTTAACAGGAAGTGAACGTGTGAAGGCGTCATGGATGTTAGTGAGAAGTCGAACTGATGCCTTTGAGATTAACTCAATCATTCCAAAAACCACCACGTGCTTCAGACTGTTCCTACAAAACCTTCAACCAGAGACACAACCTGAAATAAAACAGCGTCAATGAAAACAGAGAAACAAACATTTCTGAACCTCAGCACTTTTTTATAACACATATTTAACAAGAGTTTAAACCACAAACAGGTTCAAACTCCCACACGTCTTAATATGAAGGACACAATAAAAGTAAACAAACCAACCAGAGAATAAACTGGTAACTACGGGAGAGGATTAGGGCCAGATCTGATTTGAGAGAATTATTTTATGTAAATCAGAAATAAAGCTGAGATAAACATCAAAATGATGACATTAAGTTGAAATGTTGAGATGAAAGTTAAATTTACAAGTTTGGATAGAAATTTCAAGATTGAAGTTGAAAATTCTCTATAAAAGTCAAAATCTCAAGGTTAAAGTTGAAATTTGAAGAATAAAGTTAAGTGGAAATTTAAAAGTTAAAAGTTGAACTTTGGAGGTTAAAGTTGAAACTCAGAGACCAAAGAGAGAATTCTGACCTAGACCTTTAAATTCTAGAACTTCTAGAATAGGGGGACAATTCCGGCCTAGACCTCTAAATTCTAGAACTCAGGGATCAAATAGAGAATTCTGACCTAGACCTAGATCTCTAAATTCTAGAACAAGGGAAGAATTTTGACCTAGATCCCTAAATTCTAGAACGAGAGAAGAATTTTGACCTAGATCCCAAAACTCTAGAACTCAGAGATCAAAGAGAGAAGTCAGACCTGGATCTCTAAATTCTAGAATGACGGGAGAATTTTGACCTAGATCTCTGTATTCTCTGAATTCTAGAATTCAGAGATCAAAAAGAGAATTCTGACCAAGATCTCTTAATTCTAAAACGATGGGAGAATTCTGACCTAGATCCCGAAATTCTAGAAGGAAGGGAGAATTAAGACCTGGAACCCTAAATTCTAGAACTCAGAGATCAAAGAGAGAATTCTGACCTTTATCTTTAAATTTTTAGAACTCTAGCAGCTCCTGATTGGTTGACTCAGTCTACGAACTTTACCCGAATGTTTTTTGCAGTTTTGCTGTTTTTTCCCTCCATACACTGAGGATTGAACTCCTCATAAATGAAAAGAAAACTGCAAACGGCCACAGAGCCTCGTCTCTCGTCCTCCTGGTGATGAAATGTGAAACGACGT
Organism: Thalassoma bifasciatum; assembly: GCA_008086565.1. Taxonomy (NCBI): domain Eukaryota; kingdom Metazoa; phylum Chordata; class Actinopteri; order Labriformes; family Labridae; genus Thalassoma; species Thalassoma bifasciatum. The sequence continues at coordinate 139,459 of RPOG01000934.1, forward strand.
CACAGCTCGTGCGGGAACAGACCAGTGATTCTCTGCCGCCCGGTGTCAGACGCCCAGTTGTTTCCTCCGTCAGCCTGGTGTGGTTGTTACTCATCAGCTAAACTGGATTCACATGTTTACTGTCAGAGCTGAGCGGAGCTTTTGTTCCGGTGAGAAAAACTCGACCGCTGCTCCACGATGCTGAAATGTTTGTCTGGGACGAGTCGGCTCAACCTTGAAAACAGCAGATTCTCACAAGCTCATACTTTTCATAATCTGGTTAAAAGCACTAACCATCTGTTTTAAGTTTATTTAAAGCAAAATAACCTCAGAGTGTTACCACAGTGTCAACAGGAAGAGGATGGATGCTGGATATAAAACAACTTTGTCCTGACCAATCAGAGCGGAGCTGATAATTCATGATGTGTCACACAGATAAACACAATTTCAGACTTTTGTCCTGAAGGTGGCACCAGATGAAAATATTTAACTGTTTAATCCAAAGGTTAATTTTGTACGGTGGCCTTGTTGTGTCACTTTCACAGCCTTTTTGGAAACAACAAGAACTCAAAGCACAGCGCGGATTAACACACTGACATGCTAAACGTGAGCTAGTTAGCGTCTTTGTGGCGTGGATTTAAGTTACGTTGTCATGGTTAGTGTGTTTTTAGTAAACGTGTTGTCATGTTTCGATGATCCACAGTCAGAGGATGTTTGTTCACAAAGTGTTTCCTGTGCTTTAACATCTGTTTGGTGCTGTTTCAACACTTTTTATTAAAAACAAAAACATTTACAAACCACTTTTCTTGTGTTTTTGTCGTCGTAAAGAAACGAAACCGATCAGCGAGCATCGAAACAAACATCCAACAAATGTTACTGATTTAAAAATTGTATCAGGAAAATGAGACGGAGGATGAGGAGAAGATTGAGGCCGTGGAGACGTTTTTATAAACATGATCACAGAAAGAATCTGCAGGAGGCCACAGACAGGAAGAGGAAGTGACTCCCTGCCTCTGAGGAGGAAAAGACGACATCCTGAAACTCTGCAGAGAAACAGACTCAGAAAACCACCGCTTTAAGTTTCATTATGAGAGAATGAGCAGAGTGAACATACTCTAACCCCCCCTAAAGACAACCCCCCCCCCAACCCAGAGATCCTGCAAAAATGACAAACTGACTTCATAACCCAAACATTTATTTACAACACTCCTTTACTGTTTAAAGTGAAAACTGTCTTTAATGTAAATATATAAATAATGTATGAAAGCTTATTTTCTGCCAGTCAGAAAGTTTAACAATGAAAAACTCTTGGTTGAGATTATTTTTTTGCCAAATGAAATGAAGTAAAAAATTTCACTTCTTTTTCCCCTCATAATTTTGACTCTTTTTCCTCAAATTTTCACCATTTACTGCAAAAATTTAAACTTTTTTCTCACAAGTTTGACTTTTTAGTCTCAAAATTGTAAATTTTCATCTCAGAATTTTAACTTCATCTCAGAATTTGACTTCATAGTCCAAAAATTGGGATTTTCTATCCCTAAATTTTGATTTTTAATACCAAAATTTCAACCTTTAATCTTAGAATTTCAACTTAATCTCAAAAGTTTCTTTTTCTAAAGATTTCATCTCCTCTTCTCAGAATGTTGAAGTACTCCAAAATATTAGTTTTAGTCCGGAATTGTTTTTTCTATCCCTGAATTTTGACTTTATATCCCAAAATTACAAATTTTTCATCTTAGAATTTTGACTTAATCTCAAAAGTTTGACTTTTTAATCTCAAATTTGTGACCTTTTTATTCTATAATTTTGAATTTTTAGCTCACAATTTCAAATTCTCATCTCAGAATTTTGCCTTCATCTTAAATTATTGACTTTTTAATCCCAAAATTGTGACTATTTAATCTTAGAACCTACCCCTTGTCTCACAATTTTAACTTTTATCTCAGAATTTTGAGGAAAAGAAGACCAAATAAAACAAGAGTAAAACAAAAAGGAGGAGATTAGGATTAAGTTTGAGTGTCATGGAAAAAAAGGGTTTGTTTTTTTTAGTCTTTTTTAGTTTCGAGAATAAAGTCGCAATGTGAAGTGGTTGAAGTGGAATTGTCGAAACATCAAAATCATAAAGTAACAAGATTGAAGTAAAAAGTTATTTTGACGACATTTTGTTCGAATAATCCATATAGTTATTTCAGACTTGTTTAAAGTATCACAGTGAGAAGAAGTGATGTTGTTAAATAAAATTTTAATCATTTCTTAAAGGCTTTCATTCTCTTCAGCATCTGGGACGTGTTCAGGAAGAGGAACAGACTCCAGGGGGCGCCGTCACACACTTAATTAAGACAATTATCCAGACACTTTTGAACATTTTTCACTCATTGTCGTTCAAACTGAGCTGATAAATCCTGAGTTTTTACAAATCAGCGTCCTGATGGAAAAATTTCACATTAAAAAGAGACATCAGATTATTTTGACTCGTTAGTTACAGTCAAACTGGAAACATCCAGGTCGTTGACTCCTGTCGGCCTCAGAAAGTTTGATGTGTAAAGAAGATTCATCAAGATGTCAAACAAACCCAGAGGACAAACGTTTGGTTCAAGTCAAATCTAGAATTTAGAAACAGGGTGAGGAAAGATTCTGGTGTGAACACGACTCCACAGACGCTTCAGGATCTTCTCTGCTGTGATTTCAGCTCAGAGCCTTAAAACCTTCACCAGCTCTCCTACCATAAACTCTGACACGTTAAAAACACGTTTCAAACAGTCTCTCAGAAAACGCCGCCACAGAAGCCATCGCTGGAGTTGATCCGGTTTGATCCAGTTTAATCCGGTTTGGTCGGCTACAGTAGGACGCAGTGCCTCTTGCTGACGGCGGGCTGCGGGTTGAGGAACGCCCTGACGGCCTCGGCGAACACGTCCTTGATGCCGTCCTGGTTGAGGGCGGAGCATTCCAGGTAGCGGGCGGCCTGGATCTGGCGTGCGAGCGCGGCGCCCTGATGGTGGGTGACGGGCGTCTGGTTCTGCTCCTTCAGCTTCCTCTGAGTGTCACTGTCGTTCCGCAGGTCGCTCTTCGTGCCGACCAGCAGGATGGGAACGCCAGGGCAGTGATGAAACACCTGAAGAGGAAGAAGAAGAACCTCATTCTTTATCTTAAAACCTTCAAACTCAGCTAAAAGTCTTAAAGGTTCTGTTTGACCTCTGACCTCTGGGTGCCACTTGTGTTTGACGTTCTCGTAGGAGGCGGGGCTTGAGATGGAGAAGCAGATGATGAAGACGTTGGTCTGAGGATACGACAGCGTCCTCAATCGGTCGTACTCCTCCTGACCCGCTGTGTCCCACAGGTTCAGACTGATGGTTCTACCGTCCACCGTCACCTGAACGCACCACACACACACACACACACACACACACACACACACACACACACACAGAGTTATAGACCATATTAGTTATTGTAACAATAATACATGTAACGTACCAGTGCCTAAAATAATACTAATACAACAAACAAACAAATCTCATTCTGCTGACAGACCTGACAAATCCTGAATTTTTTTAAAAATTCAGACAAAAAAAGCCGAGACACAACACAACAGAACTAGACAAGATTCATCACAGCCAAAAGTGAGGAAACTGGACTAAATGTGACTTAAAACGACCAGACAAAACACGAAAGGACACAAGAAGATGCAGAGAGAAGAGAATTTCCACCCATTAAACAAAAAAGAAATTAAAACTTTGCTTTTTCTGAGAGATTTTTAAAGTATTTTAAGTCAAAACTTTGGGAAAAGAAAGTCAAAAATCTTATAATTTAAATTTTCTCCTCTCGATTTCAATTTTTTGTCTCAAAATTATTTATTTACTCCTCATTATTTTAATCAGCTTGTCAAAATTTTAACTTTTTCCGGTAAGTTTCAACTTAAGCTCAAAATTTCATTTCAATGGTTTTGACTCATCTCAAAATTTAAACTTTTCACCTCAAATAACAAATATGTCAAAATGTTTAATTTTCTTCTCACAGTTTCAACTTTATAGGTCAAAATTTACACTTTTTTACACTTTAAAAAAAAATCCTCTCTTAATTTCTAATTTTTTTCTCATTCTTTGGACTTTTTATTTCTAAATGTTGACTTTTTTGTTTTAACAAAAATTTGACTTTTCTCAAAGACTTGACTTTTCATCTTAAGTTTTGAATTTATACCATAATTTTGAATGTACTTGCAAAATTTGCATTTTTTATCTAATGTCACGTCTCACATTACATGTGACAACAAAATGAGATGCTAGGAAACAAATTGTGAAAGGACATGACATGACACAACAAAACATGACACAACAAAACAACACAACATGGAACAATCTGACAGAAGGATCCAGAACTTTGTCAGAGCACGATTAAGTGTGACACATCGAATCACAACAAAACATGACGTGACAAAATGTGACGTGACAAGACATGTCATGTCAGTAAAACATGACGTATCTGATGAAATGTGACGTGACACAACAAAATGTGGTACTTGGAAACAAATCGTGAAAGGGCATTACACGACACAACAAAACATGACTCGACAAAACAACAAAATCTGATATAATGAAACAACACAACATGAAATGACCCCACACAACGATGCCAAATGTGTCATGAAACAACAGAACAAGGCAAAACTAAACATGACGCAACAAAATGTGACCATTCACATCACAACTAAATAAAACATGACTCAACAATAAAATTTTAAAAATGACATGACCCGGCCGGACAAAGGGACACCTAAATGTGTCATGACATAGCAACATGACACGTCACGTTTTCTTTCTGTGGAACGACAGAGCGTGATGTTTGATCTCAGAGAGCGGGTGTTGCTGTTGGTGTCTGTGTTGGTGTCGGTGTTGCTGTTGGTGTCTGTGTTGGTGTTGGTGTTGGTGTTGATGTTGATGTTAATGTTGGTGTTGATGTTAGTGAAAAAGCGTTGACGGACCTGGCTGCTGTAGTTGTCGAACACGGTGGGAATATATTCTTTAGGAAAAGCTCCGGTGGTGTAGGAGATGAGGAGGCAGGTTTTCCCCACAGCACCATCACCCACCACCACACACTTTATACTCTGCATGATGACCTTTGACCTCTGAGCAGCGACCTGAAACATAACGACATGCTCAGTCCTGGTTCCAACCAAACACTGGAAGTAAAACAGTAAAAAAGTTGAGTTTCTCCCTCTCTGAGTTTTTACCTCTGGGGTTGTGATTGGTTGACTCGTCCTCCTCTCGTGGGCAAATCAGAGCAGCTTCAGTTTCCTTCGCTTTCCTCCAGTTTCCTTCAGTCAACAGCGTTTGTTCAGAGACTTGTGTCGTCCCATCGTCCGCCTGCAGGGGGAGCAGTGGAGTCAGTCTTTGTGTTTATGGAAATGACCTCTGCAGGAGGAAACGGTCTCCAAACAAATCAGAGATGTTATCCTGCACACACACACACACTAATTCAAACACACACACAGATCACAGATGTATGAATGCGAGCTGTGTGAGTGTGACACAGGCTCCTCCCACATAGTCAAAACTTTATTTACATTTACATGAACCAACGGTTGGTTCTATTTCTGTCCCATATTTTCTTTTTTTTACCTTCGGTCACAAAGGGTCAGGATTTGTTTGAGTGACTGTTTTAACTTTCAGTCTCTACCTCAGTCACACTTTTACAAGTTCATAAGGAAATATGAACTTAAAGAGGCTGATACTGTAGCCGGTACCTGGGTCGATACCAGGGCCAATACTGGGGCTGACACCTGGATCAATGCTGGGGCCAATATCAGGGCTAATACTGGGGTTGATACTGGGGTTGATACTGAGGCCAATACCTTGATAGATACTGGGGCCCACACCTGGGTCAACACTGGGGTCGATACCTGGGCTTATACTGAGGCTGATATCAGGGCCAATACCTGAGTTAATACTTGGGCCAATATCTGGGTTGATTCTGGGCCGATACCGGGGCCAATAACCAGGTTGATACTAAGGCTAATACTAGGGCTGATACCTGAGTTGATACATGGGCTCATACTGGGGCTGATACCGGAGCCGATTCCTAGGCTGATATCTAGGTCGAAACTAAGGCTGATACAAAGGCTTATACCCGGGTAGATCCTGGGACTTATGCTGGGGTCGATACTCTGGCCAATATCTGGGTCAATATTAGGGCCAATACTGGGGCCCACAGCTGGGTCGATACAGGGGCTGATACCAGGGTTGATGCTTGAGTTGATACCAGAACCAATACTTGGGCTAATAATTAGGTCAATACTAGGGCCAATACTGGGGCCGATACTAACAACACCACTACCTACAATGAATAAACGTCATCACATCATTTTTTAAATTTACATTTCTGAGGGACACAGCCATGACATTTCTGTTTTCAGAAAAAAATGTGTGTCCAATTTTCTATTTTTTCATGGTTAATTGCCCTTTTTTGGCAAATTATTTAGTTAACCTGACCATATGTCTGTACATTTCTATCAAACTTTGGGTTATCAGGCCTGTATTGATTAGTAGCAAAATTTGATTAAAACAAAAAGACTCCTAACCCTCTCCTGCATGAATTATGAAAGTCAGTGTCAGGATTTATTCCTTCGGTGTTTTATTTGTATTAAGGCGTGAAAAAATGTTCACTATATTTTTCAAATATTTAAAACTGAGACTTCAACAGAAAACAGTGTGAACTTAATGTAAACATGACTTTTTTTCTTAGGTAATTTCATGAAAAAAAATTATGTTTTGAAAAACATTTTAACTCTCTTTCACCCATTTTAACACTGAATAATTTATACTTTATAAGTTTTTTTACCCTCAAAAGTTTTGAAAAAAATTGAAAACATTTTTTCAGGCCCTAAGCAGAATAAAAATATCCTGACACAGGCTAATATGAATTTCCACCACATGGACCACTGAATTTAGGAGTGAATAACTTTTAAATAGGTGTCACTGTAGTGACCACAATGCACCACAGGATTAAACACCTGTTTCCGTCTCGACTGATGAGCTTTAGACCTGACAGATTCTCAGGCTGTTTCCATCACACTTGTTTTGCAAATAAAAGTGATATTTCTGAAGTTTTGATAAAGTGCGATTGCCCCTCCCATTGCACTTTTATGATAAACTCGAAACTTCTGAAAAAAAAAACCACTTCACTCGAGCGTAAAAACTTTGCAATTTGAGAAGTTATTGTAAGTCTTGGTGTTTCCATTAGTGCTTTTTTTTATTGGCATGTATAAGTTTTGGGTAATTCCAGGCTCAATTGAAATGAAACTACTGACCTCAGGTTCATCCCTATTGTTGTGTCCAAACTGAACCATGTGGATGTGAAAGGTGTTTTTTTTTTTATTATCAGTTCAACAGACGAACAAAGACGTGAGGTTTGAGCCTTTGTGTGGATTTGATGTTTCTGTGTCAGCAAACGTTTGTTTGCAGGAAACTTGAAACTGAAAAAGTAGAAAATGAAGAACAGACGGTTTGAAAACACAAAGACAGAACGATCAGAGGAAAGTGATGGTGAACAGAGAGAGAGAGAGAGAGAGAGAGAGAGGCTCCCTCCAGATGTCGGCTAAAAGAAAACGTCTCAGCCCAGACTCTGGGGACGCCGACCCCACCCTCCCCCATCTCTCTCTCTCCCTCTCTCTCTCTCTCTCTCTGGGCGGAGGTCGGCTGATCTCACTCCTGCTGGAAGCTTCACCTCTGATCTCACTTTGTTTCAGCTCAGTCCTCTCTCTGTCCTTCACCAAACAGATAATTTCAGTGTTTCAAACCTGTGAATTAAAGTTTTAACGGCTCTAAATTCCACGTGTGACCTGTCAGAAAAAGTGTTGAAACGTCCTTTTGTAACTCAGAGGCGACAGAAAAAGGACGAACTTCTCTGCGGTTTCATGCTGAAATAAACTGAAACTCCTTTCAGTAAATTCACAGAAATCGTTTCCTCTGATTCGTTTGAAAGTTTCCCAAAGTGACGACAGATTCATTTTACTCAATAATTCTTCATAAAACACCAACGTCACTCTGCTGCAGTTCATCTCCCCTCCTCTAGGGGTCAGTGTGACTGTGCTGAGCTTTATCTGAAGATTGCAACAAACTGTGAGGCTGCAGCAAAAACATTAGGGAAGTTAAAAAAAACCTGCAGTTCCCTGAGTGACCACTAGAATCTGTCTCCATCAGTGAGTCAGTCCCATAGAGCTCCATGTTAAAATAAACTGCAGTTCCCTGAGTGTCCACTAGAGTTTTCTGTTTGTTTCAAAGTGTTTCAGACTTGAATATATGAAAGTTTTGAGTTTCATCTGAAAATTTTGAATTTATCATCTTGAAACTTCATCTTTTTCTCTCTAGTTGTTTCTTAATCTCAAAATTTTGATATTATCCTACAACTTTCACTTTATATATCAGATTTCAACTTTTTACCATAAAATCTGGACATTTTAGCTTTTTTTACTCTGAATTATGACGTTGCTATTTCAAATTTGTGACGTTTCATCTCAAGATTTTGACCAATTTTTTAAAAATTTCTACCTTAAATCTAAAAAATTTTAGTTCTCTGACTAAAGTCAAAATGTCCTACTTTTTTTCTTAGAATTTGGTTTTTCGTCTAAAAATTCTGACTTTTTATCATAAATTCAAACCTCATCATCCTAAAATTTTGATTTCTAGTCTGATATTTTTGATGTATATTCTTAAAATTCAACTTTTCATCTCAAATTTTGACAAGATTTTGAAATTTTGACCAAGCCCATAAATTTTTCTTTTAATCTCCCTATAGAGCTTCTTGTTAAATAAGCTGCAATTCTCTGAGTGTCCACTTGAGTTTTCTGCTTGATGCAGACTTTTTGATTTTTTTCACTTAAAGTTTTAAGTTTTATTCAGAAATTTTAAATTTATGGTCTTATATTTTGACTTCTTTCTCCAATTTTGTCTTTTTATCTTAAAATTTTAACTTTAATCCTCAAATTTTGACTCAGTTGTTTCAAATTTTTGACTGTAATCTCAAGATAAAGACTAATATTTTTTTAAATTTTGACTTACATCCCTAAATCTTGAGTAGTCTTCCTCACAATTTTGACTGTAGTACAATTTTTTACTTCTATCCTAAAATTTGACATTGTTAGTAGAGATTGAACCGTTTCCTCTTTTCTCCGCCTTTTCACTGATCTGATCCTGCACCTTTGTCTCAGTTTGTCTAGAAAAAGCGTCAGATGTGAAACAGAGATTAAAGTGTGAAGAGTGAGACTGCAGGAGGAAGAAAGAAACGTTTCTAAAAAGAGGAAGAAGAGAAGACCTGGATGTGTGAAAACAACCTTCCTCTTCACCAGAAACAGAGTTTTATGTCGCTGCCTATAAATCATTAGCATCATCAAAAAAAAGAGAAGAGATGGAAACATGAGGAGGATTCAGACTCTGTTCGTCTCTTTTGGATAAAGTTGTGTTTCAAAAACCGAGACCAAACAAAGACCAGAGCAGCGGTTCGACCTGAACAAACACGTTTAGACGACTACAAACACTTTGGCCTGTGTGGTTATTTGTGGTTTTAGGTTTCCTTAAAGCCGCTGAGAGGAGCGTTTACTCGTGTTGAAACTTCTTTTTCTTACGTCCTTTAATGACCCATAGATTAAAACGAGATCACCACTGATCAGATTATTTCTTTACTCACTTCTATTTATACGCCCAATATAAACACAGAAGAGCAGAGACAGAAAAGAAAGTAAAATGACAAGAAGCGTATACAAGAAGAAACTCAACCTTAAAAACAAAGTTAAATGAATAAAACAGTCACGGTAGAATTTGAAATTAACAGTTCGAGCCATAACGATCAGATAAACAACAGAAGCTCAAGATAACAAGTTAATTTCAATTTCCTCTCACAGTTATCTCCAGAAAACGAATCTTTCTTTTTTCTAAGATAATGGTTGAATTTGTTCCATTATCTCTTGAAAACAAATCTTTTGTTCCTGGGATCATTTTTTGGTGATGCAAACACCAAAGAAAAAGTGGATTCGGCTTCAATCATCTCAATTATGTGGGCAGATGGAAACTTTGGCACATCACCTTATGCCTAATGATGCTCGCTCAGTCTACTAATGTGATTTTTAGATTTCCAGAAAGTATCTCTATAAAATGAAGACAATAAAATGTATCCAATGATATATTCAAATGTTAAATCATTTTACGGAATCAAAATCAAAAATACTTTATTAATTACGTTGGGAAAATTTAGTGTTGCCAGATACTCATCACACAGAAAAAGAGTAGAAAAAAATAATAAGGGATAAGAAGATATAATAAAGATTACATAAAATAGAATAGGCAATAAGATAAGATATTATAAAAATAGAATAGAAAAGTAGAATAAAATACTAAAAAAGTGTGCAATGTGTACAATAAGCAAGAAACAAGCAATAAAATTACAGTAAGTACCAAAATATATATGTACAAGATAAGAAATAGGAAGTTATTAACATGGTGGTGTGACAAAACTGATCGGTTTTTCAGTCCAGGTATGGAAGGAAGAGTCCAAATTAAAACTTCTCAAAGAGCCGTTTTAATGTCTTGGGAAAGTTAAATGTCAGAAAGCTCCAGAATGTTGACACATTAAGGGCAAAAAGCTCAGAGTCCTTCAAGGAAACTTCAGAGAGGAACATTGTAGCATGTCCTTGTATTGGCCCTGAAATCAAAAAGTGAATTTCAAAAATACTGGAAAAAAGTGAAGGGCATCAAAACAAGTCAAGGAACTTTCCAATCTGATCTCCATGAGAAACAAAACGCCAGATAAGAGTTTGAGGACAAGTGGTGATGCAATCAGCCCCGGTCCAAAAATACGAAGCACATGTGGAAGTGCTAAAAACAGCAGTTCCACTTGAAGAATCACGAAGACACCAAGCTGAGAAAGTCGAACTTTACAGCAAATATTAAACATGTTTACCGCCTGTTCAAAACTGGTTTTAATCTGTAGATATGTCCACATTTAGCCAGGTTTTTAATTTTTTTTATATACTTATATTTTGGCCTGTCATCCACACAAAAGTGCAATTTTACTTAAATGAAAACTCTGGTTTCATTGTTTCATGTACCTGCCGAGGGAAACGCTGAGTTTTGGATCTCAAACATCACAGCTCGAGACAAAAAAAAGCTATTTATGTCACATATGTGAGGTTTGTTTATGTCAGGCCTGAATATGGCGAGCGTGACTGCTGAACATTGAATTGAACATTGATCAATAAATCAATCAATCTTAATTTATATGGCGCCAAATCACAACAAATGTCTCAAGACACTTGGCCAAATATTTACAGGTCTAGACCCGTTAACATTAATAAATTTTGTTTTATGTTATTAACAGAGACCTAACCTCAAGAAAAGATAAAAAGTCTTATATCATCTTAACCCACCATGAGCACAGAGCTTTACAACATTTAGCAAGTTACAATAGAGAGAAAAAACTTCTCTTAAACAGGCAGAAACCTCAGACAGGACCAGACTCGTGTTAGACAAACATCTGCCTCGACTGATGCAAACACTTCTTACAGCGGATTTCTCCAAGTGCATTCGTGTCTTAACACAGTTGCTACAAGTGGCAATAACAATACGTTTAAGGTGGCAAAAATTGGGAGAAAACTGGGAAAATGATCAGGAATCAGCAAAACTTTCCAGAGGCCTGAAATTTCAAAAAAAAAAATTCTCTTTTTTGATCTCATGTAACATTCTAACTTTCTGAGACACTGAATTTTAGGGTTTTTACTAGGGTAAGTCATAAAAATATCATCCCTTTCAATATAGCAATTGATAACAGCATATGAGATGGAGAACAAAAATCAATCGCACAACAAATTGCAATTGGGAAATATAACCTCAATTAGATTGTTTTTGCAAATCATACAGCCCTGATCATTTCTATATATTACAGAGTTTTTAGCTCTTATAGGAGTGTGATAGTGAAGTAAAGCACCAGCTTCACTGTGAAGTTAGTTCACATCAGAATTTCCAACCTGGTGACCTCAGAGAGACTTCAGACTTTGGTCTTTTTCTCCAGGATGGTCATGCTTTTTGCAGAACATGTTTCTGAAGTGACGTCCTGATGGTCAAAGTGAGAACTGACAGTCCAGTTATTTAAGACGAGCCTTTTTCACTTTATCATTTCTTGGTTTTGATGCTCAGAGTTTATTCTCAGCCTCATTTATCGGAGTAGGCGTTTCCCAGTCTGATTTAAATGTTTGATAATTTAAGAAAAAGTCTGACAAATGTTCTGTAAACCTCTGAGCTCCAGTTTTAGAGTTTTTTCCCGTCAGAGCTTCAGCTGCTGTGACTCGGTTCCTCTGTTGGTCAGAAGATTCCTCCTAAAGCAGCAGATTTAGATGAAAAGACAGAAAAAGAACACAGCTGACGAGTCGAAACCAAAGATGAAGAAGTTCCTGAAACACTGACAAACCAGGCCAGAAAAACCATCGGGGTGTCTGCCTGTCTGTTTCTCTGCACATTGACAACATTCGATATGAAATGTGTGAAAAAACTCACAAACTGCTGCCTGAAGTATTTTAACACATTTCTTTGTGCTAGATGAAAGCGTGAAACAAAACCCAGACGCCCTATATATCTTTAGATTAACCAACGCCTGGTAATGTCAGTCCAGTGGCGCCAAAACAAGACAAATCTAAACATAAGCAGAAACAGAAAAACACCTGGACTCACTGAACCAGCTCAGGACAGTTTTGGGATGGATCTGGATTTAAAAACCACTCAGATTTTTGTATCTGACTTGGACCTATAAAACATAAAGATGCTTTAAAACAGGCAGGAAAAACCAGGGAATTCTGGCTGAGACAGAATTCAAAACACAAAAAAAGACAAAGCAAAAGTAAGGCCAGTCACCAAGATTTTTACCGGGCCAAACAAAGCTAAAAGCAGGCAAGACCAGAAAAAAAGTACCAAGGAATAATGGGCAAGACCAGACTCAAAATACCAGAGCACACTAGGCCAAAAATGGGCCATTGCCAAGATTAATTCTGGTCCAAACAAGCTCCAAACCACAAGGAATACAAGGCAAGACCAGACTGAAAATACCAAGGAATACTGTGCCAAAACAAGGCCCTAATTGATTTATATATTTGGTTATACAGGCCTTCAGTACCTAGAGGTATTCTGACCTAACACTGGTAAACATTTGGGAACAGTGAGACCAAAATATGAGATCACAGAGGGACACTGGACCAAATCATTGCTCAATATCAAGACAAGGCTCAATCAGGGAGATGATGAGGAAAATTTGGCAGACTGGGCCAAAATACCAAGAGTCCTTTGTCAAGACATGGATCAAACCAAAGCAAAATGACCAGGATGTAATTTTCAGACAAGAGTCTAAGAATAAAGGCTGAATATTAAGTACAAGAGGGCCATATTCAACAACCACAGGACAATAACAACAGTGGGATACAGTAGAAATATGGTTAATAAGCTAAGTGTCCAAATCTTGGCTCACATGCAACCTTTCTTAGCTGAGTGAGTCTAACAGGGAAAATCTTCCACACGAACCTTTCGACAGCAGAATTTCCTAACCCGCTGACCCCAACAGTCAGACGGTGCCAGCCAAAGAGGAACTGCTCTGTGTTGAAACCGAAACAGGAAGGGTTTGTCCGCAGCTCTATTCATCCAGGAGCAGCATGTGCGAAGGAAAAGTGACACAGTGTGAGCGGCGTTTACCTGAGTTCACACAAACGTTAAAAACTGGGAACATGGATTCAGGAGGCTGGAGTCTGATGTTCATTCAGAGCCGTTAAATCAAAACTTTTACAGAAACAGGAGGTTTATATTTGGCTGATTTCTGCCTGAAAACACCTCAAAAGTCAGTTAATCGGACAAACAGACCAAACACTTAAACAACTGATTACATCAAAACAGCCTGATGGAAATTATTAACCAAACCAGACCACAAGAACAACAAATACAGAACCAAACAAAAGCTGAAATACCAGAGAATATCAAACTCTAAACTCTGAGAAAAACAGGAACTGAAACATCATAAAACTACGGGTCACTGCGAGACTTGAATGGATACTGGAACAAACTTTGGTGAATAAAACTGTTCAGCTACTGCAACAAACACATCAGGGCTAAAATGACCAAAAAAATTAGGATATTCTTATAAGGAATATCCCCAGTAGAAACAGTAGCAACATGATTAATGAAGAAATTATTTTTTCCTGAATTCAGGCCTAAAACCTGGAACTGTAATTTGGTTCACCAAACTGGACTGAATTACAGTTAAAGCATCAGAAACTGTGAGGCTAAACTGGAGAAAGAAACACGACCAAAACATCAGGGAATGTTGGACAATAAAGTGCAAACTAAACCAAAAAACAAAGAGCAAACCAAAAGTTATAAACATCCATGGTTTGTCGTGAAGCTGAGAATAAACTCTGGGCATCAAAACCAAGAATTAATGCTTATAGTTGCTTTGTTACTGAGTAGGAAAAATCTTTTAAACAACAAAAAAAAAAGTGGGAAAATACTCATCTTAACCACTGCTCGGTAATATCGGTCCAATGGCGCCAAAACAAAACTAATCTAAACACAAGCAGAAACAGAAAAACACCTGGACTCACTAGACCAGGGACGGATCTGGATTAAAAAAACACTCGGATTCTTGCATCCAACTTAGATCTATAAATAAAGATTGCTTCATAATAGGCAAAAAAGCGCCAAGTAATACGAGGTCAGACAAAATTCAAAACATCAAAAAATACTGAGCAAAAGTAAGATTTGGTCTGGTGCTTTTTTGGTAAAAAAAACAATGCACCAAAGACACTAAACCAAACCATTGCTTGATTAGTAAGTAATATTTTGACTAAAGATTCAGTTCAAAGCTGGACCAAAACACAAGTCAACGTCGGACAAAGTAAGAGCTAGTTCTCTGGTAAAAACTGAGGGATAAATGTCGTACCAAACCAAAGTCAAACAACTAAGATTATCAGACTGAACTGTGGTACAGAAAAACTAAAATGAATCAACTTTATCTTGATGGAATTGTGACTGAAAGATCAGCTTGACTTGAAGATCTTTGACCAAACCAGAGCTAATAAGCTGAGGAATACTTGAACCAAACGACAGTGAAAACACCAAACAAACACCAGGTTTAACTGTGGGTGAACCCCAGAGACACTGGACCAAACTGGGGCTAAACAGACAAACAAACTAGGACCTGATGAGTCAGAGGAAAGTATTTATAGACTCTGGCAGCTGGATGATTCACATCAGCACTCGGTTAGCGATTTCTGACGTCTCTAACACTCTGACTTCCTGTTTTAGTCTGGGAAATATGAAACTGCCCGAGCTGACTGTGATGTTTCTCAATCACATCTGAGCGCGTGCGACTGACGACACTGTGTGATGTCATTTTTAAAGTTCAGCGTGGGAAGGACACGTTAGTCAAAGCTATTTTTTGTTTTTTTGCCAACACATTTGATAATTAAACACCTTTAATTTTTCCATTAATACTCCAAACTTACTGTTTTACATTCTGTATATTCTCATGTCACAGATCAAAGATCAGAGCAAAACAACCCAAACTGATCTTTATGATTCAGTTGAGTGAATGTGCTGCAGATAAACTTTAAACTTACTTCTCGTTTTCACCTTCACCTGGTCAACAACAAACAAGAAACTTCAACTTTTAAAACACTGAGAACAAGCGGAACAACACATCTGATCACAATGGAAACCAGCTGGGCTAACGACCCTGAACTAAGGTCAAAAAGNTTAGTCTGGGAAATATGAAACTGCCCGAGCTGACTGTGATGTTTCTCAATCACATCTGAGCGCGTGCGACTGACGACACTGTGTGATGTCATTTTTAAAGTTCAGCGTGGGAAGGACACGTTAGTCAAAGCTATTTTTTGTTTTTTTGCCAACACATTTGATAATTAAACACCTTTAATTTTTCCATTAATACTCCAAACTTACTGTTTTACATTCTGTATATTCTCATGTCACAGATCAAAGATCAGAGCAAAACAACCCAAACTGATCTTTATGATTCAGTTGAGTGAATGTGCTGCAGCTAAACTTTAAACTTACTTCTCGTTTTCACCTTCACCTGGTCAACAACAAACAAGAAACTTCAACTTTTAAAACACTGAGAACAAGCGGAACAACACATCTGATCACAATGGAAACCAGCTGGGCTAACGACCCTGAACTAAGGTCAAAAAGAAGTCAGTTCTGACAATCCTTACATTTGTAAAATACTAAACCCTCATTGAACCCTCCCTGGTTAAAATACCAGACAAGTTTGGACCTATCCTCTGCTTCAACACTGACCATGATTCATCCAGAAAAGGATTGAATTCAGGAAAACCAAAACCAGGACTTAGACCTGTGAGAGAATGCTGGACCAAACCAAGTGAGGAATATTTCAGTCTATACCATGGCCAACCAAGGCTCAAACACCAGAAAATAATTGACTGAACCAAGGCCTAAACACCACAGAATTATGGACCAATCCAAGGCTGTTACAACCCAAAAATGGACCAAACTGACAATAATTTTCTGGCGATAAATGGACCAAACCAAGGCTATTATCACTGAATAAATAGACCAAACTAAGACTACTTCCATGGTGATAATTGGACCAAACCAAGGCCTAAACACCAGAGAATAATGGACCATACAAAGGCAAAAACATGAGAGAAAAATAAACCAAACCAAGGCTTAAATTCTTGAAAATAATGGATGACACCAAAGTTAATTCAACCCAAAAGATGGACGAATGTCGGTTAAAACGCCAGAGAATGATCAGCCAAACCAAAGCCCATGTAAAAGATGAATCAACCTCTTATTGTACCCGAATAATTTGGACCAACCCTTCACCAAACTGAGACTTAAACTTCAGCCAACACTTGACCAAAAAAACTACTTAAAAACAGGAAAAAAAATCAATAATGTGGATTAAACCTGAGTGTAAATATCAGTTAATACAGGACAAATTCAGGGGCTCAACACCAAGTATTAATGAGAGAAGAAATAAAAGCAAAACATTAAACTTATACAGAGAACAGGATTATTATTCACCAAACCAAAACTGAAACACCTAAAAATGTTAAACCAGCTCAGTTAGAGCCAAACTCAGAACGAAGTTTAGATTTTATTTAACCAGAGGATGGTGAGAATATCAAATTATATCAAGGGAAACTGGGTTTAAACTCATGTGAGTCAAACACCTGATGACTCTGAGAGTTTAAGAGACAAAGTTTGAACCAAAACAAAGCAAAAAATGTGGATTAAAATAGACACAACCAGGGAATAAAGATTAGAGCATCAGAATTCATTCAGTTCAGGTATTAATAAAGTTTGAGTCTGATTTAAAGTCTGTTTGTGCTGGGAAATGTTTTTTTTTTCTTTCTTTGTTAGAGTTAGAGAAGAAGTTAGTGACACACACACATTTAACACACTCACTCACACACACACAGGGAGTGGTCCCTCTCCATCTCCAGTTTCCTGCATCAACGTCAACAAACACACACACACACACACACACACACACACACACACACACACACACACACACACACACACACACACACACACAGCTGATCAGAGTGGTCCCGGAGCTCCAGGGGATCAGCGGGGTGAAGCGCTCACACTCACCGCTCATCAGTGCTCCTCTCCGGGCGCGCAGCTCCACTCAGTCCCGCTCCTGTGGGTGTATGTCAGAGTGTGTGTGAGTGTCAGAGTGTGTCGGGGTCAGTGAATGTATGTGTGTGTGAGTGTGTGTGTGTGAGTGTGTAGGGAGAGCGGATCTGTGTCTCGGCGCGAGGCGGGCGGGCGGGGCCTAATGAAGAGGAGGAAGTCTGAGAGGAGAGAGAGGGGAAGTGGTGGAACAAGTTTGAGGAAGTTTTCTCAGTGTGTGTGTGTGTGTGTGTGTGTGTGTGTGTGTGTGTGTGTACAGTCCAGGATTGAGTCACATTTTAACATTTTTCTTTCAATCTTCTGAAGAAATCCAAGGCACCAATCAGAGTTAAGTAACAAAACAAAGCCATAGTGAAGCCCCGCCCACCAACTGAATGATCGACAGCTCTGTTACCATAGCAACTGACAGCTGATTGACAGTTTGAGATTCTTTATGGCTCATCTTCAAGGTGAAACTCTGTAAAAGTCTCTTTGTCGCCACCTTCAGTCTCTTTGTGGTTGTTTCAAATTTCTGAGTTTATTTTGAGTTTATTTTTGGGTGTTTCAAGTCTTTAAAAGTTTGTTTTAAGTGTTTTTGTGGTTGTTTTTAATCACTTTCTGTTTTTTCTCTCTTTGTGGTTGTTTGTAGTATCTTTGTTGTTAGTACTTTGTGTTTTAAGTGTCCTTAAGAGTGTTGAGTTCTGTTATGGTTTTAAGTAATTTAAGTCTTTGAGTTTGAGTCTCTACATCTGTTTTTATTCTCTTTGTGGTTTTTGTTTGGTGTTTTTGCAATTATGGGAATATTAAGGATTAAACTAAAGGTTACATTAGAAAGTTTCTTCTGAGTCTCTTAATTTCCATTGTTTGATATTTTACTTTCAGTTCCCCAGTTTTGCATTTCCTATCTCTGGCCACATGGTGGCGCCATCACGCTAGAAGTTCACACATGTGCTGCCTTCAGGTGCTGTTAATAATGAGAGCACTATAAAATAAATGAATCTGCAGTGAAACAGAGGAGGGAAAGAAACGTGTCGGTGTGGTTCGTTGTGGTGATGGAGATGAATTCAGAGAGAAAAATGTTTTTAAAAAAATGAAAAATAAAACAAACATTGGAGAGTTTTCCTTCAGTTGGCGTGTGATACCTGCACAGGTGTTTGGCCTCTGGGAACACACCTGAGTTACCTGTTTTTATCTGTGGTTAATGAGCATGTTTGTTTAAAAAGTTCTTAAAGAAATGATTTGAAGGGAAACTAATTTGGACAAAAAGAAGCTCCGTTTTTACAAAGTATAAAACAACCTGAGCCCTGAAAGGTAAAAATAGTGCTTCAGTAAAGTCTTGTTTCATTAAAACACAGAAGGTGATTTATAAAAAATAAAAAATAAAAAAATGTGATCATCAAATCTTCAAACACCTCAGATCAAATCATCAACAAGTGACAAAAAACTTTCATGAGTTCATTTAGGGGGGCATAAATATTGATTATATTATTTGAAAATGTCTTTTAAAATAAAAAATTAATGACTAACAACAAAATAATATTTATTTGCATTTACTTGTATGTGTTTTATAATTTCGAGCTTTCTGCGGGTCCCTGAACGCCTCGCAGGCGGACCTCTGTGTGTTTTCGTGTGTGTGTGTGTGTGTGTGTGTGTGTGTGTTTGTGTGTGTGTGTGTGTGTGTGTGCAGTAGTTTGAGTCTCCGGGCGGAAAAGTGAAGAACAAACTTGAACATCCTCCGATTTTCGCTTTTTTAATCCGGGATCGATCATTTAATCTGTGATC
The DNA here is from genome assembly GCA_008086565.1 of Thalassoma bifasciatum. Lineage (NCBI taxonomy): Eukaryota > Metazoa > Chordata > Actinopteri > Labriformes > Labridae > Thalassoma > Thalassoma bifasciatum. Next base: position 158,901 of record RPOG01000934.1, read on the forward strand.
GATGGATTAAACTTCAGATCTTCATGAGGTGAGTTTGTTTTTTTTTCCTTTAATTTTCTAAACTCGTTTCTTTTCAGCAGCTTTGGTTGAGAAACTCGTTTTTTCTGGATGTTGGTGAGAAACTGAGCAGCTGTGAGACTTCAGCTCTGATCGCTGGAATGACTTTAGTTAAAAAGTTTAAAGGAAAATAATCCGCTTTAAGGAAACAAAACGAGATTTTACATTCTTTTCGGAATGCAACAGAATAAAAACTAAGGCAGAGTCGATGTTTGAGGAGTTTTAATCATGTTATGAAGAGTTTCTGCAAAGATATTTAAAGTTAAAACGTCAAACCTTTTTTTTTTTTTTTTTACAGCGAACTGAGGTCAGTGAACGCATCAGCAGCTTCTTCCTCAACAGAAAAACTTAGTGTTAAAGGAAGTGATGATACATTTCACACTTACTCTCAACTTCATGTTTTAACTCATGTAACTATTCAACAAATTTTCTCCTATTTATTATATTTTTAAATTAATGTGACAGATTTTTCACCCTGAGCACTTTGATTTTTCAGCAATGATACTAAACAGAAACATCTGTTAAAAATCTTTCATTCTAACACCTGAAGTCTGTGTTTGTCGCCATCAACCACAACATCCTGTCAACAAAGATGTCTGAATTTGATTGCTCTAAAAAAGCTTTAAGTTTCTTCTTATCTTCTCATCAGGAATGATAATGGTTGTTCCCCAGGGCTCAACATCAGGCCCACTGGTTTTTTCAATCACTATCATTATCACTCATCTGCTTCAACAGCCAAACCCCACCTCCTCCTCACTGGTGTTTAAGCCCCGCCCACTTTGGCCAAACAAACTTTGATTGGTCTTGATTGGTTGATGGACAGTTTCACATTTGTCTTTGTTTTTTTCAGACATGGAGGGTGTGTGTGTGTGGCTGGTGGGTGTGTGCATGCTGAGTGTGTCCGTCGAGGCTCATACCTCATTGGACAGAAGTGACCACGCCCACTCTGACCACCATCACCACCACCTGCTTCCCAACGGCGACGCAGCCTCAGGTAGGACACTCAGCTGTATCGTCCACTCTGCTCAACACTTTAACTCACATCCTGGAAATGGGGGTCACCATAATTAAAGCTTACTCAAGCTAACTTCCTGTCAATCTGGAATTCTGAGGAAAAAGCCACGTCACTCAGTCTGCCTTTAATCCTGTAACTGCTGTGAACAGGGTTTTTTTTAAGTGATATTTTCTTCTTGTTGGAACATTCTGGAATATAATATTCTGGAATGTTAGGTTCTGGGATGTCACATTCTAGACTGTTCGGTTCTGGAATGTTGGATACTGGAATATTAGGTTCTGGAATGTTAGATTCTAGAATGTTAGGTTGTAGAATGTAAAGTTCTGGAATGTAAGATTCAGGAATGTTAGATTCTAATATGTGAGATATAGGATGTTCGGTTCTGGAATGTTGGATACTGGAATATTAGGTTCTGGAATGTTAGATTCGAGATTGTTAAGTTGTAGAATATTAGGTTCTGGAATGTTAGATTCTGGAATGTTACATTCTAGAATGTTCGGTTGTAGAATGTTATTTCTGGAATGTTAGGTTCTCGGATGTTAGATTCTAGAATGTTGGGTTCTGGAATGTTAGATTCTGGGACGTTAGGTCCTGGAATGTTAGATTCTACAATGTAAGAGTCTGGAATGCTGTGTTCTTCAATTTTATGTTCTGGAATATTAGATTCTGGAATGTTAGGTTCCTTTGTGCTTTGACGTTTCTTAAAGAGACAGTAACTTGAATGTAACATTTAGGGAAACCAAAGAGATGGCTGGAAAATGTGTCTGTTTGCCCTGTAAAGTTTAACATGGAGCTCTCTGGGACTGACTCACTGTTGGAGTCAGACTCTAGTGGACACTCAGGGAACTGCAGTTTATTTTTACATGGAGCTCTATGGAGAGATTAAAAATAGAAATAAAAGAGCTGAGTCAAATTTTGAGATAAAACAATCAATATTTTGAGATGAAAAGTCAAAATTTTAAGATAAAGAATTTGAGCTAGAGCCAAAATTGTGAGAAAGGAAACACAACATTTTGAGATTAAAAAGTAGAAATTTGAGGTCAAACGTTGAAAATATCGGTCAAAAATCTTGTGATGAAAAGTCATGATTCTGAAAAGTCAAAATTTAGAGAAAAAAGGTTGAAATTTTTTAGATTTATACTCAAAATTTTGAGATAATAAGTAAACATTCCAAACAAAATGTCACAATTTTAGGATAGATTTAAAGTTTTTGATAAAAAGGCAAAAAATTTTAGATAATTAACTTAAACATTAACCAAAACCTTACTTAAACTTTATTCAGATGAAATTTGCAAAACCAGAAGTGGAAAAACCAGACAGGGATGTAAAATTCATAAAACTGAAAAAAGCAGAACTTGTTTTTGTTTTTGTGTTTTTGTTGGGTTTTTTTTCTGAATATGTGCGTAATAGTTTAAACTCTGGTTTCATTGTGCTATTTTGTTTTGTTTGGCTGTTGTTTTCTTGGCTGTGAATTGAGGTAACAAAGAGGAAGAAGAGGCGTGAATTTCTCTGTTCAGACTGAATTAAAGTCCTTTTATCCGCAGCGTTTGTGCACGGCAGAGATATCAGCACAGTTAGCTGTTTGCCGCCAACCACGGTTTCCTGGAGGCTAAATGTTGGTGATGTCACAGGAAGTGTGGTGCCAGATAGAAGCGTGGGTGGAGGAGGTTTTATCCATCAGCTCTGACAGCCAATAGGAGGAGAGAGGAGCCGTAAATATTCTGTTTCCTCTCTCACGTGCATCCAAAAACAAAAAAACCTCTCAGTCATCTCAGTTGTCTGTTTATTCTGCTCCAACTTTAACTTTTGCTGCTGAAGTTTGACTGAAAACATAAACTCCTGTTTTCATGTGTTACTGTCTGAGGAAATGCTGGGAGTTGTCGTGCATTGAGCCTGATGTTTGGTGTCTGACTTTGCCGTCGTCCTTCCTCCTCTTTAATTCTATTATCTCAGTATTTTCGTCCTCCCAGCTGCTGANAGCGATTTCTGACGTCTCTAACACTCTGACTTCCTGTTTTAGTCTGGGAAATATGAAACTGCCCGAGCTGACTGTGATGTTTCTCAATCACATCTGAGCGCGTGCGACTGACGACACTGTGTGATGTCATTTTTAAAGTTCAGCGTGGGAAGGACACGTTAGTCAAAGCTATTTTTTGTTTTTTTGCCAACACATTTGATAATTAAACACCTTTAATTTTTCCATTAATACTCCAAACTTACTGTTTTACATTCTGTATATTCTCATGTCACAGATCAAAGATCAGAGCAAAACAACCCAAACTGATCTTTATGATTCAGTTGAGTGAATGTGCTGCAGATAAACTTTAAACTTACTTCTCGTTTTCACCTTCACCTGGTCAACAACAAACAAGAAACTTCAACTTTTAAAACACTGAGAACAAGCGGAACAACACATCTGATCACAATGGAAACCAGCTGGGCTAACGACCCTGAACTAAGGTCAAAAAGAAGTCAGTTCTGACAATCCTTACATTTGTAAAATACTAAACCCTCATTGAACCCTCCCT